>JARHVA010000639.1:4142500-4240000 GCA_037957365.1 Torreya grandis | reverse complement strand
CCAAGGGGAGGGATATTTAGTACTAATAAGAGATGCTACCAAATAAATGTAGTTGGAATATCCAAGATGAATGATAAGATAAAAACTAATTGTCATGATATTGAAAGGAGAAATGGAAATTTTGATGAAGTACATGAGAATTGATAAGGAAACCAAACATGGGATGAGTGCACCAAGAAAGATATAGAGGCAAGAGAATTCAAGGAATAATTTATCATGATTAAAATGAATATTGTAGAGGTAGTTTTGAAAATTAAAAAAAAGAGACCCAAATCAAGAAAATACGTAGATGCATAGGGCTAGGAACTGATCAATAATATATAAATAGATATAAATAATTTTTCTAGAAGAAGATTTGATACACTGTCATTATACCTCTCATTTAACCAATCAATGGATTGGTGTCATTTTCTACTAGGGACAGTGTCCAAGGCTATATGTAATGACATCATTATATATTTGTGTTAACAGTTCATTTTTTGGAGGCTTTACTCTGTTGTTTGATGTCTAAATCCTAAGGATAACAAATAAGACTCTAATTCTATATTTACAGAAAAGTAAATCTAGAAAGTTTGACTAACTGAATATCTCCTATGGCACTCCTTTTCTAAAGGGTTCTTCACTTCACACTATCAACATCTAGAACTTAAACATATAACATAAGCCATTATGGCATCCTCACTCAACTTTCCCAGTTGGGTAGGACAATGTGATATTTTAGACAATGAGAATGTTGTCTATTGTCATTTAAATTGCTTCCTAAGTGTTACAACCCAATTCCTCACGAAGCTAACTAGTTGACTATTTATAGATGGTTATAGTAAATACACATGATATTAGATATATATTTCTGATTAATCTTGAGATTTATGCTATTTCAAAATAATAGAATGTTTCTTAGTTAGACAATGATACATGATTGCTTTATATTCATTGATTAATGTATGTGGATTACATTTTAAGCATGTTAATGTGTTATTTCAATTATATTATAGATTATTATTCTCATGAGATATGATCTAATGACTTACGTGTTGTGAGGTAGACATAGGAGAATCCATCCCTCAAACTTACCGAAGGGAGAGTATCATCAGAGAGGGTGGCGTAGATAGAGACGTTGAAGGTCTACAAAAAGCTGGCAAAACCCTGCACACACATAGTAGTTAGTACATGGTAGCAATGCATTAGAAATAATTGATTATCATGTGACTATTTCTTGCTTGAAATATTATTTTATATGGATTATCAGTTTAAGTAATGTCGTAATGGATTATTTTGTAGTTACGACACATCTTAATGTTAGGAACAATTTTGGTAAAAATATATTAAATATGAGTTATTTCTATTTTTCAAAAATTGCCATTTAAATTGTTATAACATGTTTAGATGCTAATTTTGTTTAATAAAATATAATAGGTAAATATTCCATATTAAAAGGTATTAAAAAAATGGAAAGTATTTTGAAAAAAAAAGTAATAAAATAAAAGGAAAAACTAAAGATTAAAAATAGAAAAAGAAAAAGAATTAAAATATATATAAATATATCTAAATGGAAAAAAAACAAAACAAAAAGGAAAAAGAGAGATTAAAACAAAAATTTCTTGGAAGGAAAAGCCACGCTTATTTTATTTAAGGAAAAGACTGGAGGATCTTATGGATATTTTTTTTGAAGGAGAAACTAAGCAGAGAGAAAAGGCTCAACAGATATAGTGCATCAATGAATTTAAGAGGTAGGTGATATTTTAAATTATTTATCAATGAGTGAAGGTTTTTTTTACATGGTCTTTGTCTATGTAAACTTGGTCATGTGAGTGATTAAAACCTTTAGCTATTAGGAACCAACTACAGGATATACTTCTTGTAACTAAATTAACACTCTATCATAACTTAGACAATGACACACACAAATAATGTAACATAGATGAGTATCTACTATAATTTAGGATTATGATTATAAATTATGCTCTATCAATTTAGCGTATAATATCATTATAGGATTAGCCATAACTCTGTTAAATTTCAAGGAATCTGTAGTTAGCTATGTAGGAACCAATAGCGAGTCAATTTTCTCTTGGACCATAGTATAAGACCTACAGTAGGAAGTCATTATACAGTAAGTGGCTGAACTTTGTCATTAAAGTAGAAGGCTATATTTATGTGTAGAAGATGCCATTTTTAGCCTATATACCTAGTCAGAGGTCGCTGGATTCCTAAAGTATTTATCTCAAGTGTTTTCTTATCTCTATTGCATTATTATATAAATTCTTTCTGTAATGTTTAGATTTCCAGACCACGGATCAAGATGAACTTTCCTCTTAGTTATTGATTTAAAGCCTTATGATAACTAAGAGAGTAACTAGTTTTAATAAATTCACCCAGAGATATTAATGGCAATGACTTGGCTAAGAAATCTAAATCAGATTTAAAACTCATAATTTTAGAAGCATTGAAGTGGTAGTGTTTTTAGATCAGTGAAATCATAATTAAAATTAGCCTTTTTGCTCACTGTATTTCTGCCAAGGCGTTGTTGTTGTTGACTTAGGTGCTAGATTATTATACCAGTTGGGCATTAAACAATGTTTGTTTTGTATTTTCTAGCAAGTAAAGCATGACGTCTGAAATTGATTTGAATTCTCTTTTTATTTATAGGTGTCGACCTATATATATATCTAAGTATTTGTTTTAAATGTTTAAAATTGGTTTATTTCCCAAAAACCAAATACTAAAGCCGTCGATTTGGTTAAATTTCTTCTCAAATTGGATATCAAGGTTGGTGTTTGATATGAGATTATACTATTTCTTTAAAAGCTCCAATAAAATTAGCACACCTTAAAACATATTCTAAATCCTATGCATGCTACTTTATTTGTCTTTCCAAGCACTAACCTAAGTATAGCGATGCCCTTCCCCCACTCTAATTAGTTTTGGTGGTTATTTTATTTACTTAGATTCAAGTGTCTCAATCATGTATGGTGGGCATGGCCTCATGTGAAAAAATAAAACACAATAAACTATTAGGGGTTTAGGTTTAGATTTAATAAAGATCTATAGCTTTAATGATTTCAATAAAGTTATTAGTCTATAGTGGACTTACATCAAACTATAGTTAGTTTTACCAACTATGGTGAGGTTACTATTAAGTTAAAATACAAAACCATATGTCTTGGAATTAATATATGTGTTACATTAAACTAGATTATTTGGGTGAGGTAGTGCCCTAGCAAATATAGCACTTTTGGTAAATTAAAAAAACATCCTTGTGGAATTTTGAGATTTCATGATGCATGGAACCGGTCAAAAAAACTTTCACTTTATAATGGGTTTTACATTCATGAGAATTAACCAACCAAAAAAAAAAAAAGAGGTTTGTTAGATAATGGATGTAACATGCTTTATAATATTTGATAATATTTTAGGATGTGTACTTAGATTAAAATCGACATTAAATAAATATGCATATTAGAGCTTTTAGGTGTTGTAAATAGAACTTTGAGATTTATAACAATGTACATTTTATGTCTTATATGAATTCAAAAATTATTTGTTTATATTCTATGGGTTGAACAAGAAATTAGGTTTGAGGAAATTTTGACTATTTATTTGATTGGATTTGGTTTTAGTAGTTATACATGTAACCACTAGACTATGGTAATATGGGTTGTCATAGAGTGTAGTTAACTAGAAACCAATTATATTATTTGAATTGTATGGTTAATTGTATGTTTTTCCAAGTGATATAACCCTAGTCATTATTTCTATTATGGGATAGATTGTAATGAAAGATTCATGTATACATGTAATAGATTTTAATGTATGTTGTTACTCTTAATATAATAGATTTTAATGTATGTTGTTACTCTTATGTTAAGCATGCCATGTGATGTATTTGCTAAAGGGATAGTTGTGTGAATCTTGTGATTGAATTGTATTTGACCAATTTGCATTACTAATACAATATAATGAATAAAATAGATTTCACCAACTTACTAGCATTGAAATGCCAGATGAAAGCAGTCTGATCAAGTGGTGTATATGAATTTGATTGATCTATAGATCACATTTATATTACTATTCATAAATCTTTGGCCAAAGTATATTTAGTGAGACATTATCATTTCATGAGTATGGTTTACATGTATGTGTGATATCTTGCAATAGATTGAGTTTTCTATGATACACTTCATTTTTAGTTAGATAGAAATCATACAGTACATGGGTACTTGCTTGTCTCTTTGGATTCCCACACCATCACTATCTACTCATCTATGAAGGGAGGGCCATTTCCTGATGGGATTAGTGTGATAGATCATTGGTTCATTTTTGATGTGAAAAAGTGCTTGGATGATGCTCTTCCTTCCCACAACAGTACTACTTATCGAGATGACACTTGAAATTACCACAGATACTTGAAGTTTGAGAACTATGTTCTTAGGAAGCCAAGTATCTTATTTGTAAATTGTATTATATTTTACATGATTATTGAAAATTATCATGAAGAGTTGTAATTATATATTATTACACATTAATAGTGGTAAATGTTTAATTGGATCTGCTAAGATTGAAATGTTATAATTATTTTTATTCTATGTTTGTCATAATCTCATGATATTAGAGTTATGTAATTTTTGATGTAATATGAATTATTTCCATGATTGCACATGAAAATTTTCAATGATCTCAGAGAAATTCTTGGAATGTAATTTATATTTGGTATATGTGTTTAATTTAAAATATATATAGTATGCATTTATAGGTAGATCCCAATGGGGATGTTACATGTTGTATCAAAGATACAGATCAAACTCTAGGACCTAATGAGTCCACAGACATTTTCATATCCCTATGTTGATAGAAAGGAGGATGGTGAAAGTGAGAATTTTTGGTGAGGGTCCTTTGAATGATGGTGACAATAACCCTCCATCTGATTCTAGTCAATTTTCTACTAAGTAGTCAGCAAAGATGGATCAGCTTCTCATAGTTATGAATGAGGCTAGAGATTGGATTATAGCTCTGGAGTAGGTGGTTCATGGCCATGAAGGAAAGGAATAGTAGGATGAACTTGAAGAGCATCCAGTTGAGAAATAAAATCCTCAGGATTTTAGAACATAGGTTGTTGTGGAGTTAACCATAAATATGAAGAGGTTGAATCCACCCAAATTTGATGAGATTGTTCTAGGTGATAGCGCTGAGGCATGGCTGATAGAAATAGATAAGTATTTCAAAATTCAAAACTACTCTAAGGTCACCAAGGAAGTATGGGGAGTATACCAATTAGATAGTGAGGTAGCGACGTGGTGGACCAACAAAAGGTTAGAAATGAATCCAAATTTAACCACCACCACTTTGGATCAGTTTGTGACTTTATTTAGATCACAATGGCTTCTACAACTATATTTTGATTAGAATCTCATAGATTTTTAGAATCTGAAGTAGGGTGATATGTCAATGAATGAGTATTGGGAGAAGTTCACTAAACTACTAAAGTATGTTCCTCAGTATCAAGGAGATGAGTGTTTTTAAATAAATAAGTTCATCATGGGTTTGAGGCCCTAGATAAGTGGAGAGATAGATGTTCATGGACCTTCCACCATGGACCAAGTTTTCAAGAAGGTAGTCAAATAAGAGCAGAAAATGAAGTCTCTTTCACAGGGCAAAGATAAGTTCAATAAAAAGTTTAGAAATTCCAAGTCAACCTTAAATAAGAATAATTAGAAATAAAGGATTGGAGAATCTCAAAAATAGTTTAATAACAAGAATGCCAAGTTTAACAATAGTTCAAGCAACAAGAAGCATTGCAATAAATTCAAAGATGATTTCAAAAAAAAACTAATAGAATGTTTAGAAGAGACCACTAGGAGGGTGTTTCATTTATAGAGAGGATCATTATACACATGATTATCCTCAAGAAAAGTCAAAGGGTAAGGGTTCTAATCCTCAACAGCGTGGTTTTTAGTAGTGAATTCATGAAGCAATCGACATTTGGTAGGCCAAATATCAGGTATTACTTATTGAGTTATTAAGTACTTTATTTGACCATTGAATTTCTATTTTGATAGATACAAGAGCCAATGAATATTTTATAGCTCCTAAGATGATTATTAAATTTACTAGAAGAGCTGGTGTAATGGTAAATACATTGTCTGTAAAGTATAAAAATGATGCAGAAGTCATGGTAGATAGGTGTTTAGTCAGAGCATATATTAGGTTACCTGAATTCATAATAGTTATGGATTTGTATGTAGTACCTCTAAGATGAAATGATGTGATCTTAGGAGTCAACTGGATCACAAAACATAAAGCCAAGGTTGACTATTACCTTAAAAAGCTTGAGTGTCTTGATGATTTTAAGAATCAAACTGAAATTGAAGGTCAGAGGAGAGAGTTGAAGATTAGGCATATTTCAGATATGCAACTTAAGAAAGCTCAAGGAAAACACTGTCAAACATTTATTTTAAAGATAAATGAAATGGAGGAACCTAGGGAACTATCTATTGAAAATTACCCATTTTTAAGATATTATCATGATGTGTTTCCAAAGGAGTTATCAGGTTTGCCTCCTAGACATCAGTTCAATTTTTCTATTGATATCATACCTAGTTTGGATGACAACCATAGAGTTAGTTGAATTGAAGGATCAACTTCAATAGTTATTGGATAAATGGTTGATTAGGCCAAGTGTGTCACCATGGGGTGCATCGATTGTCTTTGTTAAGAAGAAAGATGGTACCCTTTAACTATGAATTGACTATAGAATGTTGAACAAAGAAACCATCAAAAATAGGTATCTAGTACCTCATATAGATGATATTTTTGATTAAATGAGGAACAATAGTATTTTATAAGATTTATCTACAAATGAGATATCATCAGTTGAGGATTTGAGATGAGGACAATCCAAAAACAACATTTATAACTTGGTACAAACACTATGAGTTTATAGTGTTATCATTTGGATTGACTAATGCTCCAGCAACATTTATGAATCTCATGAAAATCATATTTTGAGATTACTTGGACCACTTTATTCTATTTTTTATGGATGACATTCTGATCTATTCAAAGAATGAATAATATCACCTTTAGCATTTGGAGTTGGTTTTGTAGTGGTTGCAAAATCACAAGCTTTATGGGAAGCTATCTAATTGTGTATTTTTCAAAAAATAGGTATAGTATTTGGGACACATTATCTCTACATATGGTATTTCTATAGACCCAGGGAAGATTAGATCCATTATGGAATGGTTGGCATTGAAGAATATGCATGAGGTTAGAAGTTTCATGGGGTTGGAAATCTATCACAAGAAGTTTGTTCCAAACTTTTCCAAGATAACTAACTCAATTACTTCATTGCAGTGGAAGAATAAAAGTTTTTTTGGTTAGAAAAGTGCGAACTAACTTTCTAGGATTTGAAGAGAAGACCTACATCTACACCTATGTTGAGAGTTTTAGACCGTAATGGTCTTTTTTAGTAGTCACAAATGCATCATGGAATGGACTAGGCATAGTCTTTATATAGGATGGTGAAGTAGTGGCTTATGAGTCATGCAAGTTTAAGCCTTATGAGGTGAATTATGCCCATCATGGTTTGGAGCTCACAGTGATTTTTCACACCTTGAAAATATGGAGGCATTACTAGTTGGGGAAACCTTATGAGCTCAAAATGGATAACTTAAGACTCAAGTATATTTTCACCTAGCCTAATTTGAATGCTCATCAAAGACGTTAGCTTGATTTTTTATCTAATTATAATTTTGATATCAGTGACATCATAGGCAAAGAAAATAGAGTAGCACATGCCCTTAGTGAATGAAGGTACATTGTAGCTATAGCTACTATTAAGAGTACCTTCAGGGATTGGGTGATTGAGTTCTCTCTAGGAGACAAATTTTATGATCAAGTTAGGAAGGCATTATCAAAGAATGCTTAGAATCTTCAGTATAAAAGATTCAATTTGGAGAGTGATCATCTTTAACGTTACAATAGATGGATATATGTGCCAAATTGATAGAATCTATGATCACAATGCTAAAATAATTGCACGATGGCCCTTATTCAAGACATCCAAGTATAACCAAGCTCATAGTAGAGCTTAGGCCACTATATTTCTAGAAGGAATAAATAAAGATGTAGTTGATTATGTGTCATGTTTTCTAGAGTGTTAGTGAGTGAAGGCTAAGCATATGCATCCAAATAGATTTTTATATCCACATGATATCCTACAAAGTAAAATGGTAGGTGATTAGCATGGACTTTGTCCAAGAGTTATTGATGTGATGAAATAGGCATGACATGATCTTGGTAGTTATTAACAAACTAACCAAGGTGGCTCACTTCATACTAGGAAATTTGATGGATGATGCAATGAACCTTGAAAAGAGGCTCATAAAGAAGGTGTATAGGTTGTATGGTTTTCTAGAGAAGATCATTTCAGATAATGATCTGAAAATAACTTCAAGGTTTTGGACAACTTTGAATTTAAATTTGGGTATGCAACTTAATTTCAGTACAACTTATCACCCAGAGACTAATGGTTAGACTAAGAGATTAAATCAAGTGCTTAAAGATCTTGTTCAAATGAATTACATGTATTAATAGTATAATTGATAAGATTATCTTCCATTAGTTGAGTTTGCATATAATAATTTATACCAGTCATCATTGAATATGACACCATTTGAGGTACTTTATGGAAGGAAGTGCAGGACACCCATTAGTTGGGATAGGTTGGAGGTCAGGGTAGCCTTCGGACCTAAGATGTTCTTAGAGATGGAAGAGAAAACTAGAACAATTAGGTAGATATTGTCTAAGGTTAATGATAGACAAAAGAGTTATGCAGAATTGAAGAAGATAGAAAGGCACTTTGTAGTTGGTGATAAAGTGTTTTTATGGGTAAAACAATAGAAGAGCTTGATTAAATTTGAAAAATATATAAAATTGTCATCAAGATATGTGAGACCCTTCAAGGTTTTAGAAGTGGTTAAGTCTTTTTATGTATAGGCTTGTGTTGCCACCTACCTTAGATCTTGTACATAATGTCTTCTATTTTTCATATCTTAAGAAATATATAGCTGATCATATGCATGTATTAGATTGGAATGCTTTATAGGTTTTGGATCCCAGGGTGGTCATAGTAGAACTTATTATGGCAATTGACACATGCAAATTTTATTTACGTAATAGAGAGATGTCATAGTGCAAGGTCTAGTCAGATCAATACTCTGAGGATAGTGCTACATGGGAGGACTATGATGAGTTCCTCAAGAGATTTCTATATTTATTTACTTGATTAGATACTATTATATTATCTTATTTTTAGTTGAAAAATATTTTTATTTCAAATCATATGTTTAAATAAGAGTCATCTGAGATGATGACTAGCTTTAGAGGCGAAGGATGTTACGTTTCGATTTCTCGCTAAGCTAACTATTTGACTATTTATAGATGGTTATAGTAAATACATATGATATTAGATATATATTTTTGATTAATCTTAAGATTTATACTATTTCAAAATAATATAATATTGCTTAGTTAGACATGATACATGATTGCTTTTTATACATTAATTTAATGTATGTAGATTATATTTTAAACATGTTAATGTGTAATTTTAGTTATATTATAGATTAGTGTTTACCATGAGATATGATATAATGATTTGCATGTTGTGAAGTGGATGCAAGAGAATCCATACCTCAAATGTATTGGAGGGACAACATCATCGAAGAGGGTGGTGTAGATGAAGATGTTGAAGGTCTATAGAGAGTTGGCAAAACCCTGCACACACACAGTAGTTAGTACATGGTAGAAATGCATTAGAAATAATTGATTATCATGTGATTATTTCTTTCTTGGAATATTATTTTCTATGGATTTTTAGTTTAGATAATGCCATAATGGATTATTTTATAGTTGTGACACGTCTTAATGTTAAAAATAATTTTGACAAAAAATATATTAAATACGAATTATTTCTATTTTTCAAAAATTGTCATTTAAATTATTATAACATGTTTAGATGTTAATTTTTTTTAAATAAAATATGATAGGTAAATATTCTATATTAAAAGTTATTAAAACTATGTAAATTATTTTGAAAAAAAAGTAATAAAATAAAAGGAAAAACTAGATATTAAAAATAGAAAAAAAAAAGAATTAAAAAATATATAAATATATTTAAATGACAAAAAAATAAAAAAAGGGAAAAATAAAGATTAAAACAAAATATCCTGTAAGGAAAAGCCACACTTATTTAATTGAAGGAAAAGAGTGGAAGATCTTATGGATATTTTTTTTGGAGAAGGAGAAACTAAACAAAGAGAAAAAGCGCATCACATATAGTGCATTAATGAATTTAAGAGGTAGGTGATGTTTTAAATTATTTATCAATAAGTGAAGGTTTTTTGTACATGCTCTTTATCTATGTGAACTTGATCATTTGAGTGATTAAAATGTTTATCTATCAAGAACAAACTACACGATATACTTCATGAAACTAAATTAACGCTCTATCATAGCTCAGACAATGACACACATAGATAATGTAACATAGATGAGTATCTGCCATAATTTAGGATTATGATTATAATTTACACCATCAATTTAGCATAGTATTTCATTCTATTATCAGCCATATCTCTATTAAATTATAAGGAATCTGTAGTTAACTATGTAGGAACCACTAGCGGGTTGATTTTTTCTCGGACCATAGTATAATACCTGCAGTAGGAAGTCATTGTATAGTAGGTGGCTGAACTTTGCCATTAAATTGAAAGGTGATATTTATGTGTGGAAGATGCCATTTTTATCCTATATACCTAGTTAGAGGTCATTGGTTTCCTGAAGTATTTATCTCAAGTGTTTGGTTATCTCTATTACGTCGTATAATGTTTTTTTTTAATGTTTAGATTTCTAGACATCAGATCAAGATGAACTTTCCTCTTAGGTATTGATTTAAATAATTACGACAATAATAGAGTATATATTTTTATGAAATTCACCTTGAGATATTAATGGCTTTGACCTAGCTGAGAAATCTAAATCATATTTAAAACTCAGAATTTTAGAAGCATTGAAGTGGTAGTGTTTTCAATTTAGTCAAATCATAACTAATGTTGGCCTTTTTGCTCACTATATTTCTACCAAGGCATCATTTTTGTTGCCTTAGGAACTATATTATTATACCAACTGGGTATTGAATCAATTAGATTGTAATTCTAGTTTTTTCTATAAATAGTGTTTATGTTATATTTTCTAGAAAGTAAAGCATGACATATGAAATTGATTTGACTTCTATTTTTATGTATAGGTGTCAACCTATATATATCTGATTATTTGTTTTAAATGTTTTAAATTGGTTTATTTACCAAAAAATGAATACTAAAGCCATTGATATGGTTAAATTAATCTCAAATTGGATATCAAGGTTGGGGTTTGATCAAGGATTATACTATTTACTTAAAATCCCCAATCAACTTAGCACACCTCAAAATATATTCTAAATCTTGGGCATGCTACTTTATTTGTCTTTCCAAGTGCTAACCTAAGTTTAGTGATGCCCTTCCCCTGCTCTAATTTGCTTTGGATATTATTTTATTTACTTAGATTTGAGTGTCTCAATCATGTATGGTGGGCATGACCTCATGTGGAAAAAAAATAAAATGCATTAAACTATTGGGAGTTTAGGTTGGGATTTAATAAAGATCTATAGCTTTAATGATTTCAATAAAGTTATTAGTCTATAGTGGACTTACATCAAACTATAGTTAGTTTTACCAATTATGGTGAGGTTACTATTAAGTTAAAATACAAAACCATATGTCTTGTAATTAATATGTGTTACATTAAATTAGCTTATTTAGGTGAAGTATTGTTCTAGTAAATATAGTGATTCTGGTAAATTAAACAAAATCCTTGTGGAACTTTGAGATTTCATGATGCATGGAACCAGTCGAATAAACTTTAACCTTATAATGAGTTTTACATTCATGGGAGTTAACAGAGAAGGTTTGTCAAATAATGGATGTAACATTCCTTATAATATTTGATAGTATGTTAGGATTTGTATTTGGATTAAAATATACATTAAATAAATATGCATATTAGAGCCTTACAGGGGTTGTAAATAAGACTCTGAGATTTATAACAATGTGCATTTTATGTCTTGTATGAATTGAGAAATTATTTGTTTATACTCAGTAGGTTGAAGAAAAATTTAGATTCTAGGAAATTGTGACTACTTATTTGACTGGATTTGTTTTTAGTAGTTATGCATGTAACCATTAAACTATGGTAATATGGGTTGCCATAGTGTAGTTAACTGGAAACCAATTATATTATTTAAATTCTATGGTTAATTGTATGTTTATCTGGGTGGTATAACTATGGTCATTATTTATAGTATGGGATAGAATATAATGAAATATTAATACATACATGTAATGTATTTTAATGTATGTTGTTGTTACTTATATGTTATTCATGCCATGTGATGTATTTTCTAATTAATGTAGGTTGTGTGAATCTTGTGGCTGAATTGTATTTAATCAATCTGCATTGTTAATGCGAAGTAAGGAGTGAGATGGACTTCATTGGCTTACTAGCATTGTGATGTCAGATGAAGGCAATCCAATCAAGTGGTGTGTATGAATTTGATTAATCTATAGATAAAATTTATATTATTATTTGTATTTCTTTGGTTAAAATATGTTTAGTGAGCCATTATAATTTCATGAGTATGGTTTACATGTATGTGCAATATCTTGCAATAGATAGAGTTTTCTATGATACACTACATGTTTAGTTATCTATAAATCATATAACACATGGGTACTTGCTTGTCTCTCTAGATTCATGTGTTGCCACTATCTACTCATCCATGAAGGGATGCCATTTCCTAATGGGATTAGTGTAAGGGATAGTTAGTATATGGTTTGTGTGTAAAATCATTCAGATGATGCTTTGCCTCTCCATAATAGTACTACTTATCGAGATGACACTTGAGATTGCCACAGATACTTGAAGTTTGAGAACTATGCTTTGGGGAAGCCAAATATCTTATTTTTATATTGTATTATATTTTACATGATTATTGAAAATGATCACGAAGAGTTGTAATTATATAATATTATGCATTGATAGTGGTGAATGTGTAAATGGATCTATGGAGATTGAAATGTTATAATTATTTCTATTCTATTTTTGTCATACTCTCATGATATTAAAGATCTGTAATTTGTGATGTAATATGAATTTTTTTCATGATTGCACACAAAAAAAAATTGATTATCTTAGATAGATTTTTAGAATTTAATCTATATTTGTTATATATGTTTAATTTTAAAAAAAGTTACGTATTTCTAGGTAGATAACAGTGGGGATGTTACACTAAGAAGTTTTGAATATGGAGATGAGTTTACAAACTTTACTTATTATAAAATTGAAAGAAACACTTTTCATAAAGAAAACTCACTTGCATTAAATTGGAATAACCTTTGCATTAAAAGGAAATTCACACTTTGATTTGAAAGAGAAATCACACTTGTATTGAAAAAGGAAATCACACTTTGTAATAAAATAAATTATACTTGGATCAAAAGAAATATAATTTTAAATTATAAACTAAAAATAATAATTTGTCTTGATCTTCAGAGAGAAGTGGACCCTTGCTCCTTCCTCAAAATAGGATCAACTTTTGCTTAATAATGAAAAGGAATGTTGAACTTTATTTCATTATCAAAAGAACATATATAGATAGTGAAATTAAACTTGAATGCTTATGTTCTCTATTATTTGATTTTTGATCACTATCTATTCATTGATTATCTAGAATGAGAAGGAGATGTATTTAAAGCACATCTCAAAAATTATTCACATAATACAAAATATGGTGATCTAAATATCCAAATCCACTTATTCAAAATAGAAGATCTAGGAATCAGATTTCATGTTTATAAGAAGGCATTTGAACTGATTCAACTAAAAATAAATCAAGAATAACTATCATAGATTTGAAGATATTATGTCCAGTTTTACAAAATAGAAATAAATTTATATTTGAATCATTTTAGACCATTACTATGAATAATAATTTCTAAAAAAGATATCTAAATATGGAAAGTCTATATATATACAATATATATTTTTGGAGTTACTATATTGATCTCCAAGATCTAGCTAGACATGTTCAAAAGACACCTGGGCATCTTTGGAACACTATTGTATAGATACTCAGAGCGTCTTCAGAGCTGTAGATCTTTGGAGCTCAATGTGATCTTTGTCAAATATTTAAAATTATTGCCAAAAAGCATTGCCAAAATTGTTTAATGACTTATCAAAATTATCCCACCATAGGGATGTATTTCTATATAATTTTTTTTACTCATTTAATCTAAGTTAGACACAAATAACAAGATAGAGAGACAAAAATGTATCACATACAAACAAAAGACAATTTCACTTATTTATTAATTATATGACACCTTAAATATTAAATTTAATATAATATATAACCAAAAGGCAACACTTATGGACATTTTATAAAAAATACGATGAGCCATATAGAATTTTCATCATTTTTTCCCCACATTTTACCTTTTACAAGTCCTCTTGCAAACTATTTAGAGAACTATTCTTCAATCCAAGAGTCTAGATTTCAACCACTGACTGATATCATAGATTTGGAAGTGGTTCCCCCAATCATGATGATTTTCTAGTACAAATCCCAAATATCTTATCACTATATGTAGCCATGCCTAAAATTCTATTTCTACCTTATTATGCCAATTTTTCTAGGGAGACATAAGACAAAAAAGAATAGGTGGCAAAAATCTCATACCAATCAACACATCTGATCCTCCTTAATCTAAGAGCTAAGTGATAATTTGAACAACTTCTTGAGCTCTCTAAAGACTCCACTTGATGGTGGTGGGACTCATAACTTCCCTAGATTATAAAGCAATAGGGAAAGTCTCCCACCTAACCATAGTTGCATTGATGGAGCTGGTGAAATGCTACCTCATAAAATCTATGAAAGTTACTACATTTTCTTTCAAAAATTCATGATATTTATTTTTCATGTACATATGATACATAGGCTAGAAAGTAGTAAGAAGTTTATGGGGCTTTGAAAATTGAGGTCTCATGCACAAACCTATAATATTCTATAATTTAAGGAATATATTGTGTGTTTGATCCCAATCCATCTAATTTCTCATGATAGAAAGGAAATCATGTAATTGTGTTTCCCATTCAAATAAGTTCACTAAAAATCTAGATTGGTAACCTAGCAACATGTTAAAATGATAAAACTCATAAACTTGATCCTATCTTTCTATGGTAATTTTAAAAAAGGCATCCATAAACATATGCTCATCATCAATAACATGGGGAAAACCAAGATAAATCAACTGCATTTACTACTTGTAGAAATTTTTATGAATAAATAGAACATAAAAAGAATAAGGTTGTTTACAAGATAACAATTTTTTAACAATTTCATATATATTTTGAATAGAAGTTTGAGCTTTCTGCAACTGCTATTGAGACTCAACTTTAATCTTGGAATTTTATTCTTCCAATTTCTAAATTTTATGTTGATCTTTATTCAAAACTGAAATCATTTTATAAGTGGTAGAGGGAAAGAAGGAATAGCCCTTTTATGTCCTTTGGTTTGTGCAACTATTTCCCTAGTTTCCCTCTTCATAGCTTGTAAGGAAGCTTGTAACTTAGCATTTTGATTTGTTATCTCTTGTAAACAAGTAGTTTGTTTAGCAAGAAATGCAATTTTAAAAATAATAAAATGTTGTAAATTATTAATTTGAGTATCCTTACCAGCAATAACATTTTGTAAACTAGCAATTTGGGCATCCTTATTTATAAGGGAATTATGTAAGGTGCTCAGTTAATGAGACTAGGAAAACAATTGATTATGTATTCTAGTATGCTCAACATTAACTACTATAATGATTACTTCTTATTCCCTAACTTGAAATATAGAATCTTCATGTCTTCTTTCCAAACTAGAAATAGTTTGTTTCTTAACTTGCAGTGTCAATCTAAGAAAATCTAACTCTACCTGTTGTTGTCAAATGATTTCCTCATTTCAAGATAGAGTCATGGCATTTTGAAACTCATCATCTTCATGAACAAGTTGGGGAGAAGATGAGGCTTCTTCTATAAGTGTATTTTTTCCCTTGTTGACTTTATAGGGCAAAGGTCTTTCTTCTTTTTTAGCTATAATTTCTTATTCATGGGTTTATTCTTTAATTACAATTTATTATGGAGGGTTTTCTTCTTCAACTATTTATTCAACATCCATAACTTATATAGGAGATCTTAAACTTCCCAAAATTTTAGCAACCTATACATCACCTTCTTCTTTCTCCTGAGAATTAGCTAATGATTACATCAGGGTTTAACTAGTGGATTAAGGTTTTTTGAAGAAACCCCCATTTTTATTTTTGACCTTCAATGCAACATCTTTAGAGATAAGGTGAAAAATATATACCTAAAGATATACCTTATTCTATTTGTGTTTTTGTGGGAGGAGGATAAATAAGACATGGTGATTTCATACTAAGGTTTTGAGATGATTTTTTCATAAATGAGGACTAGGTTTTTTTACCTTTAGGTTTCTTTAAAAAATTATTCCGATAGATGTGGTGAGTTAAACCATGATGTTTGATTGAACTAGTTCCCATTTTTTATTTATGAGATACATTAATTATATCATATTGAATAAAGGATGGTAGGATTACCTATCATTTTGGTTTGGTGGTTCCTTTCCTCAAATGAATGAGAAGCTGTATGGTATCTCCATAGACCATAGTGAATTACCCATAAAATGTGAGATACTTCATGACCTAATAGGTGAAATTATGCCATGGTAGTGGAACACTATCACAAATGATTCCTTTGGCCATGCCTTTTGGGACTTAGCTAGATTTGGATAGAACTCATTTCTATCAATGAATATTTGAATTAAATTGATAAAATTATATTTATTAGTGATAAACACAACCTATTTAGGAATTATATAAAGTGAACTAATCATAGACAAATCCAATAGAGTATGCTCACCTCAAACAAAAGAATGATCCTTATCAAAATTTTATAACAATTCTTGGAAAATATGTTCTTGAAAACCCTAAAATGATGCCAAAAAATTTAGCCATCCTATAATGTCAAAAATATCCCTAGATAATTCATCTTGTAGTAGCGCATCTATTGACTCTAGTTCACATTTCTCTTTGTTACCTACTATATTTAGAGCTATTCACATTACTCTTCAAAAGCCTTCTTGCGTAATGAAAAATTGAGCTAGAAATTGTATAGAGTATAGATAAAGGCAAGGAAATTGGGATGTGATGCAAAAATGAATAAAAAATGAAGGTCATGTCATGAAATTATGGTCAAACACTTTGGAGGATGTGTATTTTTAATGAGAAAACACTTTTTAGGGTCACTATCAATGATGTGATATAAGAAATTATAAGGTAGAATGTGAAATAATAATCACAATGATTTCCACTTCAATTCCTATTTTTTGAAAAGATATTTTAGAATAAATTCACATCAAATTTTGAAATTCAAAGATGGTACCAACTTTAATCACGTCCATGTGGCATCAAGTGAACTTATCCATTTGAAAAGTGTTGTCTACTTAATGGTTATACATGTAGAACATAAAATAGAAAAAGCCTAACCTTTTGGGAAAGAAGTAAAATTATAACTTTGTTATACAAATCCATGCTTATCTCATAAATTTGTCATGTGTCCTACAAGGATAATTTTTTTTGAGAAGATAAAGTAAGCTGACAAGACAAAAAATCATGTTTATTGTAGAAGTTTCTTCTGAAAAGTGTCATTTATAGTTTTCACTTTTCAATAATTTTTTATTTTTTTAATTTTTTCTAATTTTTTAAATTTTTGAAGGGAGGAGAACCACCATTTGCTGGTTTTCAGCACTCTTTTATTGGATGTCTATTGTAAAGATCATTTGGCCTTAGTGAAATAAACATGTTCTTCCATAAGGTCAAACTGGTATAGTAGTATCCATCTAATAATTCTCCCTACTACTATTATTTTATTCATTAATTAATTAATAGTTGAATGATATATATAGATAAATACTTGATAATCAGTAATGTAATGCCTAAACTTGTTTATGGTATAAACAATAACAATAAATTCCTTTTTTGTGGTAGTGTAGTTTTTATTTGTAGGAGTAATATTCTTGTTGATATAATAAATGACATACATTTTTCCTTCCTCATCTCTTTGTCCTAGAACTAATCCTAGTGTATTATTGGAAGCATCAATATAGATATGAAAAAGGCTTTTCCCAATTAATTCCTTTCAAAACTGAAGCAGACATGAATTTTTTATTTAATGTTTTGAAATATTTTTGACACTTATCATTCCATACAAATTCACTATCTTTTGTTAACAAAGAAAACATAGGTGCAACTATTTAAGCCTTCAATAAATCTTTTGTAATATCCTACACGACCAAGAAATTTTTTAACATATGTTTATGTTTGAGGAATGGGGAGATTAGAAATTACCCTAATATTTTTGGGATCTACTTTTATTCCTTGAGAAGATATATGATGTCCTAAGACTATCCCTTCATCAACCATTATGATACACTTCCCATGAATCAAATATAATTTGCGTTCTTATCATTTAGTAAGCACTTTATCAAAAAAATTTAATGTTTCATCAAATGTAGTGCCATGGATAGTGAAATTATCTATGTATACTTCCACATAATCATTTGTATGATTAGAAAATATGGCTAACACTGCTCTCTAAGAGGTAGTAGGTGCATTACAAAATCCAAAAGGAAGGACTATATAAGCAAATGTTCCCTAAGGTCAGGTAAATGTAGTTTTATCTTGATATTTAGGGGATATTCTAATTTTATTGTATCCGTTGAATCCATATAATAAATAAAAATACTACTTTCCTACCCAATTGTCTAAAACATGATCAATAAAAAGCGAAGGAAAGTAGTCTCTCCTAGTGGCTTTATTTAATTCTCTATAGTCTACACAAACTCTCCATTTTCCATTATTTTTAGGCATAATGACTAGAATTGAAACCCATTAAATATTAGATATGGGGTAAATGAAACCAAAATCCAATGGTTTTTTAAATTTCTTTCTTTGCAATTTCGTTCAAGGATAAGTTAATTCTCCATTATGGTTATCTTACTAGTCTAACATCTGTAATGTAGATGTGATGGGTACAGACACTAGGATGTATTCCTTTCATATCACTGTAATCTCAAGTGAAGTATTTTGTGTTGTACCAATACATCAAACACTTTTTTTTTCTTGTTGGTTAGTTAAGCAACTATTGATATTTGATAATTTATCAGGTTGGATTGCAATCTATTTAGTACCTAGAGCAATGGAATTTAACTATTTATATTCACTATCAAAGCATTCAATAGACATGTTTGTTAGTAACATGTGAAGTGTATCTAACTAATTTTAAAAGGTTTCACTTATGGAGAGCATATTGGTCAATGGACAATGAAAATCATGTAAAAATGAATTATGTCCATTTCTGAGCCTAGTCAATAATGGCTTGCTATATATCTTATGGATCAGATAACATGTTTGGGGAACTTATGACATTGTATTCGTTAGTGGAGTTGAATTATTCAAATTAATTATTATTCAAATTTGGATATAAGATTTAATTCTTAGGATCTAAACTATCATTCTTCAAATCTAAGCTATCAGTCTTTGGATCTAGACTTTCAGACTTTAGAGCTAGGCTATTAGACTTCGAAGTTAAACTATTGGACTTCAAACCTAGATTTATTGGTCCAAATATTTTATTATTTTTTCTCCAACTCTTGGACATGTTATTTTATGGTAACCATGGCTAAGGAAGACACACTAGTCTAGTTTTGTTTAGGTTGATCCACCCATATCTATTCAGTAAGACCTAGTGAAGGTTTAGTAGGTGGATAAAGAGATATTTCTTTGACATGAATTCCATTATAAATGGTCATGTTTCCATATCTATAGTCAATTCATTCTATAATTATAGCTAACTAAGGTCTTCCAAGAATGATTCGATATCCTACCTCTTGGGTTTAGGTTGAAGAATCATGAAATCTATAAGGTATTCCTAGGATTTTATGGTGATGGAACATTTTATATGGTTCCTTCAAGGGTAGTAGTGGATTGATCTTCTATTTTAAAGATTTTAGTGGTAGGCTGAAGCTATGAAGGATAAAGATTCTACTATGTTGATAATCATTATGTTGATGGTGACACCTAGATCTACAAGCACATTTGGAATAGAATTGTTCCCAATTGTCACAATCATCACAAGACTACCAAGATCTCTATTTTTAGGAACAATTATGTTTCTTGATAATAAATCAATAATTTATCCAATTACCTAAATAATTGTAGGATATTATTTTTTTCTTCCTAGTGATTTGATGCACAATCCTTTAATGATTTGATTCAATTCAGGAATATCCTTAATAGCTCCTAAAAATCATCTCTCTTAATCCATGCATCAATTTAGAATCCTCCTTAGGTTTTTTTATTTAAGTCTCTTAGGAAATGGAATAGTAGGGGGATATTGAATTGTGGTTGTGTAGTTTGAGTTTTGGCTTTTACCTTTTTTTCATTTGGTTCTTAGACTATAGGTGACTTATGAGTGTTTTCATCATTCAATATTTAAGTTATGGTAATGGATGAATCCCCTTCTACCTTCCTTGATATAAGCTAAACATTACTACACTTAGTTGAACCACTTAAAATAATACTTTCTTGATCAACTCCATATATAGGTATATTTTGCATATTTTTAGGATTTACCACTGGTTGGGAAGGTAATTATGGTTGGTTAACCTAATATCTAATTGGTGGTAGTTGAGGTTGTGAAGGAATCAAAGCCTATTATATAATAAACCTTCTCTATGTTTGATATTGTTGATTTAGTTATTGAGGTGGTGACTATTGTAGCTAATGTGGTTGTTGGTTCTATTGTTGTGCCCATGATTCTGAAGGATTTTGAGTCATTCCACACATCTTTAGAATAAATTCTTGATTACCCCATGGATGTGGTTTTGTTGGTGTGTCTTGTCTAGCCCATGGTGTCATCCATAGATTGGGAGGAATCTTGGACCAAATTGATTTTGAGGCTAGGAGTATTGGTTTCCTTATCTTTGGATAAATTTCACTTCCTCAACTATATGTAGTTCTTATTTTACTTGGTTTCTCATGGTAAGAATATGTTTGTGATTCTTGGTATTATGGTCTAGTTCAAAAATACCACATACCTCTATTTGATGCAAAGGATAATATTTTTTTGCATGTTTGAGTCTACATCTAGGATAATATATTGATAATTATTCAAGGCTGGTGGCATTGTCTTTTACTTTGAGACCATATAATGTAGATGTCAATTATACTATAATATATGTTTTAAAATTATAAAATCCTTTCATTAATTAGCCAATTTTAGGTGATTTTCCTAACCTTGATTTCCTTATGTTAGGTCTTATCTTAGAGTAGTTAGTACACAATGTTAAATCTGATAAAAGGTTAACTTGTCAATGTTACCTTTTCCCATTACATTCAAAGAATCATGTGCATCATCACCTAAGCCTGTAAGAAATACTATCTTGACAACCTCCTTAGTGAGTTGGTAACCACTCTGTTTATGAGTAAATATAAACCTATCAAGGTAATCTTCTAAGGTTTCATCTTCATTTTCTTTGATCTTAAAAAAGTCTTATTTTTGTTCTCTAAATCTACAATAATCTTAATATTTGTCAAGAAATTAAATTTACATTTCATCCCAAGTGATTATAAAACTACCCTTAAGGCCCATGAACTATCTCATAACTGTATCCTTAAGTGTAGATCAGAATAACATCAACTTTTTATTGTCTATGACATAGTCATATGTTTGGTAGAGAACCTGAAATTAAAAAGGAACTAATCTAGATATTTTAAGGATTGACCTCTAAAATTAGGTAAAATAGATGGTGAGATATTTTTCATGGAATTTCTATCATTGGGACTTAAGGTTATTGGACAGGAAAATTTTCTATCCTATTGAGGTTGTTGATCAGATTTTTCCACATGTGCATGTTTGTCTCCCATATTTTCTTCCCAACTTTGGTTATCAATCCAATATATATTCTCTTCTTGAGTTCTCAACCTACAGTCTACCTCAAGAAGATAATATTCATTAGTGATTAGATCTTTTTATTCTAGAGCTTGTGGGTCAAATCTAACTATTCCAAAAAGAGGATTTTTAGGATCGATTCTTCCTATAGGAGATGTTTTGAATATAATTCTTCTTGTAGAATCTATTTATGAGGATGAACCTTATTCAGGAGATGAATCAAAAAAAGTTTGTATACAGTTTTCAATTGCCTTTCTTTTACTTCCTAATCTTTCCAACAAGGATAAGATCCTCTCTTCTTTTATTTTTTGGGATCCTTTAGAGATAAACGATCCTTGAGAATCTCTTGGGAGGATCATGAATATGAGTTCTAGATTATTTTCTGTATTTTTGGGGTATATGAATGTTTTTTGAAATTTTCCTATATAACTCTAATATAGGATCTCACTAAAACTTATTGATTAAGAGTGTTCCCAGGTAATGATGCCAAAAATGATAAGTTGTTGTTATACCTCATATTTAACTAATCAATGGATTGGTATCATTTTATACTAGGGCTACTGTCCAAGGCTATATTGAATAAGATCATTGGATATTTGAGTTAATAGTTCATTTTTTGGGGGCTTTACTCTATTTTTTAATGTCTAAGTACTAAGGAAAATAAATAAGACTCTAATTCTATGTTTGCAAAAAGGTAAATCTAGAAAGTTTGATTAACTAAAGATCTCCTATGGCACTCCTTGTTAAAGGATTCTTCAATTCACGATATCAACATCCAGAACTTAAACATATGGCATAAGACATTATGGTGTCCTCACTCGATTTACCCAATTAGATAAGATAGTGTGATATTTTGGACTATGATAATTTTGTCTATTATCACTTAAAATCCTTCCTAACAGATTATGAATATGTATATGAGTTAATAAACTTTACTTATTATGAAATTAAAAGACACACTTTGTGTAAATGAAACTCATTTACATTAAATTGAAATAACCTTTGTATTAAATGGAAACACATATTAAAAGTAAATTCACACTTTGATTTGAAAGGAAAAGTGTTGAAGATGGAAATCACAATTTGTAGTAAAATAAATTATACCTGAATCAAAATAAATATATTTTTAAATTATAAACTAAAAATACCAATTTATCTTGATCTTCAGAGAGAAGTGGGCCCTTACTCTTCCTTAGAAAGGATCAAATTTTACTCAGTAATGAAAATGAATGCTGAAATTTATTTCATTATCAGAAGAACATATATAGATACAGTAAATTACACTTGAATGATTTTGTTATCTATTATCTAATTTATGATCACCATCTATTCATTGATTATCTAGAATGAGACGGAGACATGTATTTAAATCACATCTCAACAACTATTCACAAATTAAAAAAATTGGTGATCTAAATAACCAAATCTGCTTATTCAAAATAAAAGATCTAAGAATTAGATACCATGCTTATAAGAAGGCATTGGAACTGACTCAACTAATAATAGATCAAGAATAACTATCATAGATCCAAAGAGATTATGTCTGATTTAAAAAAATAGAAATACATTTATATCTGGATCATTTTACACCATTACTATGACTATATATATATATATATATATATATATATATATATAATCTTGATCTACATGATCTATCTAGGCTTCTTCATAGCACAACTAGGCATCTTTGGAGTACAATTGTATAGGTCTTTGAAGCATATTTGGAGCATCTTAATAGAATATTTAGAGTTGTAGATCTTTGGAGCTTGATGTGTTCTTCACCAAATCTTCAAAACTATTTCAAAAAAGGGTTTCCAAAATTGTTTGATGACTTCTAAAAATGATCCCTCCATAGGGATGTGTTTCTATATACAAAACTATACTCATTTCATCCAAGTTAGACACAAATGACAAGATAGAGAGTAAAAAATGTATCACATAAAAATAAAAGACAATTGCACTTATTTCCTACTTAGATAAGACCTTAAATATTAAATGTAATGTAATATATAACTAAAAGACAACACTTATGGATACTTTATATGATATATGATGAGTCATATAGAATACTCATCAATATCTCTTAGGGAATTTGAGTGAGCAATGTATTTAAGAGAAAAAACTAATTGAAACAAGTGATATTTAGAGGGGCATAATAGATGATGTTGTATCATACATTAATTCATTGAAGGAAGATGATAAGGAGGCCACAAAAGTGTATGAGTATTTTTAGAGAATGGAATTGTTTTATACAAGATCACCCTAAAGGAGAAGAAAAAAGTGGTCGGAAGTAGATGCATGCATTGATCAAGATAAATATGTATTAAAAAAATATCCAACTAATATGGGAATCATGATAGTTCAAGGAAACTCTCGTTGAGAAAAATGCATAACTAAATGAGATTTTTGAGAGATTCAAAGATAAGGTAGTATTAAAAGAAATAATTATGTAAAATAATTATCAATAATAAATTATTCTTAAAATGAAAGATGTTTTTGGAATCCATGAAGAAAGAGGATCTGTAAGGTATAGAAGACCTTTATAAAAAGATGAAATAAGTTAAGGTGCTAGTGATTGCAACATGAGATCAAAGTAAATGTTTCACATATGAATTGAAATATAAGTTAGCCAAAATATTAAAAAATAAAATCACAAAGGTGCCATAGGCATAACATGAAACCTTGTTTGATGGGGGGAGGAAATTTTAGTATTGGCAAATTTTGACCCTAGGAAATTACACTAAGTATTTTATCACACAAAGGCTCTTGTATCACACACTAGACAAGTGAGATGTGTGAGACTTATAAACTTGGTTAGGCACTCATAAGTAAATAATCATATGGTTTTTACAAGGATGAACCAAGGCCAAGGATGTTTTTGGTGTTTATGTCAGTGAAGATGTATTCCTAAGTTTGGGTGTTGAAAATAAATGACAAACAATAAATAATGTGTCCTCCATTAGTGTAGGGGTTCATATGGTATGGGGTCAAGGAAACAAAGGAAACAGATGGGGGAAGATTTAGGATGCTTTGAGTTCATGACATCTTAAAACCCACTAGACATCATCAGGATCTGCAAAAGGGATAAAAAAATATACTCTTTACAAATATAAAGGCTATGTAGTTATACAAAACCTATAAATACCCCTTAGGCTCATTATTTAGCACTTGATGGTAGTTTATTTTAGCTTGGGGAAATATTGAAAAAATGAACAAAATAGATTAGTTTTTTAGGTTCATGTACACTTCACACAATAGGTGAGAATAAGATTAGTTCAATTGTGTTCTTCATATTCATATGGTGTAGTGTGTGAGGAAAAATGATTATAATTATGCTTTGATTAATACAAGGAAAGTCAATTTTTATGCATACTTTACATGCATAAGATTTTTTAAATTTTTTATTGTGTTGGTTTTAATAGATTAATTTATTTGTGTGATTATTGTTTAGATGAGTAATTTTATTGTATTAATTTAATTGTTTCTAACTATTTTTCGCTTGTCACATTCAAAAGAAATAAGAAACTAAAAGGTAATGGTCAGGGGTTTGAACGTACCTGGATGAAGTTGAACACCATTATCTAGATGATTGAAGGAGCTCATCTTTGGCTGTGGAGGATGACACTTGTAGATAGAATAAGACTCAAACACAAAAAATGTTAGATAGATATAAGGTGGACTGCTAAGCAAAGCTCAGTCCCAGAAGTGCAAAGACTTCCTTGAGGGATGATAGTCCACTTGTTGATAAAAAGAATGTCGAATAAAGATAATAATGAAAGAATAAACAAGAGAAATAGAAATAATGCGTACCTGTATTTTACTATCGGTTTGTCATAGTCACCGATGTCGGTGGTTCTACCAGCGTCGGTTGGTCAAGTTGTTGATGTTGGTAAGGGCAATGGGCCTAGATGCCGACGTCGGTGGGGGAAATGGGGCTTTGGATGAGTTTCAGGTCTGTTTATGGTCAACATAATGCTCTGGGATGTCTGTGGGAGTTTAATGGGTTGTGCAAGATTTGCAGGGTAGAGAATATGGTCTGAAAAAGGGGCCAGGTAGAGGACAGGGGTGAAAGGAAAATAAGGATGAAGGGAAGGCTTTTTAGCCTTTTTGAGAAGAAGGTCAGGTTGTCTCAATAGTATCTAGAATTAGATAATGGAATGATTACCAAATTTATTTAAAATAATACGAAAATATAAACTAGCAAAAATACTTAGCTCTTGGTAGAGAACCAGAAGTACAAAAAACCTGTTTCTGTTATGGTTGTTGTGGGAGACTTTTTGCAACCTTCAATCCAGTGTGGAGTGACTGATGTAGAGTTTTTGAGCCTGGAGGGTGTTGTTTGGATGCTGATGCTTGCAAAGAGTTGAGGAGCAAGAGAACTCAGAACCTAGAGCAAGATAATTCACGTTCGCGCAGGTTGTGATTAGTTTTCCATTCGGCCTACAAGTTGGTTTTAAGTAATTGATGTCAGCGACACTGCCAGCATCAGTCGATGGTTAACTGACATTAGTGGCTAGAGAATGGGAAAAAGGGCTATTTTTAGCCTTTTTCCCATTCTTCCATCTGCCGAGTTTAGCTGCCGTGGTTAAACAGTTGAAGGTAGGTTTAATAGGTGTGAGGATTAGTGAGAGAGTTGGAATGATTAGTCATAGGTTGATAAATGAGGGTATCCAAGGGCAAGGAATCCAAGGTGAGGTGTCATGGGTGAGGTGTCAAGGGTGATGTGTCCATGGTGAGGTGTTAAGGGAGGTGTTATTAATTTAAAATAGGTAATTTATTTTAAATTAATAAGCGTATGGGTTAGAAATGTTTAAAAGCGGACCAAGGGGACCAAGGGGGAGTTGACCAAGGAGTAGACACAATTTTGGTGTCTACATTTTCCCCTTTTTTTCTTGTTGGTTGTTCTTGACAAACTGTAAGACAAAAATAAGATTAAGTTGCCCCAAGTATGTGATAAGGTCATCTTTATCCTATTGGTTGATCTGGTAAACTGCAAGACAAAAATAGGAGTTGGTTGGCCCAAATGAGGGATGAGGTGTTCCCCCTCAAAGCGGGGGTCGAGGGAAGGTCACCTGATATCAGGTGCCAATTTGATAGATAGTGGATGGATATGGTGAAGGTTGAGTGTGAACGCTGCAATAGTTGAGATTGCGCGTATACCACTTCATGTGATAGGTAGGTCAAATTGTCATAGTCAAGGGCCGAGGAGTGCTAAAATCAAAATAACCGGTCCCCAGCATTTAGTTGTAGCTGATTGGGTTAAATGATCAAAGTTGTAGCTCCAATAGTCATCATGTTCCAAGTATCCTGGGCTCAGGAAGTGCTCTTGGAAAACATGAAAATGTCACAAATATTGGGGATCAACTTGCTTGTGATCCGACAATAGGTGTGAGGGTCATAATATGGGTTGTAGACAATTTTGCTAACTATTTGTGAGGTAGCATATATGCAATAAAAACAACTAAGGTAGGGTTGTCTCAAAAGTGGTCGTGGTCTGAAGAGATAGTTAGGATCTCCAAGGTCATTGGTCGAGTCGGGCTGAGATATAAGTGATCTCAAGTGACGGGTGTTGTGGTCAGGGAGATGTATGTGATCTCTGATGTGCCCCATGAGAAGTTGAAGGTGACTCTTACAATGTCAGGGCTGGTTGTTTGGTCATGAGTTTGGGTTGGGATAGATAGTTTGTCCATTAGATGGATGGACGAAGGAATGGTCGAGCTAACCTTAGAGGACCCCATGTCAACTGAGTGCTACCTACATAGCCCTAGTCGTTAGGGGCCTCATGCCAATGTAGTTCTCCCTAAAAGGGAGGAAGAGGGTCAGTTATGGACTTGGGTTGGACGAGGTTAAGTCATGGTTAAGGGTAATATGGTTTGTCCATCAGGTAGATGAACAAACGGATGTGGCTGAGCTAACCCCAGAAGATGTCATGTCATGTGAATGCTGCCTACATAGCCCTTGTTTGAAGGGCCTCAGACCAATGTAGTTCAAGAGAAGAGTCAAAATGATGAGGGTATGATGATGTTACATCCTTTTCCATATTGTGTGATGGTGTATTCTGTAACATTGGTTGAAGAGGTTTTTCATCCCTAGCAAGTTTCCATATTAGTGATGGATGTATGCTAAAAATGAAATGAGTATGCTTATGCTTCAGCAAGTAATGGTTTATGCTTAACATAAATTATGTGGTCGATAGTTTCCATGTGTACTGGTTTCCATAGAAACTAGTGTGAATGGTTTATGATGATGTTAGTGGTCTGAAAAAGGTTTGGTTGGTTTGGTTTGGTTTAGAAAATGATTTGGTTAGATTTGAATTGGTTATATGTGACCAAAGTGCATAAGAAGTGAAAGGCGCGTTGCTCTTTCATTGACAAGGACAATAATGATAGCATAGATAAGGGTTTTGCAAACAAAAGGCCCGTTCATGCATTACATCTTTTGACCATTGGTTTATGTTAGATAAATAGTCAAATAACTTGACATTAAGTGAGCTCAAAATCCCTTGAGTATGTTGGGGTAATAAGTTTGATGATGTGATGTCAGGATAGCATAACCCTTTTTAGCAAGGATAACTCTACCCCTTTTATAGCAGACCCTAAGAATGACTATAAGTCAAGTCCATGACCTTTTTTTTTTGGTAGACTGATCAATGCAGGAAGTCTACATGGGGATGTAGTTTTGTTTTGTGGTCATTTGTGAAGCTGATCAATGTGGGAAGCTTCTAAGAGAGTGGTTTTTGTAGAAATATTTTTAGGCATAGCCATCCTTCGAGGGAGTGGTCTATATTTTTTCTTTATATGTTTTTGAGGGCTTTGAATAGCTATCCTTCAAGGGAGCAGTCTATTAGCTATAGCAATGATGATGCAGCTGTCCTTCGAGGGAGAAGTCTGCATTTAGAGTTTTATGACCTTTTGATATTTTGTTTGACATCTCCATTTATTTTTGATAGGATTTGTAGTCATGGACAAGACTATAGAAGCTTAAGGGCTCCCTTTTATTAGGACAAAGCATCCATATTTTATAAAAGGGTCACATAGTGTCTGTGTAGGGGAACAGGGTTAAAAGGAATGAGGATTAAAATGATAGGGATTGCTCAAGGGACAAGCTCAAGTTTGATTAACAGTAGAATGGTCGCAGATGCAAGGCATTAAGGGGCTCAATTTTTGGCCAGCCTTCAAGAGAAGGTAGACGATAAGTCCCTGATCCATACTTGTACATTATGATGTAAGGTCTGAGCCAATTAGGAGAAAACTTGCCTTGTTTACTTCTTTCCATGTTGGTCATGTGTTGGTTCTCTTTGAGGACGAGGTCTCCAATTTTGAAATCTCGTTCTCTCAGATTTTTTTTATAGGCACGTTTGATACGATTTTGATAGACATGGAGATGGTTAAGGGCTACAAGACAACGTTCATTGAGTAACTCAAGTTGAGCTAATCAATCTTGATGAAAGTTATCGTTAGAAAGAATGTCATGCAAAGAGATGCACAAAGAAGGTATCTGCACTTCAAGAGGTAGGACAGCCTCTATTCCATACACTAAAGAGAAACGTGTAGCACCCATAGGGGTTCAGATGCTAGTGCAGTAGGCCCACAAAGCGAAGGGAATGTGAATGTGCCAATCCCTTCCAATGTCATTGACCACCTTCATTAGAATTTTGGTTAAGATTTTGTTGGAAGCCTCGGCCTACCCATTTTCTTGTGGGTAGTAAGGCGAGGAGAAGCTGAGCTTGATGCCAAATGAGTCACAAAGTTTTTGGATAGTTTTGTTTTTGAGTGATTTGTCATTATCGGTGATGATCTTGTGAGGTACATCGAATCGATAGATGATGTGGGTGTTGATGAAGTCGATAATTTTGTCAGCCTTTGTGGAGATGAGGGGAATAGCTTCCACCCATTTAGTGAAGTATTCGGTTGCAGTGATAATGGACTAATGTCAAAGAGATGAATGGGGGTTAATCTCACTGATTAGATCTAAGCCCCTTTGTAAAAAGGGCCAAAAATCCTAAGCGACTTGTAGAGCATGGCTAGGGATGTGAAGTAAGTTAGCGTGTTGTTGGCATTTGATGCAACACCAAACATAGTCACTACAGTCTCAGTGAAGAGTGGGCCAATAATAGCCCAGGCGAAGGATGCACTTGGCAACCGAGTTACCACTGAAGTGTCTACCACAAATACCATCATGGACTTGTTTAATGGCATGAGATGCTTCAGTGGAGGTTAGACATCGAAGAAGGAGGCCATCGAAGCCTCTTTTATAGAGAAGACCCCCTAGCATAGTATATCGAGCCATGATTTTGATAAAAGTGCATCACGCATTGCTAGAGAGATCGAGAGGGATGAAAAAATGAGTTAAGTAGTTCATGAGTTGTTTATACCAAACATCCTGTGGACCAGAGCCAATGGTCTTAATGAGGTTGATGTTAGTGTAGATATAGGAAGGCAACGACACATGATGCACCATGACATAAATTCTTGATGAAGATGATGAAGATGGAATATGCAAGGTGAGAGAAGCCATGGTATCAACAAACTTATTCATAGATCGAGGAACAGTTTGCAAGAGGTAATGGTCAAAAGATTCTAGTAGGGTGTCGACACGGTGTTTGTACCTTTGCAAAATTTTGTTTTTACAAAGATATGAACCATTAATTTGATTGATGATGAGTTGTGAGTCACCGAAGATGTTGATTGTCTTGATGCTTAAAGAAAGGGCAGTTTGAAGTCCCAAAATTAAGGCTTCATATTCAGCCATGTTGTTGGTACATTCAAAGTCAAGTTTGAAAGATAGGGACATGGGCTCACCCTCATGCGGGATGAGGATGACACCCGTACCCCCACTGAGTTGACATTTGGATCCGTCGAAGAACATTTTCATTTGATAGAATATGTCATTGGTGGATAATGTGGCGATAGATTTGTCAAGGAATTCACACTGAGAAGGTTGGTTGTCAAGTAGAAGGGCCTCCGCTAGTTGATCAGTGATTGTTTGCCCCTTTATGGATTTTTGCTGGATAAATTCCAAGTCAAACTCAATAAGAATCATGAGCCAATGAGCCATACGTTGGTTTTGGTATGGCTTGAAATGCATATATTTGAGGGGGTTAGTGTGGGTGATGACATAGGTTTTGTGATTGAGAAGATAATGACGGAGTTTGGTAGTGGCAAAGACTAATGCCAAACAGAGTTTCTCGGTATGAGTATACCAAGTTCCATAATCGACGAGTGTTTAGCTTATATAGTAAACCACTTGCTCATGGTGTTGTTCATCTCGGTGCGTGATCATGGCACCTAACGAATGGTTTGTTGCTGAGATGTAGAGGTAGAAGGGTTGGTCGCCTTTAGGTGGAATAAGGACTGGTGGAGAGACAAGATAGAGTTTAAGGGCTTCAAATTCCTCTTGGAAATCCTTATCCTAATGAAAGGAGACATCCTTCTTGAGGAGGTTATGAAAGGGTTGACATCGGTCGAAAAGCTACGAGATGAAGCGACAAATAGATTGAAGCTTCCCTTGCAGGCTACGAAGTTGCTTCAGATTGGTCAGGGGTGGCATCTCGAGTATAGCTCAAATTTTAGCGGGATCAATCTCAATGCCATGGAGGGAAATGATGAAACCCAAGAGCTTCCCTGGGAGAACCCCAAAGATGCATTTCTTGGGGTTAAGGCAAACATTGTATTGAAGAAGGTGAGTGAAGATTATCTTAAGAATAGTTAAATGGTCACGACGAAGCTTAGATTTGCCTAGTAGGTCATCCACATAGTCCTCCATGATTTTTTGGAGGAGATCATGAAAGATGTAAGTCATGTTGCATTGATATGTGGCGCCTATGTTCTTTAGGCCAAAAGGCATGACCCTATGGCAAAAAGTCCCCCATGGGGTGATGAAGGTAGTCTTATGTTGATCTTCTAGCGCAATCAAGATTTGGTTATATCTTGAAAACCCATCCATGAGTGATAGCATCTCATGATCGGCTATAAGATCAACAAGTTGGTCGATGTTGGGTAGAGGAAAATCATCTTTTGGGCAAGCCAGGTTAAGGTCACGATAGTCAGTACAGATTCGGATCCCCCCAGTTGCTTTGGTGATAAGGACGATATTTGACACCCATTGTGAATAATCGATGGGTTGGATGAAGGAGACAGAGAGAAGACGCTGAAGCTCCTCTTTGACAAGGAGTGCAACTCGAGGATGCATCTTGTGAAGCTTTTGCCTGACAGGCTTAGCCTTTGGATTTGTGATGATGTTATGAATGGCAATGTTAGGGTCGATGCCGGGCATGCCACTATAGGTCCAAGCAAAGACTTTGCTATGGTCCGAAAGGAATTTGGTGTAGTCAATTTGTTCCTGGGTGTCCAAAGACTGACCAATATTTAAAACATGAGGAACATCATAAGATGGAAGGTTAATGTCAATGGTCGATTCATTTAACATAACCTATGTTTCAAAAGGAAGGGATCATCAAATGAAAGAGTCATCAGCACCCATGTAGGTGAGAATGGCATCATCGTCTATGCAGTGGACAATGTTGATGGTTACAGATTCATCATCTATCATGTTGGGATAAATGAGAGGGAGAGACCTGGATACCCAGCCTAGTTGATAGGTTAGGGGTTCCAAGTAGATGGTGTTTATGCAAAAAAAATAGGAGGGATGGAAACCATCGACTCTATAGGTGAAGATGGGGGAATAGGCGAGTTTGGAGGTGATTGGTCTATGATAGGTTAGGGGTAAGGGTTTTTAGAATCTTTAGTAGGTTCTTCAAAACCTAAGCCATGTCACTTCTTGGCATTCTTTATGGCCTCATCATTTAGTGGTTCGATGGGCTGGTGGGAGCCTTGTTCATAGTGCCCAAAGCCAAAGCCTTTCCATGCACACTTATAAAGATAGGTATGAGCAAAGTCTGGATTGCCAAGAAAAGAAAAATCAGATTTGAATAGTTGAGGTGATGAAAGAGGATTTCCATCGGTGGGAGGTCGATCTAGCCCTCCATAGATGAGATTTGTTTGAAGATTGGGAGTACCATAAGGGATGACCATTCCGATATGATGGTCATAGCTAGGAATGTGATGAAGTTGTCCATACTCTTGAGGAGTCTGGAACATGTCCAAGGTGAGTAAATGATACTCCCCAAGTGAAAGACGTTGGAAGATATCTTCTATAGGGTCTTTTGTTGTCACTTGAGGAGGTGGTGTAGGTCTGACTACCATTTGCGTACTTGTTGAAGCTTCTACAGGTGGAGGCAGTGTTTGGGTCAGTGTCTTGAAAGGAATTAAAACATAGTTAGGTTGATAAGTCGTGTTACATGTCTTGAAAGGGGAGGGGTCTGCAGGAATGACATGGACTTGACCGTCATGTTCATATTTGACACAACAGTGTAATGTAGAAGGGACATAGGCCATGGCTCATATCCAAGGTCATCCTAATAACATATTGTATTAGAACTCTCCCTCGATGATGTAGAAGAGCTCTGGGACTGTTTGTGGGCCAACACGAATATGTAAGATGATGGTGCCAATGGTAGTGGCAGTGGTGTCATTAAAAGATCGAAGAATTGCGTCAGGTTTTGATATGCAATTCTTTGGGAGGGCTAATTGGTCATAGGCATGGGTGGAAATGATATTGATGTTGGCACCCCCATCAATCATAACCTACTTAATGTGAGTTTGATCAACGTAGGCTATGATGAAAAGGGCAGCGTCCTGATCTTTTGAGTTGGAGGTCAGAATTTTAGAATTGCTAAAGGTAATGGAGGCGACGGGGGATAATGATTGGACTAAGGTAGCTAGTGGTTGGGGGTCCTCAGGTTGGACGTCTACTGCCTGTAAGGCTTTAATTAAAGCTTGATGATGTTGGGGAGAGCTTTGAATGAGGTCATATAAGGTCATCTTCATGGGCGTTTGGTGAAGCTGTTTCACCATAGAATCACGGATTGCCTCTGAAGAAGTGAGTTGGGATGTACCCAAGATAGAAATTTTGGGTTTTGGTAGTTGAGGTGGTTTGACAAATGGGTAGGTCCAAGGAATAACAACTTTCTCTTTTGCTTTATCCTTTTGTGATCTAGTAGCCACATTGATGGTGTTAATCTCGAATAGAGGGGGCAAAGGAGGTAAAGGGACCATAGTCTAATGATGAGATCTTGATGAAGGTGAAGGGGCTTGGGAGACATGAGATGGTGTTGGAGATTCATCGATAGTATCCTCAAGATGGGTGTCTTTTTCCATGTATTGGTGAATGACAACCTTGAGGGCACAACAATTTTCAATGTCATGTCCAGGTGTGTGATGATATTAGCAGATTTTAGTGTCATCGAACCAGGATGGTTTTTGTTTGAGAGGTTGAAATGGTTTAATAGGTGGAAGAGTTATACTAGAAGTTTGAAAAAGTTGACGTAATATCAAAGCATATGAACCTGCTAAGGGGTCTGTGCTTGTTGATGCGTTAGGTGTTGATGAATTTTGCTTGGGAGTTGTTGAGGGAGACTTTCATACCACCTTTTGGGTTGGTGGTGTGGTCACTCGTGTAGATGACACTTTCTTTGTGTGGGGTGCCGAAGTTTTTAGAGGAGGTAGGTTTGTGGTGGGTAAAGGGAGTAATGGAGGCAACTTGTTTTGGTTAAGGGTTGGAGTTGGGAGCACTCCTATTATGGTAGAAGAATGAGGGCCCAAAATGGAGGGCAATGATGATGGTGGAGGAGGAGTTTGTCGACGTGGTTTAGTAGCCTTCTTTAGTTTGTTTTGAGGACTACCATTATGGGAGGCAAGGTTCAAGTCTACCTTCACTTGCAGGTGAGTGAGATTAGGTATGGGGTGAACACCAAGGAATTTAATCAGTTTTGATATGGTGGATGTTTGTGAGGGTTTAGGTTCGGATGTGGATGGTTGAGTTTTTGAAGGTTTGAAAGTAGAAGCCTAGTCCTCGTCAGAGACTTTTGGAGATTTTGTCATAGGAGGGTCGACATCATGAGATGAGATGGGATGTGTAAGGTGAGGAGCTTTGAGTTGCTCCCATAATGCCCCATGTTCTAATTTCTTTGAATGGAGAAGTCCTAGTTTCTCCACCAATTAAGAGAATGCTTTGGAAGATGTTGGATGAGGCCTTGGTTCTTTAGAAGATGTGGGTGGTTGTGAGACTGAAAATGTGTTAGAAGCAGTGATCTTGGACTCCAGGCGTGAGAAAGTCATGACTAGATCATCTTCGGTCGAAGTAGGTGAAGAGATAGGTTCTTCTCTTGGTAGAGAAGGAATTAGAGAATGTGACTCCTTGAGAGGATAGAGGGTAGGGATGATTGTGCCTTCTACTTGTGGTTGAGGAGCAGGAAAGGGAAGGTCCTCCATTGGTAGTAGGAAGGATGAAGGTGGGGCTAGTGGTGTTGGTATGGTTGAAGCGTTCTCCAATATAAGAGGGGCAGATGGAGAACTAATAGGAGTAGAAGGTTCATCGACCTATGGAGGAGAAATGGGAGAAGAAGGCTCATCTACTTGTGAAGGACCAATGGAAGAAGAAGGCTCTTCTGCCTGTGATGGACAAATAGGTTGATTAACCTCTTCGGTTTGTGGAAGAGGTTGGTTAGGGATGGGAGGTGAAACCATGTTGATTGTGCATATATTACACTCTTGGGGGTCATCAGCCATGGTCTGAATGTTATTTTGACTAGGGGGATGGTTAGGGAAAGGTTGTCTAAAGATGTTTATGTTTTGGTTAGGTGGCACATTTGGGTTATCCAAAACAAGATCACCTTTATCTATCATGTCTTGGACAATGTTTATGAGGGTTTTGCAGTTGTTCATGTCATGGCCTTTGACATGGTGATAATGACAAAAGTCATTTTCCATATACCATGTAGGGATGGCTTTTGAGGGGTTGAATTGAGGTGGTCATCAAATTTGGGGGAGGTTGAGGACTCCCTGTTTGACAAGTTTATCCAACACGGACGCGTATGATTCTCCTAGTGGAGTATATTGACGCTGTACGTATCGTTGTTGGAATTATCGTGTAATGCTTTGAGATGTGGAAGGTTCGGATTGGTTGGTTATTGTTGAAGATGATGGTCTAACGACTATGGCATTTGCTGATCCCTTAGATTTGGAATTGGAAGAAGAAGATTTGGAAGAAGGGTCATTTGACTTTGCGTTGGGGTTTTTACTTCGTAATTTGAATTTATTTTCTTCGACAACACGGAGTTCAAGTTTCCTGGCCATGGTGAAAGCTTCGTCAAATGTGAAAAATGTTTGGACCCACAAGGTAGATGAAATGTGTTTGGCACATGCTTGTGAAAAGAGCTCAGGTTGAGGTAAAGAAAAGGAGAGTTGGTTGATTAAACTTCTCCATCGAGCAATGAAATTAGCTATGGATTCATCGTCAAACTGTCTGATAGAATATAGGTCCGTGATGGAGACCTTTTTTGTGATGTTGATCGAAAAGTGGTTAAGGAAAAGTTGAGCTAGTTGGGTGAATATAAAAAGAGAGTGACTGGTAATAGAACTATACCAATCGAGGGTAGCTCCAGAAAGTGACATGGGAAATGTGCATAGCAATAACACATCATCATGGGCTATAAGGTAACAAGCGTGTCTAAACACTCGTAGATGTTACTGTGGGTCTTCCTTACTCTGGAAGCAGGTAAACTTGGCAAGTTCCCACTGACTAGGATATGGTCATATTGGGACTAAAGGATGAATGGGTTCATTACAGATTTATTCATATGAGAGGACATTTCTTGAACCCAAAATGGATGTCTCAAGATTAGACATTTTTTCCATCAACATCTTGATTAGATCGGTTGGTGGATTTGCAGGTGGGGCACCCCCTAGGTTGTAGGGCACTTGGAAGGTGTGAGGAGGGGCATATGACGTAGTTGGTTGCGCTTGTATAGGCACAACATATTGGTAACTAGTCATAGGGACTGATGTTGAAGCCAAGGGTGGTTGTGTCATGAAGCTAGGAGGCACAACTTGGCTTGATGTCACCAGAGGTGGTTGGATGGTGGCAACATTAGCCAAAGGATGAGTAGCCACCCTTGTGTTGATGGGTGAAAGAGTAGGTGGGATGGAGACATGTAGGTTTTGGAATGGTGTAGAACTTTTTTGAATAGTTTGCAGTTGATGGGGCACTAAAACCCTGATGGAAGTAGGTCCAGAAATAGAAGGAGAAGCCACACTTTGAAGATTGGTCATGGTCAGGTTATTAGCTAAGGCAATGGCTTGGGTGTCTATGGGTTGAATTATGGAGGTGATTGATACGACTTCCATCTCAACTAAGGAAGTTGGCATCCCATAAACTGGGTTGCCTAAAGAGTCTCACATTTGACTTCTCGCGAGATAGTGCTGAAAGGCCTTGACATTGAGGTCAAAGAATCTTTCAAAGTCTTGGTCCCCTTTGGGAACAATAGGGGGTTGAGTTGGTGTTGGTTGGGTAGGAGTTCATTCAGTCTCTGAATGATACTCCATTAGAGGACTTGATATAGAAGGTGAAGGCAGGAGTGGTTGTTGCCTTGCGTGGTCAACAAGAGTTTTGGTTTGACTACATGTCAAAACCATCCAAGGTAAAAGGGGGGGTTTAGGTTCTAAAAACTGTATGTTTCAGCCTCAAAAAACTAGAATATGTTTTTGACAGTCAGAAGGTGAAGTTTTTGGCTTGCTATTTTGAGAAGAAATTTTTTGACAGTGACCGATGTCGGTAGAAAAATTGATGTCGGTGAAGAAAGTTGTCGATGTCATTCAAATAACCGATGTCGGTGAAGATAAGTTGTCAACGTTGGTGAAAAAATTGATGTCGGTTACTGTGTATTTCCAAAAACTTCAGAAAACTAAATTTTTTTGGAAGAAAGAAGAAAGTCTGAGTTGTTCTTGGAGCTTAGAATAATGCATCCTCACCAGCTCAAAAAACTAGATGAAAATAGAAAAGTATACGAAGACAAGCAACTTCTAAATGTTAATTCCTAAGAATAAGTTTTAGAGTCTTGTTGGCTTATGGATTAGAAGAGTGTGTTTGGGAAGTTGGGATTTTAGAACGGGTACTAAAAGAAGTAGTCTAAGGTTGGTTTCGAGTTAGTTTTGGTGCTCAAAATCTGTATTAGGTTTCGTATGTGGCCTAGTGATAAGGAGCAAGCTCCCCTCACTTCATGAGCCTAGAGATAAGCTGGGTCACTTAGCCAGTATATACTTCCCCTAGAGTTTATACTCTGCCAGAGAACAGAGTGGGTTCTCCCCTTGGTAGTGAAGTCCAAGTGGGATTACCAGGAAGGGTAAGGTATCCGCTAGGTGATGAAATCCTAGTCAGGCCTTGTCTCAGGTATGTTTAGATGTTTAGTTTTGAAAGTGGTATGGTTCTATAACATAAGTGCACTACGATTTATTCATAATGCATTTTTAATTACTAGATGTGAGAGCTAAGTATGCATTTAGGCAGAAATGAAATGCAATAGATTTTAAGCCCAAATTGAAATGTTTTGTTCGGATGCAAACAAGTTGAGAAAAGGTTAAGAGTATGAATTTCACTACTCTAAGATGCAAGAGGAAAGGTGACAAGAAGAAAAAGAAGATGTTCTTTTTAACTTCTGCTTATGATGTCTTTTCGAAATAAAGAGATAGAAGAAGGACGCAAGAAAAGAAATTTTCCTAATGCACCTATATGAAAGTTTGTTTTAGAAGAAAAAGAATGATGAACCCAAGGAAAATTCCAGGGGTCCCACCAGGCATGCCAGAATGTTTCTAACTATTTTTCACTTTTCACATTCAAAAGAAATAAGAAACTAAAAGGTAATGGTTAGGGGTTTGTACATACCTGGATGAAGTTGCACACCATTATCCAGATGATTGAAGGAGCTCTTCTTTGGCTATGGAGGACGACACCTATAGATAGAATAAGACTCAAACATAGAAAATGTTAGATAGATATAAGGTGGACTGCCAAGCAAAGCTTGGTCCCAGAAGTGCAAAGACTTCCTTGAGGGATGACAATCCACTTGTTGATAAAAAGAATGTCGAATAAAGATAATAATGAAAGACTAAGCAAGAGAAATAGAAATAATGCCTACCTGTATTCTGCTATCGGTCTTTCACAGTCGTCAACGTTGATGGTTCTACCAGCATCGGTTGGTCAAGTTGCCGATGTTGGTAAGGGCAATGGGCTTGGATGCCGATGTCGGTGGGGGTAATGGGGCTTTAGACGAGTTTCAGGTCTGTCTGTGGTCAATAGAATGCTATGGGATGTCTGTGTGAGTTTAATGGGTTGTGTAAGATTTGCAGGGTAGAGAATATGGTCTGAAAAAGGGGCCAGGTAGAGGACAGGGGTGAAAGGAAAATAAGGATGAAGGGAAGGCTTTTCAGCCTTTCTGAGAAGAAGGTAGGGTTGTCTCAACAGTATCTAGAAATAGATAATGGACTGATTACCAAATGTATTTAAAATAATACTGAAATATAAACTAGCAAAAATACTTAGCTCTTGGTAGAGAACCAGAAGTGTAGAAGACCTATTTCTATTATGGCTGTTGTGGGAGACTTCGTGCAACCTTCAATCTGGTGTGAAGTGATTGATGCAGATTTTCTGAGCCTGGAGGGTACTGTTGGGATGTTAATGCCTACAAAGAGTTGAGGAGCAAGAGAACTTAGAACCTGGAGCAAGATAATTCACGTTCATGTAGGCTGTGATTAGTTTTCCATTTAGCCTGCAAGTTGGTTTTAAGCAACCAACATCGGCAATACCACCGGCATCGGTCGACGATTAACCGATGTCAGCGGCTAGAGAATGGGAAAAAGGGCTATTTTTAGCCTTTTTCCCATTCTTCCATCTGTCAAGTTCAGTTGCCGTGGTTAAACGGTCGAAGGCATGTTTAATAGGCATGAGGATTAGTGAAAGAGTTGGAATGATTAGTCATAGGGTGATAAATGAGGGTATCCAAGGGCAAGGAATCCAAGGTGAGGTGTCATGGGTGAGGTGTCAAGGGTGATGTGTCCATGGTGAGGAGTCAAGGGAGGTGTTATTAATTTAAAATAGGTAATTTATTTTAAATTAATAAGTGTATAGGTTAGAAATCTTTAGAAGCGGACCAAGGGGACCAAGGGAGAGTCGACCAAGGAGTAAACACAATTTTGGTGTCTACATTAATGATTACATTGGATGAAGATTTATTTTCTGATCTAGTCTTTTCCATTAGAATTGGATATCATTATTCCATTTTCTCATCATGAGGACCTCAATGATCCTTCTCTTACATTTTGGGTGAGACCTATATGCCCTAATGTGTAGTTGAATATGCTAGTGCAAGTAACGAATTATTCATACTATTATTAGTAATGGTTACGTCTTGATGTGAGGACCCATTAGGCTCTTATTCTTATGAATGAAGGAATATTTTATGATAAAAATACATGTTTTTAAATTTATCATGGATGACCTATTTATTTGATCTCATGATTTTAAAATTATAAAAATATAAAACATAATACAACAACCATCCACTATAGGTGAAAGTAGAACATAATTCCAAAAAATATTAACCGACCTAAAATTTATATTAAAAAAACTAAAAACACACAAGCTATTTAACCTAAATAATTTGAATATATTTAAAAAAACATTAAGGGACATTGTGAGTGGCATAGTTTGTCTTAAGGATGTATAAGAGATTTTACACAAATAGATTGTTAGGAGAGATTATTATCCAAGATACATGGTAGTCTCAGATAAACTTGTACTCTTATGAGAACATTGATATACCCTATATTTATTTATTCACATGGGTAGTAACTGAATAATAATCAAGTGCCATTATATTTTATTCAAATTTTATATGATAAGGTTTAGTTACATCTCAATGTAAAATATTTATATTTAGATAGATATTATAGGAAGGGGTACTGTACGATCAAAGATAGAGATAAGTATCATCCCTAAGGTGTATACCCAATACCTTACACCTACTAGATTATGGGAGACAAGTATCAAGCCTTTAAACCACGTTTTGAGCATGAAATTGACCCTTGATAGGTAGGTCTCAATTGGGGGTAATAGAGGTTGTCTCTAACATTGATAAACACACACACATTGCTTCATATGGTGTAATTTCCCACTTAGGAAATAATTTCACAATTCAGGAAATCACTACAAACCCTTGAAATAAAATACAAATTTTTATTTTTTATCAAAACCTAACCACAAAAAAATTTAGAATTCTAGAAACACTATTTTTAGATCAAAATTTAATATTTATTTACCACAAACCCTTAAAAAAATATATAGGTAAAGCCATACAAAATACCTCAAGATCTGCATTTTAAAACCAAATATATAGCTAGAAAAATATTATAAAAATATGAGTGGAGTGCATGATCAAACACCAAAGTTAATATCGAATTTCCCCACAAAATACAATCTCAAACCCTCAAATGGGGTTGCCTCCCTAGGAGATAGTTCCTAAGTCGTTTCCCTTACAAGCGTTGATTATAGCTACACACCATCTCAACAAGTTACCCAACTATTGTTCTCCACTTGAAAAGATGATTTAGACCTGAAATATACCAATTCCCACTCAAATATGACCTCTAAATGAAGGCATCTACTGAACATTGAAGTTTTTTATCCTCTATAACTAAATAACAAAGATGGTTTTCATCTTTTAGGGATAAAATCATAATCAAGTTGCTCAAACTTTGAATTTTAGTTGATAAAATGACACGAGTCCAAAAAAGAACCTCCTTTCCTTATTTTATATCTTTTCCCTCAAAAATCAATTCCAAAAAAGAGAACTCTATATTGGGAAGGTATTTGAATATTCAAAAATTCCTTCCTTAAAATTTTCACTTAAGGGTTAACTTGCTCATGACAAAAATCTTCCCTCCTTAAGTCAAAATTAGATAAAAGTTGCCAAAATAAGTACTTTTTGGCAACATAAAAAAGAATCATATTTCCCTTTGATCCTTGCTTCCCTTGACCTATGGAAAATAACAATAAAATAGGCCAAAGGTCTTCAAATACTTTAATCTTGAGAAGGGGAAATTATAGTCCTCCCCTCTCAAAATTTTTTGTCCTCAAGCAATGTTGTAACAACTCCAATCCCTCTATATTGAACTTTTTTACCAATACTTGGATCCTAAATCCATCCTCTAAATTTTTAATCCCAAATACTTGATTCATAACTATATACTTGAGCTCTAATGGGTTTGATAATGCTCTATGAGCTGGTCGCTCCAATTCATGGAAAATAATAGCTTGTATTTAGACTATAAATTAGTCATAATAGCCAAACACCTCTTTGAATCTCATCCCAATCAGCATTAGGATGGCTGGGTGGATTGTCCCTCATATTAAAAATATTATTCTAACATTAATAGGCTAGGAAACTCTCTAAAAAATCACAAATCCACAACTGTTCATGACTAATAATAATAACTCATGATCTAAAATTATCAAATTCAATAATGTGATAATGGTATAACCATTGTTAAATTTATATTCCTCTCCAAAAATCAGAGGCGTAAAGGCTAGAAACTACCATTCACTACCTTGAAATACTTAAACATGGGTAATGAGATATAAACTCCTCCATCATGTGACCACAAACTCTTCCATGACTAATGATAAACCCTTGATTGTCTCTATGCATTGAGTGTTTTGTGGTACTTGATTTATCTAAAAATATACCTCTCTTCGCTTAATGGTATCCATGCTTGGAAATCCATTTATTATTTATCTTCATCCTTTAATTACATTTTATAAAATAAATACAACCAATGCATACCAACACTTAATCTTACCTCTTCTATATTGGGATTACCAAGATTACTTTGAACCCAACGAGTTGCTTTCATGATGCCCCAAGCATGACTAGAGAGTTGCATTCCTTTATAAAAATAAAAATTATGGTAGATGGAAAAAATATTTTGATATATTTCATTCCTTTACTAAATATTATAATGGTGGTGTGATGTAGATAAAAAATTCAAACATATCAACATTCACTTGTCTTCTTACAACTTATTCTTGATTTGATCTAAACTCATAAACAAATTTGTTCCATACATGGTTTAGGGTTTCACTACTTTTTTAGGGTCATCCTCACACTCAATTAAGTCCTTTTTGGTTTCTTAACCAACTCTCATAACTTGTCAATGCAACTTTCTCAACATACCATGCTTCTTCACTGTGATAGGCTTTCTTATAGCCTTTTTTTGGATTTTTCCAATGGTACAGACTAGTACTAATTGGTATTGAGAAAATAATGCTATTTTATAACACCTTATATCTTATTCTACCTCTCCAATAATTTTATTGACTCAACTCAACTCCTAGTTACCCTTTTCTATCATTGTCTAGGCCTAATTAGGCCTCTTTAGCCCTGTTTTAAATGCGGTTCTTTCAATCTTTACATAGAGGTACTGACCGATCCAAAAAATTAAAAATACATCAAATCATTATGAAATACACATAATAATTTTTTTTTAATGTTTTAATTCTGGAATCTCTAAATATTTGTGTTTTAGCCTAGAAACCCTAACACATGATTATCTTTGTATGTAACAAGCTTGATAAGGTGTAATTTAAAATATTAAAATCCCAAACAACTTTAAAACTAATAATATTGTTAAATATGGTATTTATAACCAATAAAAAACTTTTTTGATCATTATATCCCTTTTTTGAGGATTTCGTTCAATAATTTAATCAAGTTCTTGGTCTAATTGTGTGTGGAGACATAGACCGACTATAGGGCTTAGTAATTTACCCTATGAAATATATATCCAAATTAATTTAAAAATTCATAAGAACCTTTAGTAACATTTTAAAAATAACTTACTATTCATTTTTGGGTTTCATCTAAGCTTCTATACAATTTTCTTAGTTGTTGATGCTTGCTCAGGCTGTAGTCTTGAGCATAGAGTACAAGAAGCATAGTGAATATCTAATTATTTATCAAACAAGAAACCTTATATTATTTATATTTGAAATAAAATACTTTCCAATTTAAATCCAAAATAATTCACATTATACTTATAATCAAATAAACTTTCTTTAATATATTTTCTTTTTCATGTCAGATACATAGTCTTTGAATTCACAACATAGGAATATAGGGTACATAGGCCTGAAAAATTTAATGTATTCAAAATAAGGAAACTTCATCTTCATTTATTGGAAATTTATTCCTTCATTACACAAAGTAATGATATTTTTAAAGATACAATACATTTTTTATGACTTATAACTACTCTAACTCTTTTTCGACCCTCCAATGGTCACTTAGAAAATTAGTTAAAATATTGGAATCATTCATTAAGGTTTACATTATTCATATTCACTACTCAAGACTCAAGTTATAAGGGTATGTTACCATAAATACCTCATATGAAAAATACTAAACCTTGAAAGTTCCTTCACATACTCTTGTAGTTCTTAAACTGACCTTTCAAGTTTAAATATTCAAATTATTGAAATTGGTTAGAAAATGCTGATTTGAAATTATAACATCTCAAAGCACACCTATACACTTTAAGAATATTCATAATTATATATTAAGACTTATAACACCCTTAAAACACCCTAAAAAAATATATGACCACCTAGACACTTGATCAAACCAAAATTTGTGTAAACAAATACAAGATAAGTAAAGAATGCTACTATATCATACTATTGAGGTGCAAAAGTAACTCTCCATGAAAGTTTATATAGGTTGTATTGAATTTATCCATATAATATCTATGTCTTGTTTACTCTAGCTATGCAATGTCACATCCTCATAGGCCTATGAGTGAAACATAGACCTACTTGTTCTTTGACTAAGGCTTTATTGGCTCTTCCTTTATAGTTACCAATCTCAATATTTATCACAAACTTGATCATATTTAGTATCTTGTTGTTCTCCTGCAACAAACCTACACATTAAACAAACAAGTTAAGAAATACAACCTCCTCCTTGTCATTAAAAAAGCCACACTCTTGTACTCTCATGGTTGTCACTTTTGTGATTGGATCTATTGTTTATTGGACTATTTCTTTTTGTTTCATCTTCTCATTTACAATACTGTCAACTTATTCAACTTCATTATTTCTCTCTTTCTATTGTTCACTCTCTGTATGACTGGTCACTTCACTTTTCATAGAAAACTCTTTCAACACACAAAACTTCTTAGAGAAGTTTTCTAGATATCCATGCTCGTTATTAAGGATAATTGATAAAACAAGTCTAAAAACAACCCTTAAAAGTGTTATTTGGATAACAACTCATAATGTTAGGTTGACTATAACAACTCTTTGATGTTTACAATTAACACCTTAGAGTGCTTGTCAACTATTGCATCCTCTTCTCTCATTTTTATGGAAACTTGTACTACACCTTCTACTTGGCACTTTTTCTCAGTTAACATACTCTTGTCCTCAATGTTGTAACTAATTATTTTTGGAAAATACTCCTCACCAAACATCATCACACTACTTTGTGCCTCCTTCAATACTTGACTATCCTTCAATGGGGTTAGTGTATGCTTGATGCCATCCTTTTGAATGGTGTATGTATTGGTTCTACCATCATGAATATGTATTTTATCATACTTCCATATTTTCTAAGGTATGATATGGCACACACCAATAGGAATCACATCACATAAAATTATATCTTTATACCCACAAATCTGCAAGTCTACATGGTATTGCTTACTAACTAAGACTTGACTTTTTTGAATCGAAGAGAATTTGTAAGGACTTGGATGATCTTTGATTTTTAATCCTATCTTAGCGAACATCATGGAGGATATAATATTATCCATACTACCATTATCAACTATTACTTTACAACATTTACCTTTGCTTTTGCACATGGTTTTGAACAACATCTTCCTTTGTGGTGGCTCTTTCTCCTTATGGATTCCCTTCAAAAGAATTATTCTCAACAATAAACTCTCTCCTATTTCAAGTTATTCAACATAGTTTGTCAATTAATCCACACTTTTATCTTCTTTTTGAATCATTTTATTCCTACATACACTCCAAAAACTACCAGTTTGAATGTCTTCTAAAAACTCATATGATCTATGTCCTACACACTTATTACATTTGAAACACTTACCAATAAACCCAATATATCCTCTTCCTCTGCCATATGATCTTTCATATCTATATCCATAACCACCTCTACTAGATTGACTTGAGCTTTTAGAACTACTACCAACTTCTTTACTATAACTTTACAATTGATTTCTATTGATTGGATATTCTCTTCCTTCTTGTTGACCTCTACCTCTGTAGCATCTACCTCTCCCTCTATTTTTTTGACTTTACCTTCGAGTAAAATTTTCTTCTGTCTTCAATGTAGCTTTATATGCTTACTCTATTGTTCTTGGTGAGAAAACGTTTATCTCATCTTGAATATGAAACTTCAGTCCATTGATGTACCTGGAAACCTTTTATGCATCCTCTTCTATGTGTCTTGCTCTGATAGTTAGTTTGTATAATTACTTTGTGTACTCTTTCATTTTCATGTCCTTTTGTCTCAAAATTTTCATCTTTATAAATAAGTTATTTTTGTAGTCCTTAAGCATGAATTTTCCTTTCATTTTGGCCACCATTCTATCCCATGACCTTATATTTTCCTTTCTCCTTCTTTCTTCATGTATTCCATCCCACCATAAGGATGCATGAACCTTCAATGTTTTAACTGAAAACCTCACTTTCTTTGCCTTATTCACTTCTTCATAATTATCCATAGCTATGATCCAATCAATTAGCTCTTCAACGTTAAGACTGACCTCATACATTACCACCTCCAATTTGGGCTTTGATATCACACCTATCACTAATATTATAAAAATTTATTACAATATACCTTTCTCTCCATATTATATATTATTATTGAGTAATTTCATCCTCTCCTTCACTCACATCACATCTATTCATCTTTTTTCTCTGAGCCAATTCCATAGCTTGCAATTTGTCCTACAAGTTTTTCACCTCAACCACTAACACATCAACTACCTGTAGACTTCTTTGAGATTCTGATGATCCATGTCATCTATATACCATATGCACTTATTTCCTTACCAATATATCCTAATCTTTGATACCAAATGATGCATATGAAAACTTCAAACATAATCACTTATCAACATTTACTTGTCTTCTTACAACTTGTTCTTGCTTTGATCTAAACTCAAGAAAACTTGTTCCATACATGGTTTAGGGTTTCATTATTTTTTTTGGGTTATTATTTTAATATTAACACTCATTTAAATCCTTTTTGGTTTATTAAAAAACCCTCATAACCTCACAATGCAACTTTCTCAACATACCCTGCTTCTTCACTATGATAGGCTTCTTTGTAGCCTTTTTTTTGGATTTTTCCAATGGTGTGAACCAGTAATAGTTGTTATTGAGAAAATAGTGTTATTTTATGACACAATTTATCTTCTTCTACCTCTCCAATATTTTTATTTACTCAACTCAAGTCCTATATACCCTTTTCTATCATTGTCTAGGTCTAATTAGGCCTCTTTATCCCTATTTTAAACACAATCCTTTCAATCCATATGCAGATAAACATGAATGATACAAAAAAATTAAAAATCCATCAGATAATAATGAAATAAACATAATCAATTTTTTTTTAATGTTTAAATTTTGGAGTCTCTAGATATTTGTATTTTAGCCTAGAAACCCTAACACAGGGTTATATGTCTATAATAAGCTTGAGAAGATGTAATTTGAAATAATAAACTCCCAAATAACTTTAAACCTATTTTTATTATTTAATGGGTTATGTATAACCAATATATACATTTTTAAATCATTATATCCCTTTATTCAAGCCTCTGCTCAATAATTTTATCAAGTTCTTGGTCTGGCTATGTGTGCAGACACATACTGACTACATGGTTTAAGTAATTTACCCTATGAAATATATATCCAAATGAATTGAAAAATTCATAATAAACTCAAATAAAATTTAAACAATAAATTACCATTTATTTATGGATTTCATAAAATCTTTCATACAATCTTCTTAGTTGTTGATGCTTGCTCAGGTGTTAGTCTTGAACACAAGGTACAGGAAAAATAATGAATATCTAATTAGTTATCAAACAAGAAACCTTCTATTATTTATCTTATAATTAAAACAATTTACACTTTAAATCCAAAATAATTCAAATTGTGCCTATAATCAAATCAAATTTATTTAATATTTTTCCTTTTTCATTTTAAATACATAGTCTAATTCATAACACAAGAATATAGGGTACATAGGTCTGCAACATTTAATGTCTTCAAAATAAGGAAAATTACTCTTAATTTATTTTAAATTTATTCATTCATTGATAAAATTAATTATATTTTAAAATATCCAATACATTTTATATGACTTACGACTACTCTAACTATTTTGGACCCTCCAACGGTCACTTGAAAAGCTAGTTAAAGCATTGGAATCATTCATTAAGGTTTACATTGTTCATATTTATTACTCAAGACTCATGTTATAAGTTTATGGTACCATCAATACCTAATAAAACAAATCCTAAACCTTGAAATTTCCTTCACATACTCTTATAACTCCTAAATTGACCTCTCAAATTCAAATATTCAAATTATTGAAATTGGTAGGAAAATGCCAATTTGAAATGTTAACCTCTCTAAGAACACCTAGACACTTAGAGAAGATTCACAAGATTATAATAATACTCATAACACCCTTAAAATACCATAAACAAACTATATTCCCACCTAGACACTTGATCAAACCAAAATTTATGAAAATAAACACAAGACAAGTAAAGGATGGTCCTACATCATGGTGGCTGAAAAACATCTTGTAATAGATACACATTCCCTGTTATTACAAGAGTGAAAATATTTAATTTAGTTTTAGACCCATACAACCATATATTTTTTATTCATATAATCTTGATTATTAAAATTATGTCTATTCAGCTGGCCACTATTCTTTATCAAACACTCCATTAGAATTATCTCTATTTTATCAACACTTGTGATCTCATATTCAATTATAGAACTCCACTCCAAGGATTAATATATGGATTGATCCTACAAATGTTTTTTATAATACACTATTTATCGTATATTACTCTTCATGAAATCCCTTTCTACCCAATTTCTAAAGACGGTTAATGCCAGAGTATATTCAAGGCTTCCTTCATCATTCATAATTTTGGCCAAGTCCCATATGCCAACATAATGTATAAACATCACCATACACTTATTTTGAATAATATAAATATCAAAATGATGTTTACCTTGTTAATTCTTATAAATATCTCCAAGAATCCATCTTATGATACATGGTCAACTTTGTGACTTACCCTCTTGAACTTTGACAACAATTGTTAGATCATGATGATGCAAACATAATCCATTACATAAATACAAATAATTAGATATAAAGGATATCATGAAAATGTTAAAGGGTCTATTATTAACTGAATCAAAATCTATACATGAAGACAAATTTGTTGCTACCCTATCTAGCATAGCATGGACCTTTTATAGGGGACAACCATTTTACAACATATCACCAATCACCATGTTCACTATTATGATGCATTAATTTTCAAATATGAATATTATTTGGGCTATTACACTTTCTATTGAAACATAAAATCTAAATCCAAAAAATATGGTATTGGTTTGAATATGCTTATCTTGTAATTGATCTACTCCATTATCACTTACCTTGAGATCACTATCGAATGTGAGGTGACATGCCTTTGAACCTCTCATTTGAATTATGAGTCTCAGGGTATATTTATTATAATTATTATAAACATATCATGTATTCCATGATACTCCATATTTATAAGTATGCTTCCTTTGGTTCCTACAAAAGGCACACACAAATATTTGTGAATTAGATAAAAATCTAGTTACTCTTACTAACACAATTTTATCTGGATACTTTTTTTATGGTTCCCCTGCATGAACCATACCTTTTTGATACTAAATGTTTTATTTTTTCATATATTTACTTATGTATTATATATTATATATTTGACCCTTGTGATTTAACCACTCAATCCTCTTATCTTTTATAATATTTTACTTATGCTCCTCTAAGGTTAATTCTTTTTTTTTTCATCCATTTGTATGGGTTAATGAAATTATCAATAACAATACTATTGAATTCATAAATTATATCCCTTATGGATCTCATAATATCACTTGGATTCCATACCATTATTAAAAAATGCATTTTGAGCCAAAGGCTCTACCTTTTATTCTTTTACCCTTCTTAGCATGTTGTCCATGATGACAAGAAATATGAAATGGCATAGTATGAAACAAAAAATCTAAAACATGATTTTCCATTTCATATCTTGGGTTATAATTAAATTTATTACTCTTGGTTGTTGGTCTGAATATTCCAACAATCTTAAAACCAACATAAGTAGTTGGTGAGACACTTTCCTCATGTGCATGCGTCACAACAAGGTCTTCCTAAAATTTCCCCTCATAAACCTCATGAAAATAATATTTTTATTCATTTTCAAAACTTACATAATTATTATTCAAGAGCTTACCTTTCTCTTTAAATTTATTTAAGTGTCATTTTTCTTGACTAGTTATCAACTTAGCTTCCTTAGCTCTTTTGATTTCTCTCTTGGGATCTTTTGAAGTTTTGGATTTCCATATTTATTATTCAAAATTCTATTTATTTTTTATGTATGTACCTCCAATAACTATGCAAAGTTATTATAAAACATAGGTATATCATCCTTCTTATCATATTCATCAAAAGTAAAAAATTTGAACTCATCTCAATTGCACTACTCTTCTAACCATACTTCCTGAATGGGATCATCATTACAAATTCTTCTAAATGACTCTAGGGTTTTTTATTTGATAGAAAAATAATTCAAAATATTATTTTTAATATCTTGGATTTTAATTATACTTATTGTCTTTCTCTTTATTGATTTATTAAAGATAGTCTTTATATTTTTACTACTATTTATGTATGTGCATCTGCACCTGTTGGATAGGATCTATTTATTTTTTCTTCACTAAAAACTTAGGTTTCCAATCCATTATAGACAACTAAAATCCAATAGATAGCCAAGAGATGGATCTAATACCATTATAATATCCCATTTAGGACATAATTTAGCAATTTTAGAAATTTCTACAAACCCTTGAAATAAAATAAATAATATATTTTTTATCGAGACCTAACCATAGAATTTTTTTGAATTTTAGAAATAATTATTTGAGATCAAAATTCAATATTTAACTGCCACAAAAACTTTTAAAAATAAGAGTACAACCATACATAATACCTCAATATCTGAATTTTTGAACCGAATATATAGTTAGAAAAATATTATAGAAATACCAACTAAAGGAGTGTATGATCAAACACCAAATTCAACCTAAAAATACCCTAAAAAATACAATCTCAAACCCTCAAATGGGTTCATTTATATAATAAATATCTCCTAACCAATTTTCTACCCTTAGAAGGGTTGATTATAGTTGCACACCATCTCAACAAGCTACCCAACTGCTATGCTCCACTTGAAATGATGTCTTAAATATGAAATCTACTAATTCCAACTCAAATATGACCTCTGAATGAAGTCATTTGTTGAACATTGAAGCGTTTCATCCTCAATATCTAAATACCAAAGAGGGTTTTCATCATCTAGGGCTAAAAGCATAAGCAATTTTCTCAATCTTTGAATTTTAGCTGTTAAAATGACATAAGTCTAAAATGAACCTCATTTAATTATTTTATATCTTTTCCATCCAAAATCAATCCCAAAAATGGGCATTACAATTGGTGAAGGAATTTGAATATTCAAAAATCCATTCCTTATCATTTTGACTTAAGGGATAACGTGCTTATGGAAAAAATGTCTCCTCCTTAAGTGAAACTTAGAAAAAGGTTGACAATATAAGTACTTTTGGTAACTTGAAAAGGAACCATATTTCCATTTTATCCTTCCTTCACTTATCCTATGGGAAACAACAAGAGAATAGGCTAAGGGTCTTCAACCGCTCTAATCTTGAGAAGAGGACATTATGGTCCTCCCCTTTTGAAATCGATTGTCCTTAAGAAATGTTGTAAAAAGTACAATCCCTCGATATTGAACCTTCCTACTAATACCCAAATCCCAAATCCCAAATCCATCCTCATAATTTTTAATCACAAACACTTGCTTCATGACTATATCCTTGAGCTCTAATGGGTCTAATAATTTTAATGTGGGTTGGTCCCTCTAAATCATGGAAAAAATAACTTGGATCTAGGCTGTACATAAGTCATAATAGCCACAAACCTCCTTTAATCTCAACCCAATAAACATTAGGATCATTGGGTTGGTTGTATTTAATAGAATACATCTTTTGCCAACATAAACATGCAAGGAAACTCTCTCAAAATGCACAAGTCAATAATTGTTCATGATGATAAAAAAAAAATCATGATAGGAAATTATTGAAATCAATAATGTGATAATGGTATAGTCACTATTAAAACTAATATTCCTCTCCAAATATTAAGATGAAAATCCTATAATCCACCCTGTACTACATGGAAATACTTTAACATGGGTAATGATATGAAAGTTACTCCACCATGTGACTATATAATCTTCCATGATTAAGTATATCCCCTAATTTGTATCTATGCATTAAGTTTTTTGTGTTACTTGATTGTTCTGAAAATATGCCTCTCTTCCCTTAGTGGTAGCCATTCTTGGATATCTATTCATAATAACTTGAAGTATTTCTTATTTCTCTTCATCTTTGAATTTCATTTTATAAAATGAATATAACCAATGTATACCAACACTTAATATTACCTCTTCTATATTGGGATTACAAAGATTACTTTGGAATCCATGAGTTTCTTCCATGTTACCTCAAACATGACTGAAGTGTTGTATTCCTTTCCTAAAAATTAGAATGATGGTGGATATAAAACATCTTATGAATGCTTGCATTTATTTACTAAATATTATAATAATGGTGATTGAAAAACATCTTGTAAAATTTTCACATTCCCCATTCTTCCAAGAGTGGCAATATTGAATGTATTTTGAGATGCATCCAACCATGGATTGTTGATTCATATCATCTTGATTATCAAAATTATGTCTATTTGGCTGACCACATTTTCTCATCAAGTGTTCCATGGGAACTATATCCATTTTTTCAACACCTATGATCTCCTCTTCAAATGTGGAACTTAACTCCAAATAATAATCTATGGATTGATCTTTCATAACTTTTTAAGAATACACTATGTATCTTATATGACTCTTTATGAACTCCCTTTCTAACCAATTGCCAAATATGAAGAATGCTAGAGTGATTTCAAGTATTCCATTCACTTTGTCATTTAAAACTTTTCTCGAGTCCTATATTCCAACATAATGTTTAAACATCACCATACACTTATTCTAAAATATCTAAATATCAACATGATGTTTACCTTGTTCATGTCTAGAAATATATCTGAGACTCCATCTTGGATATGTGGGTAGATTTGTGACTTATCTTCTTGACCTTTGACTATAATTTTTAGATCATGATGATGTAAACACAATCTGTTACACAAATACAACTCATTAAATATGGAGGATATCATGCCAATGTTTAATGGTATATTATAAACTAAATCAAAATCCATCTAAGAGAAATTTGTTGTTACCCTATCTAGCATACCATGGACCTTGTATAGGGGACATCCATTTACCAACTTATCACCAATCACCATATTCACTATTATGATACATTAATTTGAACATATGACTATTTTTTGGGATATTGCACTCTCTATTCGAACATCAAATCTGAATCCAACAAAGATGGTATTGGTTTGAATCTACTTACCTTATAATTGGGTTGTTCCATTGTCACTTCCCTTAAGACCACTATTGGATGTGAGGTAACATGCCTTTAAACCTCTCATTTTAATTATGAGTCTTAGGTTCTATTTATTATAATTATTTTGAGCATATCATGCAATCCATTATAATCCCTCTTTACAAGTAGATAACTTGAAAGCTTCTTTTGGTTCCTCCAAAAGGTACACACAAGTATTTATGAACTAGTTAGCAATCTGATTTTGAGTTAGTCTTACTAACATAATTTTATCTGGTCCTTTGGAGTAAGGATGGAGAAGAGGATCAAACAACCCAGCTTGAAAACTAAAAATTGATTCTTTGGGCATGCCTTTATGTCATTCCCCTACATGAACCATACCTTATTGATTTTGAATGTTTTGTTGTTGTAGTTGCAAAATTGTGGTTTGTGGCTAATATATTTGATCCTTGTGTATCAATCACTTAATCCTATTATCTTTTATACTATTTTCCTTGTTCTCCTCTAAGGTCAATTCTATTTTTTTCATCTATTTTTATGGGTTATTGAGATTATCAACAACAATGCTATTGAAATCAAAAATTATATCCTTTATGGATCTCAAAATATCACATAGATTCCATAACATTATGCAAAATGCATTTTAAGTGAAAGGATCTACCTTTATTATTTTACCTTTCATATCATGTTATCCATGATGATAACAAATATGAAATGGCATAGTATGAAACAAAAAATTTGAAACATGATTTTCCTTTTCATACCTTGGGTTGTAATCAAATTGCTTACTCTTAGTTATTAGTCTGAAGACTCTAGTAAGCTTAAAACCAACATTGTTAGTTGTTGAGACATTGTCCTCATGTGCATGCCTCAGAAAAATGTCTTAATGTAATTTCCCCCTCATAAACCTCATGCAAATCTGATTTTTATTCATATTTAGAACTAACAAAATGATGATTTTTATTCATATTTAGAACTAACATAATGATGATTTAATATCTTACCTTTCTCTTAAATTTTATTTAAGTGTAATTCTACTTAACTATCTATCAACTTATGTTCCTTATCTCTACTTATCCATTCATCATACATTTCCTAGGTCCTTATCACATCATGTACACTTGGCTTTAATGTAGCTGATTTCATTTTAACACTAGGATCCACTTTCGTTCTTGATGGTGGATCATTAAAATCTACCTCATACTTGTGATTTATTCTCTTATTTTCTACTAAATCTTTGGAAAATCAATGTATGGTGCTTTCCCATTTACAATCTCTTCCTTGGCTTCCTCATTATTTTGTTCATTTTTCTGATTTATCAATATGAGCCTTTGAGTGGTTTTCCTTCACACAACCATACTTCCAATGCTTGGAATATTGATAGGAAATTCTAGAGCTATTTATATTGTATATCCTTCACTTTCCACTTGCATTATGGATTCATTTATAGGATACTCACTAACTTATTTCATATCTAAATTCTCTTGCTTTCTGATTTATTCCTTGGGATCCTTTTAAAGTTTTAACTTTCCATATTTATTATTCAAAATTCTATTTCTCTTATATATATATATATATATATATATATATACACACCTCTAAGAACTCTTCGAATGTATTATAAAATATTTATATATAAAACTTATTATCATATTCATCAAAATCAAAAAGTTTGACCTCATCTCAATCACACAACACTTCTAACCATGCTTCTCTAATAAGATCATTATTTTGTGTTCTTATAAATAACTCTAGGGTTTTATAACTGATATAAAACTACTTCAAAAGTTGATTCTTAATATCTTGGATTTTCATTTTAGCTTTCTTTTTTTTATATTTATTTCTTCAAGATGATCCTTAGATTTTTACTTCTTTGTTTGTATGTGTATCCACACCTCTTGGATAAGATCTATGTATTCTTCCTTTGGTAAGGGTTTCCAATCTATTTTATATATCTCAAATATCACAACTAGCCAAGATATGGATCTGATAACACTGTAATGTCCCACTTAGGATAGATTTAGGAATTCATAAAATCACTATAACCCTTAAAATAAAATGTAAATTCTAATTTTTTTATCAAACCCTAACCATATAAAATTTTAGAATTATGGAAACACTTATTTTAGATCAATATTTAATATTTAATTACCACAAAGCTTTACAAGAAATAAAAGAAGTACAACCATACAAAATACCTCAAGATCTAAATTTTTAAACCAAATATATAAATAGAAAAATAAAAACAACAGCTGAAGGAGTGTATTGTCAAACACCAAAATCAACCTCAAATTGCCCCAAAAGTTACAATCTCAAACCCTCAAAGGGGTTTTCTACCCTATAAGAGAGTTCCTAATTAAGTCACTTCCCTTACAAGGGATGATTATAGCTGTGTACCACTTCAACAAGCTACCCAACTAATGCATCCACATGGAGTGATTCCTTATATCTAAGATCTACCAAATCCTACTAAAATATAACATATGAATGAAGTCGTTTGCTAAACATTGAAGAGTTTCATCCTCAATATCCAAATACGAAAGAGGGGTTTCATCATCTAGGACTGAAAGCATAAGCAAGTTGCTCAAACTTTTAATTTTAGTTGATGAAATGACATGAGTCCAAAAATAAATCTCCTTTCTTTTCTTATATATTTTCCCTCCAAAATCAATCCCAAAAAGGGGCATTCCATTTGGGGAAGGGATTTAAATATTCAAAAATCTATTCCTTATAATTTTCTCTTAAGAGCTAACTTGATTATTGCAAAAAGGTCCCCTCCTTAAATCAAAATTAGAAAAAAGTTGTCAATATAAATATTTTTTGACAATTTAAAAAGGAACCATGTTTCCCTTTGATCCTTCTTTCACTTTGCTTATGGAAAATGATAAGGTGAAGGATCTTCAACTGCTCTAATATAACTTAAATTATAACTCGGTTAGAAAAATTATCAAAATAAATATAAATACGTGTAATAATGCTTGTGGTTGAACATTTAATTTATCTTTTTATCACAACAATCCATTGGTTATGTTTTGATGTATAGTTCCTTAGGTACTCATATAATTAATTTATAGTAGGTACATGTGAGATTATTAAAATGATGAATGTATCCAATTGAATAATTAACAATTAATTATTATTTTATGTATATATTTATCAGTTATCAAGTTTATATGAATAAATTATCATGTATTGAATGTAAGATTTTATGTCATAACCAAATGAATATAGTTAGTTCTTAGACACTCATCTTAATATATGGAAAAAAAATATTTTTTATATTTTATTTTATCTTAATTATATTATAAGTGAATTACCATTAATACAAAGGTAAAATAATTACATAAGAAATATCTATTAGTTAACAATGTAAAACAATAATTCTAGTTTTACCATGATGTTTAAAACAATAGAAAATAAAAAAAAAATCATAAATTTATAATTAAAATTGAAAGATAATAAAAACTAAAGGAACATTTAACCTTGATTAATGCTACATTTCTATATGTAAATCTAAGTTGCGCAAGTTTGTACTTACAATTTTGAAATTTGAAGTGTTGACTTCACAAAAATATAAACAATACCTAAACTATGACTATGTGTTTGTATTGCACAATAATGACATTGATTAATTTTCACCACTATTCCTATCTTCTACCATAAATTTTGTATTATGCTATGTTTCAAAACCTACAACATTTTTGAAACTATGTGCCATCTGTTTCCAATCATTTTTGTACTTGAGATTCTCTAATTTGATATTTAAAAATATGTATTATTTATTATTTTTAAAAATAAAGACTTAGATATTTACAAATTTTCATAAAACTAGAAGTGAAGAAGTATTTGGGTGAAGAAACCATAAAGGAGTTGTAACTATGTATCATGCATGCTAAAATTAGATGCCATGCATTTCTTATATAATGTGAATGTAAGGTTGAGAGAATATGATTTTCCTTATCTCCCAAATATGTAATGCTCTCAACATTGCATTTACATATGTTCTTCTTTCAGTTCAATATTCTATTTATTCTTTGATGCAAGTCCTTACTAAAAAATCTAACAATATGAGATGTGCCTAGGATTGAATTCTTTTAGAATTCTCCTTTATCTTCTTTAAAAAAAATCACACACACACACACACACACACACACACACACACACACACACACACACACACACACACACACACACACACACACACACACACACACACACACACACACACACACACACATGCACATGCACACATGCACACACGCACGCACACACACCCACATCCTCACCAAACACACACACACACACACACACACACACACACACACACACACACACACACACACACACACACACACAAACACACACACACACACACACACACACACACACACACACACACACACACACACACACACACACACACACACACACACACACACACACACACACACACACACACACACACACACACACACATGCATGCATGTACACACACACATACAATTTTAACTAGGTACCTATTGGTGCATAAATTTTAACCAATAAATAAGGAAAAAGTGAAAACCTTTCGTATAAAATTTGATGAAACACATAAAGGCATAATAGGAATTTTTTAAAGAAAAGGATAGAAATAGTAGCCCTACCAATTATATTGGGGAATAATTATAGAGACAAAATTTTATACCCAAGTAGGAAAAATGATATAAAATTAAAAGAAAAATAAAATAGGAGGCCCCCAAACACAAACATAAAAGATATAAAATAAACTACATAGAGAAGAAGAGGGAAGAATACATTAAATGATGACAACAAGACTCTAATCCTAACCAATTATCTATATACACAAACCAATCATAAAATCATTAAAATAATAATACTTGTACCAAAATTACATCTCTAAATTGTTATGACGTATATATAAATTTTAACATAGACACACATGTATGTATATATATTTTTAATTCATGCGTATTTTCACATTAGTATTTTTTTCACACAATTTGGCTTGATTAAACACAAGTATATATTATGTATACTTAACTTTTTGATCACATATTTAAGATAAAATCATTTCAATTCATTTTTATCTGTCTATTTTATATCATATATATTGTGTAGGCAAAGTTAACTTTTTATAATTGATGATATATTAATTTTTTTGATATAACATAATTAATATTAGATAAATTAATGTTAAATACAATTAAATTAGATGCACTTTATCTATATATTTTAATGAGAATGAATTTTAATAATCATTTTGAAAAATAGATGCATATAATATAATCATTATAAATTAGATACATAGTTTAAGCTTGTGTAGATACCTATTTTTTATATAAGACACATTTCCATAGTGTCTTTTACATGTTTGCCATGCTTGTTAGACTTGTGTATAATTACTTATTTATATAACTCCTCCATCCAAAAAAATACCCCTCATTTTATCTTTATGCCTTCTAAATCTATCTAATAATTATCTAAATCTATTATTTCTCAAATCCAAGCCTAATTACACACATATCTATGTCTATTCTTGAACTGTGTTATAGTTTTACTTAGGATGGGATTATCGACCCCATTGATCCTTCCTTGGGTGGAATTATCAAGCCCATCAATCTTATGTCTCATCATTTTTAGGTCTTTTTTCCTTTTTTTGCATTCCATGTGCCTCAATTGTATCTTATTATATTTTCAATCACCTTATGTGTGAATTATGTCCTCAAGCATTCTATTTATACTAAGTTATCCCAAGCTATTAAATATAGAATAAGGAGAATGAGTCCAAGAGAGAGATAAGAATAAATTACCTATTATTTTTATCTATAACTAAAGTTAGCAGTATACTTTTCCATATCTATTTATACACTTTCAATGGTTTCATACTTTGTGCATCAACCTCTTATGTCATAAAGTATTATGTGTATTGTGTATATACATAATATTTTCAAACATTATAAATTAATGTTGTTTTCTCTCTTTTAGGTACCTATGAAGTCTCAATATATTTGAGTGTATGCCTTAAAGGGTGCAACAAGAAAGGGGTGGGCAGATCATTGGTTCTTCACATGAGTTTTGTCCCCTATACTACCACTTTATATATTCATAGCCATATCATATACACTTGTATAAACTTTACCTCTGCTATTACACACTCTTCTAAGTAATTTGCCACCTTACTTATCCCCTACTTAAGCCTAAAACCCTTTTTTACATTTACCAAGTAATGTCAACTATGTTATGGGTCTAGGTTGGCCTTGGCCTACTTAGAATGAGACCAAACTTGTTTTTATCAAATAGTGATATAGAGTCAAATTAGGCCAACCCCATTGGCTAAACTTTTAGAAACATTTAAGGTTAGATTAAAATATATATACACATCCCTTTATGTCATTTAGAAGATAAGATAAGAAGAATAATACTATATTCCACATCTACTTATCCACCATTCTACTTGAGGAGCATAGTTTAGGTTTTCAATAATTTCTTTGGAGATATGCAATTTATCTTGTGGAGGTATTTTAGATACATAGACAAGTCGTGTAGCCTAGAGATGGCTTATTATTTTTATCGTTACATACCACAACAAACTCTTGAGAATCACCTTGTAGAAGGGAGAGATTGAGGCTTGATGGGTTCATCTTTAAAGGCAAATATTCCTAATTTTGTTCTTCTTTTGCTAAAGTAGATGGATTTGCATTTATACTTCTCTCCCATGAATTATGATTTCCTATACATTGACTTGAGCATAGATATTCTATGCATGTTTAATTTTTATGTTTATTATCTTGACTTTGTGCCACAAGCTTTTGTGACCACTAGATTAGATTTTACTTTACTTTGTATTTACTTAGTGAATATGAAAATATAGAACCTAGCTAGGAATATTGCACAATGTTGCTTGAATAGAGGATTTTGAACCTTATCTAGTGATGTTATTATGGTAAGTTTATGAAATTATAAATGCATCATGTCTATAAATCAATCCTAACTCGTAGAAGATAGATCATACCATACACTTCCGATTGGGGACACATTAGATAATCAAGAACATGACCAATATGGGGATCCACTATACTTAATTAAGAGATATCTTACCACAATAAACCATGATATGGAGGGTTTCAAAGCCTTTGATCAAGCATGATCATGTAATATCCCTAATTATCTCCTATGTTTTAATATCTCACTAAACTAATAACAAGTAAAGTAAAATATGGTATAGTGATCACCAAAGCTTGTGGCACAAGTGGGGGTAAGAAATATAAAAAGTAAACATGTATGTAAGACATATACTCATGTCATTATATATGGAATCCTAACGGATGGAAGATAAGTACAAATGCATATCTATCTACTCTTATAAAGGAGGAACAAAGTTAGGAATACTTACCTTTGAAGATGAACCCATCAAGCTTAATCTATTATTAGAGGTTATTGTGGTATGCAAGGATGACAAGGATAAATCAGATATAGGCTACACAACCTATGAATGCATCTAAAAGAATTCTCCACAAGATAATATTTGTATCTCTAAAGGAAGTATGAAACCCTAAACTTGATCCTCAAGTAGAATGGTCAATAAGAAGATGCACAATATATCTTACTTCTTCTTCTCTTCTCTAAATAATGGCAAGATGATTTTGTTTATATAGGTGGATTTAACCCTAAACCATTCTGAAATTTTCAGCCGATAAGGTTTACCTAGTCGACGTAACACAATTATGGACAAGAATTCACTAGGTCATGGGCTAGGTTGGCCAAGAGCCAACCTAGACCCTAAATGAGTTTCACCCAAAATTGTACAAGGTCAACCTAGTATAGTGAATAATTAAAAGAGGGTTGAGGTTAAGAAAAAGGGGAAACTGATATAAAATGACTGAGGAATGTGAAATAGAGAAGAACAAGCTTAGGTATAAGGTTTTTAGGATACAAGTGTGCATATAATAAGTGGAAAATAAGACAACAATCCTACAAAGCACCAATGGTCTACCCACCCCTTTCTCAATTCACCCCTTAGGGTGTGCACTCATAGAGATTGAGACTTGATAGGTTCCTACAAGATAAAGAGCATTAGTAAGTGATAAAAATTTGAAAATATTATGCGTATATAGTAATATATCCCTTGGTTAGGTTTATTGGATCAACCTTGGTCATGACCCTGAATATCTAATGTATCAACAAATGAAATTTTGAGTAGGATTTATCATCTTTGAGATAGGATTGATTAATAAGTTATTTTTATTTTCCTTTTTATACATTATGGTGAACCTAATGTGAATCAAACCCTTGTAGGTTTTATTTCATGCATTTATTTTATCATCATAATATATATTTTTATTTTTTTAGTACTGTATTGAACCTATTGATATAGTTCTAATAGTCTATGTGTAGGTTTAACACATAGTTACTCTAAAATGATTCTATTTTACATGCATAGTTCTTTTCCAAATACAAGTGACTAAATCGATCATCTTAACATACTCTTCTTCTTTAGTTACATGATTGCATACATAGTTGAGCTAATTGAATCTATTTATAATTCTTCTTTTTTAGCATACAAGTTTGAAAATATAGTCAAACCAATCAAATCTATTCACATATTATTTTTTATCAAATAATTTTATTAGACTCTGTTGACCCAATCAAATCTATTCATATAATATTTTAATCAACATTGGAGTAACACATCATGAAAATTTCAAACTAAGAATATTCAAAACCACCAAGGTTTATTTTTACCTTTCTTTTCATTTATGTTATTCATTTATAATATTATTTCTTACAAGTTTACAGTCTACAAAATTACAACCCTACAACAAATTAGGTCGACTAGTTTGATACAATTATGTAGCCTATCTTTTGTCTAGAGTATATAGTCTATCAATTTGACTATGTTCTTATAGATTTTTCTTTTACAAAACATTAGTGACTCTGTCAACTCTGTTCTATATTATTTTCATACATTGTCATTTGAATTAACTTTGTACACTTCACAATAAAATAAATTAACCTATTTTTCTAGTAATTAGTTCATTTTTCATTTTAGTTGCTTGTATGCTTGGAGTAACAAACATAGATTAATTAGGTGGTTTTTCAATTTAGCAATTTAGTAACACTATTTTTATCTTTTGCACACACTTCCAAATCACTTTAAACTAAAAAACATTAAACATTTTTCTTTCCAATATATACTTATATTTCATCACCAAGGGGAAGCCGACTTGGTGTTTTGACCAAGTATAAACATGTGTTTTTGGTATATATTGGCAAAACACCTGAAACCCTTATCTTGATGGGATTGTGTAGTGAGGGGTAAGCACTAATACCAGGCCAATACCATTACCAATACTTATCCATTTTAGCCTAAACCACCTGAAACTATCCATAGATTGCTTTCTAATTCCTTCTTATATCCAAATTCTCATAACATTAATTTCAAAATATATTATAACTTAAAAACATTCAAGAATAACCAATTAGTTAGTATTTACATTCAAGTTTTTTCTTTCTCTTTGATCATTTGTTTTTGTATTACAAAATTTAAATTAGCTAGCATTAGTGCAAGGTGTGTGAGGTATGTTCTAATTAGATCAATCACATTAATCTAATTAGTTATGTGCTTCACTTTATTTGCCTAGATATTATCTTGAAAAATATTTTCCTATTTTTAGAACACTATCATCCCTATCTACATAATCTCTTATAGAATATGAATATTGATTTTCAATAGTACACAATCACCTTGTAAAATTGTGTATCTTATTAGCCTATTCAGCTTTCTCCCTCTGGAGTACACAATTGACCTATTCAATTATGTATCTTGTCAGCATGTTCTATTTCCTATCTTGAAGTACATAGTCAACATGTCTGATTGTGTCCTCTTTTAATCATGTTTAACTTCCTATCTAATAGTACATAGTCAACCTATATGACTATGTCCCTTTGTTCCCCATTCTATTTCCTATTTTATAGAAAACTATTGATTAGTTTGATTTTGTATCCTATCAACTGATTCTTCTTTTTTTCAACTTTTTAACCTCTTTCCTTCATCATGAATATCCTTTTTGAATATAATACAAAGTTAAATCAAATAAATATGATGAGATTACCCATCCTAATAGTTTCCCAAAACATAACTTATGGATCCCACCTTCAATGAAAGTAATGTTCATGTTGCCACTTTCACTACCAATTATGAGATTCCTCCCCATTTGTCCTACATAGAGGAAAGGAACCTTTAACCATTTACAATCTTATGATAGGTCTTTAATTAGAAGAACCTATTTCACCCTCCCCTGACTTCTCTCATAGATTTGGGGGAAACACTTTATTTGCCTCTCAACCTTTTCATTCTATTATTTCTCCTTCATATACCATGACATCTTATTCTATGACTTCTTCAACCTCCATGCCAAATATCTCTACTAACATGGTAGGTTCAACTTCTAGTGGGCCTTTTCTAAAGACCCTTATCCTTAACCATGTCACTAATGCATCCTTTGATACCAATGATAACCTTTATACTAGTTCATTTTTTGATGCCAATGCTTGTCATGCTACTAGTGATTATTTTGATACCAATTCTTCTAATACCACTAATGCGATGCATGCTAATACTCATTGTGAAACTCAAGCCATTGATAATAATACCAATGCATCACATGCTACACACACTAGTGAAATAATGCTAAAACCCATCAAATCTTATTACAAACACTCAATATAACGCATAATTTTCAAACCAATAATGCCAATAAAAAGATGTAAATGCAAAACCATCTCATTAACATTCAGAACCAACCTCAATAGGTTTCATGGGGAGCACAAAATTCATATGCCTCCCACCCCACCTTAGGGATTCCCATTGTAACCTTATTCCTCAACTTCCCCTAAATAATAAAACAATAAAAATTATTCAAAGTGAACCTCTTGTACCTCAAATTGCTAATACTGACATAGGAGGTACCACACTTACAATCACTTATAATGGGTCCAATAATCGTAAGTTGTACTTAAAAAAAATGGTAACCTTTATAAATATTGGGTCAAATTCAATACCTTTTCCACTACCAAAATATTAGCTATAACACTCTCCAAACATGCTTTAGATTGGTAAAATAAAATAAAAACCTATTCTATAATTAGCCTTAAAGACTTGGTTATCTTACTAGTCCAAGAATTTCAAACTAGTGATCTTTCTGAGAACTTAGGTCACTTTATAAATTGTAAACAAATTGAAATTGCAATGGCACAAACTTTAATCAAATGATGAAAGACCTTTTATAACAAATGTGAGCATAATATGGTGGATGATAACCTCTTCCACGTTTTCACTAATGCTTTATACCCCAAATTATAATATCGGGTTAGGACTCTCTCTCTCCAAGAACCTTAAAAGAAGCCCTTGATGAAGTTAAGAAAAAATAATTCCTCGTGCATCAATTTGAACAATCTCAACATACAATGGGAACTTGTATCCTCATTAAAAACAAAAACCATAATGTAACTAATGATAACATTACTGACACCTACGAAACTATTCACAACATTCAAACAATTGCTCCAAACAACACCACAGAGCATTCTCCCCCTCTAAATAACACTCCTACTCCTACATATTCTCAACATAAAAATCCAAATTTATACAAACCATTATCCTTAGTTGAGATTAAAAAGCATCTCACAAGACCTCTACCATGAAATCTTGACCCCTCATCGAATGAAATCATGGTATGATCTAAACAATTTTTTTTGGTTTCATGCAACTTGGTAGACAATTACAAAATCTAGCTATGGATTTTATTCTTGGCCCAAAATTTGATAATGAATAACTTATTCAAAAGAATTAAAAATCATGTGATATAGCTTTTAAATCCCATGAAACATAAAAAATAAAATCAAGCTTTAAATCAAGCTAATGTTCATCTTATTATATATAAAGATCCTCTTCCCAACCATCAAGATGACACCAACAAACCTACTCATATAAAAATGTCAAAAGTCTTATAGAACTCACTACTAATGAATAAAATATGGTAAATATGACTAAAATGTGAAGATTAGTTTCTTTTATCGATATCATTCAAATTCCCATGCATCAAACATCTCAACCATTTTGCATCATTCATGACACTTCCCCATCTCATATAATGGAGTTAATCTAAGAAGACCTTATAACCATTCAAAAACCACTCTCAACAACTGATCTTGATTATACCTCTCAGACTATCTCTACTCTACCCACAACATCTACAAACCAAGACAACATTCCCCAACATTCCAATACTATTTCTTCGACCCAACCACAAAAAAGAACTCAACCAAAAATACCACCACTTAAAGTCAATCAACCTATTTGTCCTCAACCCAAACCAAATACACCTTATCACCACAATTTTAATTTCACTTCCAAAACTCCTTCACAAGATCTCTTGCAATATTAGGCACCTATATCTAGCAATCCTCCATGGGTTATGATGAATGGGACCTTATTGAAAAAATTTCTCATCTCCCATCTTAGATACCCTTTTTTAAATTAATGCAAACTTCTCCTGTCATCAAAACCATCTAATGTAATTATTATTTGAAATTAACATCCATCATCCTCCTCTAGTAGGATGAGAATCTACCTTATTTGGATTCAAATATAATATCCTTAAACAATTTTAAGATACCTCCATACATGTTGATGAAATAATGGACACCTATCTTTCCCTTGAGTTTCCTATCACTTCCATGATTCTCGATGAGATTATGCTTCATGCAAATGATCCTCCTTTATTCATTACTATCCAACTCAATAATATCCAAGTTAAGCATGCCTTAATTCATGAAGGTTCAAGTACTTGCATTGCTTCCATTGATTTCATTTTAAAAAATTAGACATTATGAATACAACCTGAATTCCACATGTAACACATGTCAAGGTTATGATAGAAGGAAAATCCTCTAGGTTGTATGTGGCTTCCAATTACCATCCCTCCTATCATCATCCACATGAAATTTATGATCTTTAACTTTACCCTCTATTATAACATCTTGTTTGGTAGACATTAGACTCATCATATGAAATCAGTTACCTCATCTACATGCCAATGCATCAAATTCCTTAATAACAATGCTATTTAAAATATTCAATGAGACACAAACCCTTAGAAGTTTGAACAATTCCAAGAATGTTGTGTCTTTATATTTCCTACCCTTGAACTTTTTCTTAGTATCCCATTGAGGGAATCTCAACTCTTCAATTATCCTATCAATTCTACATAAGCTTATAATTGGGAACATACCACTTAACCTCTTAAATTCTAATGATGGTGATTTGGATGAGATTAGCTTCAAGATCAAAACCTTTGATTTATCCCCTCATATCATCTCCCAACTTCCTCCCTCTTTGTAACCTTGATCTTCTCAACCTCATATCGATGATATACCTGTGGTCTTAACCAATATTATACATTCTATCCATCATATGAATTCAAATGATAAGATAATACCTACATGTACCATCTACTTTCATACACCTGACTATGATGATGGTTATGCTTTAGATGACCCATTTTTAGACAATATTGTAGAAGCTAGAAATGCAAAGATTATTCAATATCACACTTCTTTATTTTAGTATTTTCATTCATATTGTAACATGCCTTCCTTTATAGTAGCTAATTGTATTATTATTATTATTATTATTGTTCTTAGAATAGAGATGAAGTTATTGCATGATACACCTCCAATTTAGGCATATCCTCTTAGGAGCATGCTCATGGATCATGCCACAACCAATCCTTATCAAATTTTTAGATACCTAGATCCTTCTAATTTTCTTCCCTTAGAGATGATAATTACTATTCTTAAGACTTCCACATGAATAGCCTTACCTTCAACTAAATCTAGTTTGGATTCTACCTACACTCTACATTCAACTGAACCTAGTCTTATTTATGCTCCTACTTTACCTTTAAATGAGCCTAGTCTTATTTATGTTCCTGATTTACCTTTAGATGAGCCTAGTATAGTTTCTATTCCCAACCCACCTTCCTTTGGTGATGGCCTTCTTCCTTTTCCATAGCTTTATCTCATGCTCACCCAATGGATTAATTATCCTTATTATGATATCCATAAAATTTACAATCATTGGAACAATGACTACCAGTTATACCAGCCACCCCTAGATCCTTCTTCTATCTCGTCTATTATTAGGCCTCCAAAGCTTACTCAAAAATGTATATGTTTCTTCCATGGGACACATAACCATTATTCCAATCATTATCAAAAACTTTGGTATTATATTGACACATTACGTCCCACCACTTTGCAGCCCAAAGACAAGGCTATACCTCTTCCTCAGTTTTTACCTAAGTATATCCCTAAATATGGGGATGTATATTATCTTTGGCAACAATGTAGTAGCCATCACACCAATCATTATCATATTATCTAACAACACCTTCATGATCACCCTCGATTGACACTTGCACCAATTATCCTCCATTTCATAGGTTGCCCACACAAGAAGTCTCATCCTTCTCTATTAGTGGCACCTCATTCTCTACCAGTAGAAACCCCTTGTCCACTAATGGTGACTCCTTCTCACCCTATATATACCATTCCTATTTAGGTACCTCTTCCCTTTCTTGAGTATCCTACACATGAGATCCCTCATGATCATGATCCTTCAGCTACACCTATAATTTTTGTTGAAGAGATTCAAAAAAAAGTCTTTGCACAAATTTTCATGACGATTGATGAAAATTTAGTTGTTGTCAAGATCCAACTCCAAACAAATGTTTTAGATGTCATGGATAATATTTGTATGCAAATTTATCAGTATTTTTGAACATAGCATGGTGTTCTTTCACATTGTTCATCATTATGATTTTGGATTGGATTTGTGATCCATTTTTATATATCTTATACACTTGACTATGTGTCAAATTTGGTTTCACCTATTTATTTTACATGGATATTTATATTATGCTTTATGTGTTTTATATGGTTTCATTTGATTTATCTTTCTTATGCCTTCTTATAATTCTTTTCATGATTGTAAAATTATGTTTATGAGTTCACTAATTTCATAGATTCTTTTTTTCTATTACAATATTTTTTTTCTATCTTATCTCACTTCAAACTCAAAAAAATATTATTCTAAATTGGTTATAAAAACCTTGACTCACTTAGTAATATTTATCTACCATATGACTAGTTATCAAAAAATACATTCCATTGTAATTATATCTACCAATTTACTTTGGATCTCCATTTATTCTTTTATATTCCTTTCACATACTAAGAATACATATGATTAAAAATTGAGATTACATAGTGGTTCATAGGCAATCCCAAGTGTTTAGTCAATCATATCTTTGGATAATTAATTTATTCTAAACCAAAGTCTAAATCTCATATGTGTGTATCATTCCTATCACTAATGTTGGTTATTCCAAATACTTATAGAGGAGATATCATAAAATCCATAACAAAATTAAAATCCAAATCATTTAAACAAAAGACAACGATTCAAAAGGCAACAAACAAATTCAAAATTCTAATCACACTAAAATATGTGATTCATATCACATCTCCTATTTAAATTTAAAGTTCAAGCTCCATAGTTGGAATCATGATAGATTTGAGGTCCATTTGGGTGTGGTAGGCCAATAGATTGGGATAGGAGAATAAAAACTATTTTAGCACCTACTTTCTCACATAAGAACCCAATCTTTGTAGTAGACCAAAAGCTCTGTAAGAGGTCCCAAGGAATCAGGGACATGTTGTGGAAAGGTAGGTCCATTTTAATTTTCTTGTTCATATAACCAACATGAATCAATCTTATCATCCCACCTATTTTCCTATACAAATTTGTGCTTATTGTAAGTACCCTTTGTATTTTGATGGTCACCAGACTCTTAATGTCTCTCTTTTATACCTAGTATGCCTCATGTTTCCTAAGGTCTTCTCATAGATGATTATGCCATGCTTTTTACATTCCCTTTTTCATGACAACATTCCTAATATTCTCTCCCCCTTGAGAAATATTGTTTTTTTAATTGATCATTCCCCCTAGGGTTACAATTTGTGAGTTGTATTGTAAGACCATGGATAAGACCAAGTTCTCCTCACAAATTACCATAATAAAACATTTAATTATTACCATTCACCTCATTGGTCTTCCCCTTATGAGTTGAAGTGTAATACCATGGATAATACAAACCGTCCTCACAAATTACCACATTATAAACATCTTTTAAATCATTCCCACAATTGTTTCCACCTCATTAGTGTTCTTTTTGTGAGTTCCAATGTAAGACCATGGATAGTTTTAGGCCCTCCTTACAAAATATTTCAATTCCTAGTTTATAAAATAACTAAGTTACAATGAAATTTACATGTGTCAAATTTGAGATAAGTAGTGTTCAATTTTGAGTTACATGTTATTTATATACTTATCATCTTTATTTAGTATGTTTTATGATTACTTCATAAGTTCTTCAATTTTATCTTCTTATTTTTTGATTGAATGTATGTCTACAACCATTTTATTAAGGTTTTCATGCTTCTCAGCTTGATTTAGTATGATTAATTGAATTGCTTATTTTGTTTTCTGTACCATTGATTTTCATGTGTTTTCCATTTTATTGCAAAAAATTCATATTTACCAATGTGATAAAGTGTGATTTTATTTGTTTTAATTTTGTGTAAATATTTTACATGTTTTGGAAACAATTTTTAACCCTTTTTTTACCATCTTTGGTTTATTATATTTATTCATATTTTATTTTTATTTTCCCATCATGATATAGTATGTATTACATTTTTTCCGATTCCTTATACTTTTCCAAATCAATTTTTGTTTTTATTTTTAACCATGCAAGTGTATCACCTAATGCTAGAAGATAAAATACACATCAAATATTTCCTTTGGCATATACAACAAAGGAAAAATAAATGTGTTAGAAAATAAATATATCCATGCATCCACATCCAAATCCAAGTACAAATCATGATCTCAATAAACTATCAACATTGATATATTTATTATGTGTGTTATAAAATATAAGTAAAAAATACAATAGTTACATAACTAAGGCTATGATCCATCTTGTATATCCTATGGCCTAGCCACACTACCCATGGATGCCTGTGGTTGACCCCTCTGAATGGTATGTTATAAAGAGGCAATATCAAATCTTAAGTTAGTAACTTGTCCCTATAGATTGGCCACCTAAGCCTATACCTATCTAAGTTGGACTATAGTTTCCATGTACATGGCTTGATCTTATGTTAATTATTTCCAATCCTAAGCCTATCTACGTCCTACCCCCATCAGTGGCTATAACTGATCACCTCACACTTATAACTATCTCACTACCTCTCCCACTAATCTGAACTAACCCACCTAATTTGGGGTAGATGAAACTAGAGGATCATCCATAGAGGTAGGGTTTCATGGTGACAACACCCCATCAAAAATGTCATGATGCACAACCATAACTAGGGATCTCCATCTAACTTCCTCTATCATAGGATCTACAAAACCAAAAAACTAGATATATATCAAATCATATATATCTCAAATCATTTATCTATAATAATTAACAATGTAACTAGTGTTTTATATTAAATACTTAAACTAAATTAAAATATTTCTCAATAGTGATAGTATTATTGATTATGGTCTCATCGTATGATCACCCATCGACCACCTCTTCAATCAGCTACCTCTATATTCATGCAAATATAGGAGTCACCACCTAAGCCCACCATGTTACTCTCCTTAGTGGTCTCTCTATGGACCAACTACATCCTAGAATTACTATAAGATCCCATTGTATGATAGTTAGTGCATGTGTATCCTCACATTGATGGTGTCTCCATCTCTGAGGAGCTTGTGGTGGCTACTTCCACATCTACTATGGTGCATATTGTGTTCTATACTTTCCTACATCCACATCCATATCATCATCTCATCCTACCCTGCTACCTCCTACTATTGTGCTCAACTAATCCATAATCTAGCCTATCAAGGCCTGATCACTAGTATCTCCATAAGTACCCCTCTACCTCATCTCCCTCTTAGTTCTCTAGTATGTCATTCCAATAAGTAGGAACTATTATAAGGTCCACCCAATGGGGAAGTCCTATTTAACTAGGTACATGATCCCCTAGATGAGGACCCATCTATGAAGTGTAGTGGCACATGATACACACACATGCCAAAATTGTAACAATAGTAGCATAACTCAGCCATATGGAAGTTATGTGAGTGTAAACTATCACATTATTTACCTTTGTGTGATAAAATATAGTGTTATAACATGGGGTATGACCTATGTTACATGGTCTTTCCTCCATCAAATGAATTGAGGAAACTTATTATCGATTGTATGGGACAACCTAGTCAATTGATAAATAAATAACCTCTCATATATCCATGTGCTTAGTAAAATAATATATACCATCATATTTTATCCTTATGACAACATCCCATAAATATCATGTAAGAGTTGGACCTAGATGATAGAATTAAAATCATATAGCACTCCCTAATCCAAAATTGACTAGCACAAGGATATCACGTATAGTAGTACCTTTCCATCTAACTTGTTCTATCACAAGTCCTATCATAGCCTTTTAGAGGTCCAAAATGGCCATACGATAAATATTGAACAAGATTTGTGTAATCCAAGGTAGATCCTATCCAAGATTGTATCCCATTGAGTTAAGGCCCATCTCTCATCTTCTACCTCTAGTGTATCAATAATTAATGGCATCCTACCTATCAAAAGTCTTAGCAATGCATGAACATCCTCTAAATTAGCATTTACCTCTATGTTTTCACCCTTCACCTTCCATCAAAAACTATTGGTCAACCATTCCCATGCTCCTAAGAACATGAAAATGAGATCAAAACTTAGAGGGATCTATCTCATCTCTATAATAACTCTAAATACAAAGGTAATGCATGTCTGCTAATCACTCTAATAGATCTGATAGCTAGGACACATCCACCAGGTACCAAAATATCTAGTGTCTCTAAAAAATATCAAATAAATAGATAGTGTATCATATTTCAATTTCATCATAATAAAACACATTTTTCAATACTCTCAAAAAATTACAAATTAAATACTCCATCATCTTGCATGATTTAATTTTCTAGTTTTCCTTATTTTTTTACATAATTGGCCTATTTGATACTAAATCATCCCCGTCATAGTCTTGTTATACTACATCAGCCCACTAGTACATATTCATCCCCTTCTCTTTCAGACTACATCGACCAATTTGATAGTAAATCATCTCCTTTATATCTTTAGCTTACTACATCGACCCTCTAGTGCATAGTCATCACATTTTAATGGACTATAATAGCCACATATTACATACTACATTAGCTCGAGGGTATTATGTCAGCCATCTTCCTATTTCAAACAATGTTATCCTACTATTAGGCAGTAAACCATCTTCAGTGATACTATATTAGCCCACTACTATGTAGTTATCCCCTATTTCTCTCTTGCATTACAAACTGAGATGATAGGGTCAACTCTATTATTTTTCAATAGTGACTTTTTGACCATTTGCCATAAATGTCTTTGGCATTTATTATTCCAATGTTTTCCTACCCAGTACCCCATTCTACCCCTAGTTTACCTAAAAATTTCCTAAGGTTAGTTTCAATTTGTATATTTTTTATACCATTCTATTTTCTATATTTAGCTTAATTTCAATCAAATATTTTCAAAATTTTGAAATTAATGCTTTCTTAATTGTGTTGCATTTATTGTAGCCACTATGTATCCTCCACATTGTATTTGTTGTCTCCTCACCATGATCACTCTCTAGGCTCAAATTGGGTCTCTCAAAACAATTTTTTCTTAGAATAGTAAAAATAACAAATGAATTATTTTTTACCCTATTTATATTTACTATTCAAAATTATTTACTTATCAAATATTTACAATCATATTTCATTTTTCAAAAATATCTTTGTTTCTACTAGCTCTTTATATGAACAACAATATGTTTTGGAATCCTAACATTGTAGATATTTTTTTCAAATATTACATGTATATTTTTTTAAATGATTTTTTGCTAATTTTTATAGGTTTGCCTAATGTTACCTATATTGGACATCTTCATATCTCTTTCACTTCATTCCTTATCTACAAAACTAAGGTAAGTAAATGTATGTGTTTTTCAATTCTATCCTTCTATTTATTTTATTTGCTTCTTACTATAATTTATTTAGATTTAAAATTGTGTGTTTCTATATTTTTTTCCCAAAGCACCATCCCATATTGCACCTATGTGACACATGATGAGATTTGAATGGGGCATATGTTTACACATAATATTTTAAAAATTTATAAATTATTTATGTTTTATCTCTTATAGGAACCCATCAAGTCTCAATCTCTCTAAGTGCAGGCCTTAAAGGGTTCAATGAGAAAGGGTGGGTAGACCATTGGTTCTTCATAGGATTATTATCCCCTATACTACCAGTTGCTATCTACACAACCATATCCTATACACTTACCTAAGCTTTACCTCTTCTCTTACATACTCCAAATAATTCACCACCTTCTTATCCCCTACCTAAGCCTAAAACCCCTTTTGACATTTATCAAACAATCTTGGCCTAGGCTGACCCTGTATTCAAATTGATATTTGCACACTACAGGTTTAGGTTGACCTTGGCCTACCTAGACTAGGACCTAACTTATTCTTATCAAATAATGATATATATTTAAATTTGTCTAAACCTGTTGGCTAAACTTTAATAAAGGTTTAGGGTTAGATTCATCTATATATACATATCCATTTCTATAATTTATAAGAGAAGAGAAGAATAATATATTATGCATCTTCTTATCGACCATTTTACTTGAGGAGCATTACTTAGGGTTTCAATACTTTTTTTGTAGATATGAATATTTTCTTATAGAAAAGTATTTTGTATACATAGGGAAGTTGTGTATCCTATAGATAAATTATCCTTGTTATCCTTGCATACCACAACAACCTCTTATGAAACACCTTGGCCAAGGGAGAGATTGAGGTTCAATGGATTCATCTTTAAAGTTAAGTATGACTAACTTTATTCCTCCTTTGTTAAAGTAGATATATTTGCATTTTTACTTCTCTCCCATGTATTAGGATTTCATATACATTGAATTGATTATAAAATCTTATATGCATGTTTGATTTTTATTTTTATTGCCCCCACTTTGTGCCACAAGATTTGGTGAGAACTAGATTAGATTTTACTTTACTTTGCATTTACTTAGTGAATATGAAAACATAGGACCTAGATAGGTTTATTTCATAGTGTTGTTTGACTAGATACTTTGGAACCATATCTAGTGATGTTATTTTGGTAATAGATCCTTTGGTTAGGTCTAGAAGACCCATCTTGGTCATGACCTTGAATATCTAATGTATCAAAAAATATAAGTGTAATTAGTATTTATCTTCTCTAAGTTAGAATTGACTAATAGGTTTACTGCATGTCTTGCTTTGTATACATACTACATATAGATACATATTCACACTTAGGAAGAGGATTTTTAAATACATCTTTTGATATTCCATTCAAAATATAGATAACTAATGTTATGTTTGATTTTGGTTTGTGGGATAAATATTTATAACTACCACAATGGATTCGTAATCCATAATTTTTTTACTCTATTTTTTTATGTTTTGATGTCAAACTAGGTCATAAAGAAGGAAGACAACATCATCTATGCATGTGTACCCATCATATTACATAAGTACATATAAAAATATGTATTACATCTATTAGCACAAATGAAAAGGATAATTTATTGGTAGACATCGAGAATCCTCTACATGGTATTATTGGTAGACTTCAAACTATACAGTCATATAAACCTACTATTGCATTTAAGAAGAGTGATATTTTTGACCATGAGTATTTTGATGAGGAATTTTTTGTATGCTCATACACAAATTCACATCCTATACACAATAACATTTTATTCAATGTTTCAAGTGAAAAAATTACAACGTGATAATTTGTACTAGCCATATATATAAATAATACAATTTTATGGAAACAACAAAGAGATTTATAGGATTTGACGTATGGAAATATAATCTTATTGGGATGAATTCATTATCACTCAAGGTGGGACCTAATATATTTTATACTTTATCATTAGTCCCACCAAATACATGAGAATTTAGCATGTTGTTAGGATAGTCATGAATACATAAGATGCATGTAGTACCATATACCATACATAATGTGTGATTTATATAAATTCAATTAGGGTGGTAAAAATTATATATATTCCATATTAATACCCTCTTCATTATTATATTATTCCTCTGCCACCCCCACCACCATCGTAGTCAATAAAAAAACCTACTAAGGTTATTTTTACTTAGATACGTCTAAGTAAGACAATAGATTTTCCCTGATGCATAATACCACATCATCCATTACATTATATATTAATTTAGGATTCATGGGAACTATTATAAACTTCATCACATTTTAGACTATTTTGATTGATCAGATTGAGCTGCTTTGCACTGATCACATGTGCTTTGCTAGGACTCATACTACTTTGATTTCTATTTCACTAGATATTGTATTTAATATTTGTGATTATGACATTCATTTATTTTGTAGATAAGTCTTGATTTTTTGTATGCATAAATGATTTTTTTATGTGTTATATTATGTGATACTTTATTTTTTATACATTGTGTGACTCTAATTTTTTAAAATTTTTGGTATCCATTGTGTGTGTTACATTTAACTATCCATTATTTTTGTGACATTTTATTTTACATTTCTTGTGTGAAATTTGATTTTATGTTGTTTTTTGTGACATTTTATTGTCCATTCTTTGTATGAAATTTTATTTCCTAGTGTGTGTGTGAAATTTTATTATCCATTGTGGTGTGACATTTAATTTTACATTTTGTTTAATTTTTATTGACTGTGTGAAATACTATTATGCATCGTGTGTATCCTTTGGTATTGTGTGACATTTTATTATCCATTATGTGTGGCCCTTATCATTGTGGGAAATTTTATTTTATATTGAGTGTGGCTTCCATCCTTGTGTGATATTGAGTTTCATTTGTGTTTTTTATTTTGTGCATCATGTCTATGACATTGTGTCTAACTATGGTTTATATGTGTGTAAAAATCTAGGATTATTTTTTTGTTCTTGTTTGTACCATGATCCATATCACAAACTTTTTTTTTATAGTTTTTGGTTCCTGAATAAATATCATGCATATTTTATGTAGTTACTAGACTCACTCTACAAGTTCATTGTTATATTGACTCTATCACTATTTTTCTCATTATTAAATATATATTGGCATTAAACTTGTATGCCTTAGGATACATGTAAGATACATACTCAGACGATATATTTTACTAAAATTCCATAATTATCCACATGTTACTACATGATTTAAACTATTTATAAACTTTCATATATCACATGATACATTAATTCTCTAATTTTGAGATGAGTAATTTGTAGGCTACATTCCTCACCTCAAAATGGGGGCAAACATAATAGCTTATCTTAGAGACTGAGCCTTCATAGTCACAAAATATTTATATTTTAGGCACATAATACTTCATAATATTACTAATTACTTAAGAATAATACAAGTTTTACTTATTATTCAGATTGTAACAAGTTTGACTCAGATTAGAGGAATATGATTGGCATATGTCATAGATTTCACAAAATTTATTAAGCTATTATATAAATTATAGGACTTAGATTGAAAAAATTATTAAAATGGAGGCATATTGGTGGCATATATTCATTATTTTACAAATATCATGATATATTGGCACAAATTATATGACATAGATTACATATATTTACTTAGTATTACTTAGATTTATTTAAAAATAAATTATACTCAGGTATTATTAATACTAAATATTATAAAATGTCTATAATGGAATAATTCAAAAATTATACATAAATTATTGGGTATTACTTAGGCATGCCTTAGATTCATTAGAACCTTTAGTGGATTCCATTACTTAGATATAGTGAGTTATGTAGGAATGAGGTCAAATGAAACGTAATTTATAGGAACTTCTCCATTTTAAATGAGTGTTGGGGCATATTAAACTAAACTCATGATTTAATATTAATATCTCCAAGGGCCATGATCACCCCATTATCCATTATCTCTAGAAGATAAGTCTCCATTAGATAAGCTTAGTTCATGTACACACATATGTATTTTTTACTTAATATTTAATTTCACATATGTTATATGTTTTCACTTTCCTATTTTATATCATAAGTAAAAACTAATTTCTACATGTTTACATGGAGTAGGGAACAATAAATAATTCATACTTAAGCACATCCATCACAATTATCCTTAGGTATCACATTTTATCCTATTGATTTATTAATTCCATTACAAGAATAGAAGGGGAGAAAATGTAGACACTCATATTTGGTATTAGACAATTAAAATTGCATAATTTGACTAATATTTGACATATTTAACTTATGTTCAAACACATGACTCTTATTCACCATTCCTCATATATATTTATTAATATACAACCCTAAATATTAAAAATTATTGTTACTATTACACATTATCTTCCTAATCTCTACCCAAATGAATTTAAATAATTATCATAATGTATCCTAACCTTAGGTCATTTTTTTTTCCACAAATAGTTCTACCATCTTAGAACTTTCCACTTAGGTTGAACCTATATGCACACTCTTTAATGGATAGTTTATCCAATTCAAATTGTTCATACGGCTCAGTTTATACAATTTTCAAGTAAATTAAAAATATATTACCCAAGATTCATATTAATAATCATATCAAGCCTAATAATTTTAGATATCTAACAGTCATCTACCTATCATTAGAAAACACAATGCACATTGAGAGGTACTTCTGTAATGCTCTAAAATAAGAAAATCTTAAAAAGAGAAATATTTGGGTTAAATCTTAATACTATTTTCAAGGTTAAGTATCAAGTTTTCAAGTATTGAAATCCATAAAAAAAAATTCACAACATATTATAATTACAAAATATTGAACATACTCAATTAGGTGGGTGAAATACATTTAGTTTAAATTTTATATTTAGATTATTGGATATATAATCAGTATTTAATCATATTGGGTGGTGAGGGTTAGTTTAGCCCTTCTTTTTCACTCTTTTTCCACATTTTACAATGGTATTATAGTGAAAAAATAGATATTTAAGTAAGGATACATAAAATAGATCTACTCAAAAAATAAAACTACTCGTTTGTATTTTCAGACATCATAACTTAAAGGAATCATCATCACACATAAAAAAATAGGTGGCAATGTAACAAATTAGTAGATGAAAAGAAGTTAGTTCTAGACCTTATAGATAATACCACACTTACAATCATCTATGAAGTGTAGAATTTTTCCATGTTCATGAAAACACTACGTTTCAATATTTGAAGCACCCATGAGCTCTTTTATGATTTTTATTAATGGATGTATCAAGACAAAAACCTAATAAAACACAAAACAATCTAATTTTGTAATTACCTTAGTGTTTCCCATAAATAGTAGGTTATTATGCTCTACTAGTTACACTCAAATTTATTTGCTTATATTAGACCTTAAGAAATCTGATTTGTCACATATTTCTATCCTATTAACCTTGCATTATTTAAAAAATGAATAAAACAAAATCCTAAGCATGTGGTTTCCTCTTTTGACATATCACACAACCCGTTGATCAAGGAAGAAAATTATCACCCTTTCAATCTATCATTCCAAGTTCCTAATCTTGGAACATTTAATTGAAATGGGGATCCATCTTAGCATATCACATATTTATTTGCATCATGTATTAATTCATAACATGATAAATTGATATGAAAATATATTTCCTATGAGTCTTGTTTTATATGACTTGTATTTATTGTATTCCTTACATGCGAGATCCAAGCATAGACTCATGATATATTTCCCTATTTTTAGTATATTTTTTAATAAAAATTAGTCAAATGGTTACATTTTATCAAAAGTTTCAAATAAATCAAGGACCTAATGAACATATTGTTGATTATGTACTTAAATTTAAAACTATGTTTACTAAAATGCCACACCAAATTATAGATATTGGTATTTAAAGCATAATCCCCAATAGTTTTCTCAACACTCTCATTAAAAAAAAACATGTTTAACATGACTGACTCATTTGATAATCTTTTTCATGTACTACAAAATTGTTTTACCATAATTTAGTTTAAAAAATCATAATAACATATAAACTAGTATATGAATTTATATAGATAGATAGGACATTTGAGCATACATCTGAATTTAAAATATTACAACTTATTATAATGATTTGACAAGTAAAATATGTTAAATATAGTAAGACAATAAAGTGACAAGTACTTAGCTTTTATGAATTACTATTTGACTGTGATTGTATTTTGACAATGGAAAAGAATTTAAATCAAGCATATGATTCATCCAAATATATAACTATGTTTATTTTTACACATGGTCAGTTTCGTCAACCTCAGGTCAATATCAATCATCGATACTGACCTATAGTGGTCAATAGTGACCTATGTGGAAAAGAGGGTATGTGAATGTATAGTCATTTTATTTTATCTATGAAAGTTTTGTATGTGTGGTGTCTAAACCTAATGATGCATGTATCTCCATAAATTAACCCCATTCATCTAAAAACCCTAGATGTGCTTGTGAGGGATATAAACCTATCAAAACCAAGAAAGTGTAATGATTTGACTTGACCCTAATCACCCATGTTTATGATTGACCAATACCTAAAATAATTTTTACTCCAAGGAGGTAAATTAAGCCATATGTAGTTCTCCCACCTAGTGTGATCATGAAATTGTGCTCCTTTAGTATATGAATCTAACTAATTATTTGATTTTTACACTTTACAATGCTTTCTTTTGATTATATTTGGTATGATTTATAATTTTTTATGGGTTTCTTATATTGATTAATTTTCAATTTGGAAAGAATAGGATTATTTTCATGAATGTTAAATAGTGTATAGATGTGTAATAGATAATTTCCTAGTGTATACACCTAATATTTATCACTTTACTAATTCTTTCTCTTATAATGGTTTGTTGACACATCAATCTCTCTAAGCATACACCTTAAAGGTTGAATCAATAATGGGGTGGGATTGACTCTTGTTACTTTATGAGATATGTTGGATATTGTATCTTGTTACACCATCACTACTATTAATATGACCTCCTTTAATACTCTATTTGCATTTCACTTCCATCTACTTCCTATCTAAATTTTCTATCTTCATTATATCCTAGTTGATGCCATTTATTTTGCACCTTTATCCTTCCTATAATATATCAAATTTCTCAATATAATTTTGAGTATGTCGTAAAGCATCTTTACTATATTAGCATGGTTGGTATTGTACATTAGTAGCTAACATCTGCCAATTGTATCAGCCTACTTGATATCATTATCTCAAAGTTCCTAACATACCATTTGTTTGACTTATGGAGGATACCTCCTACATGGGAAGGGTCAAAAAAATAGAACAAAAAAAAGCCCTTGGTCATATTTTAGACGCTCTGAGGCTTTATGCCATGAACAACCTAGTGATCTTGAACCTAAGATCTAAGCATAATTTCAAAGGGAATTCAACCCATAAAATATCCTATAAAAAAAACTATTCTATCCATTGAAAAGTAGAGTTAAATCTATAATGGGTAAAATAACATCAGGTTCCTAAGAGTTACCTCATGGTATACCTTCAGTACAACCTTCTGTGGGAACTTATAGGGGATAATTAATCAACACTCTACCATTATTATCTATATTTGAATCAACCATGAGAGAATTAGGAGAAGTTATTGAATAGACTTTGAAGGTGAAAAACCCTAAAAGGTAATAAATTATAGTCCCAAAAGTAACCTAAGAAGGGTTATGGTATGCAGATAAGTTGGAATGATAAAAACTCAAGGGATGACTCTATGATGTGCATAAAGGAAACCCTAGTAGATATTTTTTCCAATATTCAATCATACAACATTTTTAAATGTATAATATTGATCATATGATTGAAACATATAATATCTTAACCATTTTGAATCTTTCAAATCTATATCTAATTCCAATATACTATTTTTCAATGAGGCTTATGTCTCCCAAACATGCCACTATAATTCCTTGATTTTGAGATGTGAGATGTGTCTTATAAGTTATGCATCTCAAAATATGACTCAATAGTATCATGTCATGTATAAATATAACATCATGTATAGTTATGTGATCATGCTAAGATTATATTATCATAGTAATGTATATGCCAAAAAAGGCATGCATGTAACACATGTAATGCAGGTCATATAAGTGTTATGTCTATATAGATGTATCAATGAAGCATAGAGTAGTAAATGTCACTAAAAATATTAATAAATAAGACTACATAATAAATGTGAATGATATTGATTATGACATCACTTAATCTCAAAATCTCAATGAATGAAACAATCTCAAGAGTTATTGTCACACATAAGGCCAATGTTGCATATAAGGGACATGAATATGTTGTAACACACAAGGCCAAGGGTAACATGAAAGGGTCATAAAATTTTCATAAACAAGGGACATAAATATGTCACATGAAACAAGGCCAAGGGAAACATTCAAGGTAAATAAAGATGTCACAATAAATAAGGCCAAGGGACACATTCAAGGTAAATAAAGATGTCACAACAAACAAGGCCAAGGTCTACACACAATAGACAAGAAATGACTAGCCTATCATGCAAGAGTAACAAAATCAATGAAGCCAATATACACTATCCACATATATCAATATCACATTCTAGAGTAATTTCTTATGCATGTATCATTGTATAAGATATAATAACTATAAAGATATATAAATAATCTAGATAGCTCAACATGGTAGAAGGTTATATAAATATATAACCCATGATAGTGAAATTATTGGAGTAATATGTCCCCAATATTAACATGTCCATTGGGTAAAGTAAATACTAACATTTATATGTCCATGTGTAATGTGTATGTCATGCATTGTACTCATATACTATGAAATTTATGTGTATGAAAATAATGTGTCATATACCAAACATGTGATAAAAAAGATATGTAAATAGTGTAATCTAGTAATCATGTCTTGTAGTTTTTTGAATTCTTTTCTATTTTTGAATTATTTGATAGTTTTTTATTTTTAAATTTTTATTCAACTTGATATTAATTCTCAGGGATTAGACATTAAGTCATCCTGGTTGGGATTAAATTCAATATATCCTATATTTTCCTTGAGATTATGTAAATGTATTACCTTTTCTTCCACTATATCTGATTGTTTAGTTTTTGTGTTTGTTTCTATCTATGAAGATTTTTATTTTTAGTGAGTACCATTGCCATTAAGTTGAATCATGATTGTATTTTATTCATGTAATAAGTAATTAAATTGATCTATTTTATTTAGTATGGCCTACATAAGGTATAATGATCTCAATCCTAATATAAGTGTCAACTAGGTGGTAGAAACTGTCACCCATATACATTTATCAATGACATTTGGACTAAAAGCAATCAATATGATAAAATGTCCAAAGAATGTACCATGATGCATATTTAATAGGTATTTAATTTTAAGATCAAATTTTCATAATAACGTGACACTACATACCTTTGGGATTTGATCTTCATCAATCTATTTTTTTTATAAGTGACTTCTATATATTCTATAATAGTAACAATATCATGTTGTCAACACTTGTAACCTTTGTGTTCTAAGTCGAATTATAACTTAGTGTTTAGTGTTGATATTGATCTTGTGTCACTTTGATTGTACATTAATTTTTATATATTTTAATTTTTTTTGTAATATGTCAAATTATTTTTGTCATGTCTTATGATTCTATGATAATCAAAATATAATTTTCGTTCTTGATGTGAGAGACATCCCATGACTCGATGTCTAGTGGATGATAATGTGATGAGATTATGATCAAGTAATAGTTTCAATATTTTTATTAGTTTATATTAAATAATTTTTACTTGTAATGGTGTTAGACATTTGGTATTTGATATCTCCACATTAATTATTGAAATGTTTGATTGCTTCTTTGTCCAAGTCATGTTTGAATTTAGTATCACCTATTCGTGATGTGAGATAATATCAAAACTATTTTTTTAATTTTGAAATTATTGATGATATTTCATTGTTTTCTTTCCTTTCTACCGAAAATATTTTTCATAAATAAGAATTTTTGATTTATGTATTTTTCATTATATATGAATTATCTTGATGTTCACCAAATTCAATAGTTGAGAGTAGAGTATGGAATAAAAATTTATTTGAAGTATTGAATTTTACCTTACATAGTTTATAATATGTCATATATATTATTTGGGTATCATCTTCATCACTAGCCTATAGTTTTTGACCATGTGATCCTGAACTTCCAAATTCACAACTAAAGCAAGATTGGGAATAAGTTTCATCTCTTTTATATTGTGTGTGGTTCATGTTATATAGTTTATTTTAATTTTATGATTGGTTCTTTGTTTTTTTGGTAATTTATTAACCATCCTCATATTTATTCATCTTAGATACTATAACAAGTTATGATGGATGAATTATATAATGATCTTCCAACTATGATTGTGATTGGTTTTCATTAGTATATTGGGTCATATTCCACTATATAAAAGGTTCATCATCTATTGGGTGTGTATAAAAATAGCGTACATGAATTAATTTGATACATATATATAATTTTTATGCTATTATTTACATATCATGTATCTAAGGTCACCCAAAAATCAATTTATAATGCAACTAACTAGGCATGATGTGGAAGGTAGTATGTACCATATTGAGAACTAGTTTGACATCCAATGATACCATCCCAAGAGTAGAGTGTTTTAAAATCATTTCATGTTTGATATAATTTTTTAAAAATAACTAGGATGATCCTAAATTTTTTTAATAAGTTAGTGTTATAGATATTCAGTCCAGAACCATTGTCTACCAACACATGTTTGACCATTTTTTTGCACTTGAACTTGAGTGAGTAATGGTAGATTTCTCTCTCTTTTTTGTTTTTTAGGTAAGTATATTTGTCAAAGGTGATGTAATTGTAGATATATTTTAATATATTAATGATATAGGAAAATTATATAGGTTTTGTATCAATAAGTAGGGTTTTTTTTCCTAGCAATGTATCATATAAGATGTCTTTGCATAATGTCTATCTCTTTAGTAAATCCAAGATATTAAATTTATCATGGGTGTTATTTAGTTGATTTATTATTTCATACAATTTATGTTCATTATAATTATTAAAAGGATGTGGAGGGGGTTGAGGAGGAACATGTTGACTAATTTCATTTTATCACATGTGATGGGGCACCCTACCTCATCTAGTATTGATAACCCGGACCGCAAAATCTAAAATAAGATATGGGTGAATATTGGGAGTGGGATGGTAGCTTGTAAACCATTTAGGTCTTGGAGAGGGGGGGGGGGGTTCAAAGTAGTCATGCATGCATTTTAACATCTAGTGGTAAAAAAATTAAAATCGGTCTAGATGTTGTAACAATATGATTTGATGAATGTTTGGATTGTTCATTATTAATTTTAAATTTATTAGTATTATTATATTTTATCCATTTGATTAAATTATTGATCAAAATATAACATATCCAAGTGGAACAATATAAAAATATTACCTTAGTGACTTGAATTAACAAATAAATACATTGTTAATTTATTATATAAATGAGTAATGTGTATAGTAGGGACACTCAAGTATCAGGTTTAAAACTAAAATCCTAAGGCAAATATCTGAAACACTAGGATGAAACCCTAAGGGAAACATAGTTTTATACATGGTTATATAAATGTATGGGTTCACCAATATGTTTTAAAGTAATTTGGTTTTAAAACCCACAATAGGATAAAAACTAGTGTACAACTTTAGATAGATAGATATGGCATTCAATCATACATCTAATTGCAAATTACTAAAATTGATTACAATGATTTGATAAGTGGCATATGATAAATATAATAAAGGGATAAGTACTTATATTTTTGATTGGTTGTTTGAATGTGATTATATTATGATATTTTAAAATAAACTAAAGTAGGCTTATGATTCATCTTGATTCATAACTATGTTGTTTTATGCACATGGTTAGTTCTATTAGCCTTGGGTTAGTCTCGAATATTGATACTAACCTATAGTGGTTAATAGTGACCTATTATAAAATAAAGTTTGTGACTATACATTAACCTTTTCATGTCTTTATAATATTTATATGTGTGAATCCAAACCCTAATGACGTATACAAACCCATAAATAAATTTCCTTCACCTTCAAATTATAGTTGTGTTTGTGAGGGATAAAAACTTGAAATTTTGAGAAAGTGTAATGGATAGAGTTATAACAAATAACCCTTATTTATGATTGTTTTTTTCCTATCTAATACTTCAAAATGGAAATAAAACAACATGTAATTATCCCACCTAGTGTGCAATTTTACTCCTTTGCTATATGAATGACAATAATTATTTGGCTTTGATACTTGAAAATTCTTATTTTGACTTATATTTGGTATGCTTCATAATTGGTTGTTGTCTACTCCTATTTATTTATTTTAAATTTTGGTATAACAAATATTTTTTATTAATGTGAAATAGTGTATAGATGTGTACAAGATAAGTTCCTCATCCAATATCAAGTGAGGCCACTATTTGTATATATATGAGTCTAATTAGGTCACTTATCATGCCATAAATATGTTAGGCACATGGGTTGACCTAACAAAAAATTTGATTTTAAAAAGTATTTTTTGTTACGAGGAAGTTCGTAATGTTAGGCTCAATTAAATATCAAATGGAAACACTAATGTTAGTGACAGATGCAAAAACATATTAAAATAATCATTTGGCCATGTTTGTGCATAATAGTATGTAGATTTAAAACAAATAGTGATGTTCATGTCAGTTTGTAACAATATAATGGAGATGTTTAAACTCATTAGGTATCATGTGGGTGTGAAATAATGATGGGTTAGAACCATAATTGTGCGTGTAAGTCATGCATTATAAATGTATGCCATGTTTTTAATACCATATTTTAGTAACTTAAACATCATTGAGGTTAAGATTATGGATGCTAACATGTTAAAGTCACATCTAGCACTCATACATCCACCACATCTAAATATAATGGAAAAACAACATTAAAACCTAATGAATACTAATGAAGAACCTAATTTACAAGATAATAATGAGTCCAATAAGGTTAATTTAGTCTAAAAACCAAATGATAAGCTTACATTTCCTTCTTCTAGCCAAAGTAAAAAATATAAAACACTACTAGACCTATCACACTTAATACAAAATAAATTATTTTAATGTAATATATTTATTTATAGGAAACATTTGAAACATATACAAATAGAGAATTTTCTTGAAGTTATTATACTAATCAAAATTTTGAATGTCAACTAGATTTAGAACATGTGACTAATAGATGTTTCAAATTATGACATAACATCATCTACCTAAATGATGACAAAATTATTATCATTGATAGGTATAATTATATCTTGATTGAATTTGTTTTGAATCACAATCAATGTATGCAAGTCTTTATTAATCCTTTAGTAAACCACAATTCTCCCAAAAATAATTTGTATGGGGAGACATCTATAAATCATTCTAAAATGATACTTGAGCATGATATTTATAACATTATTCACATTGTTTTGAGTTGTAAATGGAATATTACTTCTATAAAATCTCACAACTATGATATACCTAAATATGCATCTAAGAATGGTCTTATGTTTATACATGTTTTTTTTTACTACCATCATTGTATCACATAAGACATTATAATTAAATAATGGTTATAGTGAAAACCTTATTTTTATGTCATCATTATATAATAATAAATATATTGAGAGATATTTACTTGGTACACTATGATAATATATAGTTATGACAATTACACACATACATCATTGGGTTTTATTACTCTTTTAATTGAAGTTGGTCTTCAGAACACTCTTTTTTGGTTATATGTTATATTAAAAACTATATCATAGAATTTATTACTTGTATGCCCTTGGATTAATCTGATGAAATAAATAGATTATAAATTATATGTATTTTTTTTAATTTTTGTATAAGAGAAAATTAGATACCATTTGTGGCACAACTTATTAGATACATATTATACCTTAGAGATCACAAGTATGACCAAATAGTGTGCCACAAAAAGGTAAAATTATTTATCCTCATATCATCCTCATGTTTGTTCCATCACTATCCTATTTGGTACCTACTATATTTGAGACTACAATACCTCCATCTAGTGTAGAATCTCCTAGATATATGATCCCTACAATTGCACTTTTAAGACATACAACATATAATCACCCACATACCAAGATGAATTTTTGGCCTAAAATACATGTTTTACCATTACCTATTTCTACTTATTTTATAAAAAATCCCCAAGCCCATTATATTAATATTTTTCTTGGAGAAAATGATAGTTTATTTGGATCTCTAAATATTTTTGTATACAATTCAAGTGACATATTAGACTTATATAGTCATGGATTTTATGATATAGACCATATTAATTATTAGCCTTACTAACATGCATCTCAGGATTCATTGATACATCTTTATTGTAATATATCATTCTTATTTTACATAGATTATTTCATCTATATGACATGCATTCCATGTTCTTTCTTCCCTTGAGTTTGACTGAATTCTTCAAATTTATAGATTTAATTATTCAAATTTATAGACTTGATACCTTCGAACTTTCTTCTCCTTACATTCAAATCATTCCAACCATTGTGTTTATGTTGATTTATGAGTTGATTTGGCCTAGTCCATTTGATTGTTGATCTTATAATAATCACTTGCATTGGATTCCCAATAATGACAATCTACATATTGAGACTTCATATACTAGCATGCATTGTATTTTGAGGGAAGTTGTAGGTTTCTTAGATTTCTCTTCATCTTCTTCCTCTTGTTTGTGCCTTTTGGTTTTTTTAAAAAAAATTGTATGATCATTTCTTCCATCTTATAGTTTACACCCATGTTCCTTATTCATAAATCTTCTTATTTAAAATTAAAAAATTATAAATATAAAAAAATCAAAAATAATATTTTATTATTGGCTACATATCTACCTATTCTCTAGGTTTTAATATCCATACACATATACTATTAATGGTATTTATTTTAGTCAGTTATATCTCAACATATATTTTAAATATGATTATGGATCATTCAGGTGCTATGTAGCTACATGGTCAACACACTTGGAGATATGACCACATTGGTGACATGATTACACTAGAAGAATATTCCTACAACACATTACCATTTTGAGATAATTTACGTGTAGAATACATATTTTACATATACCTAGATCTTACATGCTATAATTATATCTACTTAGAATGGTTCCATTTTGAATGATGTGTGAATCCTTATTTGGGTATGTATGTGTATATCCTTGTGTCATATTTTATAAATTATCTTATTGTTTTTTTGTTTTTTTTTTGAAACCCATATTTTCATATTTGTAATTAACTTGTATGTGGTCACTAATTTGTGTGGTACTAACTTGGGTTTTATTGACTTCTATATCCTATACTTGTTGCCATAATGTTTATCATGCATATTATTATACTATTTTTGTGCCATGATTTATATCATGCACATATATCTTGGTATACTTATTTGGTGCCTACATTTCCATGGTAACTACGAATAATATATGGGGGCACATTATCTATGTGTTTTAATTGCTATATCTAACCCTACCAAGGGAATATCTCTGCAATATTGCATGTTGGTTTTCCTTTTCTTACTTTTCCATAGAGGCATGGTACCTTCGATTGAGATTTGTATGAAATTTTATTTTTTATGTCATGAGACACCTATATAAAACACTTATCCTCTTTAGAGTTGCATATTTAGAATTGATATTTACATGATGTTATCTATCTTATGTGATAAAACACATGGGACATGTGTAGATACATAAATAACATAATATGGAGATTTAAATTTGATATTTGACAATAATTACATGTGTTATATGCAAATAAAAAATGGCATCATCTATATAAAATATTATTACTTGTAACTCTACTATTTTGAGATGATTGATTACATGCATGGATTATTCAATCCCTCACCACAAATTGGTGGCATAAATCAAATAATTTATAAAGTAATTACAATAAAAAAATTAGGCATGGACATTTTTAAGAGTACATTCTAGTGAAAGTTATGCATGAGATTTTTTTAATCAATATAGATAAAAGGTTAATTGGATTAAAACATTGTCAATTTCCTTAATCGAGAACTTGGAGAGTTAAAAAAAGTCTAGAGAAGTGTTTTTTATTCTAAGCACTTTTCCAAAATAAAATAAATTGAAATAATTAGAAAAGACCCATTATTTTAAAATTATGAAAAAGATGGTTCAATAAAGAGAAGGTGTATTCCTTACTATTATATTTTCAATTTCATTTTCAAATTTCAATATTTAATTTTATTATTTGAATGTTGACTAGTTGTAGTAATTTCCAATTGTTTTCAGATATGTCAACAAATCATTATGGATAAAATCCATTGTGAGTAGTTCTAAGCCCATCTACCCTTCCCTAGGTAGGTGATGGTGTGTAGCTAAAATATTTATATTATATGGTTTCAAACATGCACTCATTATATTAAATCACATATGAACATAAAATTAAAGGCATTATGTTGACACCTAATTTTGGTACAAGACTATATTCAATAGTGCATTTTTCATGTTTGCAATGATTTCCACACTTTTTTTAATTACTTGTTTCTAAAACTTCTACACCTAATCATAATTCAATTTCCCCTTGATCTTTACAAATACATCTAATTCTTATCTAAATCTATCAAATCTTATCCCTCATTTTAATTTCACACATTGATATTCTATTACTCAAACTATGTATTATATTTATACCTAAGACAAGATCGTTCTTCCTATAGATCCTACCTTAGGTTGGATTAATAAGATTGATGATCTTGCCCTTCATCATTTTTAGGATATATTTTACTTTTTTCATGCTCTATATACCTTAGTTATTGCTTATTATTATATTTCAAGTTGGTGCAAGTGTGAATAATGTCCTAGAGCATATTATTTGTACCAAATCATCCCAATACATTTAATATGTAAGGAGTAGATTCAAAGAGAGATAAAAGAATTAGGTATTTATTAATCTTCCAAATAATTTAAGTTAGTAATATCTATTTTCATATTTATTTCTATATTTACGATCGAGGCATTTAATTTTTACAAAACCCTCTTGTACTAAAAAAAGGCATTTAGTTGTATCTTCACATCTAAGAATATGAGGTTTAAAACCCTTTCTCAAGATTACATTCACATTACACAAAACTAAATTTAAGTTTGATTCCAATATGTGGGACACGTTGTCATGTCCCCTTTTCAGTTGACATGTTCTGAGTTCATGGTTAGCCTATTATGTGACCCTCATAGGCTGATAGGATGGTTAGAGGGTCTTGATGGAGATTGGAGTGGCTTCGTTTAGCAGAGTTTTTCCAGTTGGCTTTCGTTTGGGCTCGATTGGACATGTATTGAGGGAGATATTAATATTTGATTGATTTAATCAAATATTAATTATTTAGCCTATTTTTAATTAGAAACCCTAATTCTAATTTAAGAAAACCTAATTAGGGCAAGCATATCTTTTTGAGGGTATAAGGGTTTCTCATGGAGGCCATTATTGATTAGCCATTGATTATTGATTATTGAAAATTGAAGAAATTCTTCTATGAAGACTAAGCCAAGGGTTCCAGGATTCCATTACAGTGGAGAACGTTCCCTCTTCATTGTGTGTGATTTAGAGGCTGTGAGATATCAGCTGATTTATTGCCAAATTGAGAGATAGCTTCATCCAGAAGTTATCACAAAGGTATAGATTTGAGAGATAGCTTCATCCAAAATTATCACAAAATTTTAGGGTTGAGAGATAACTTCACACAGAAGTTATTACAAATATTCCAGGTATTTCTTTATTTAGTTTTTGATCCAATAAGTTATACAGATTTAGATCTTCTATGTTAGAATCGTATATTCTTGAGATCAGGTTGTTCAGCTATCAGGGATTGAAAATAGACAGGTTGGTGGCCGTACTAAGTCCGTACAGGTTCGTACAAATCCACTCAGGCACCGACCTCGGCAGATAGAGAGCTTCCAGTGACTGACATCGATCGACTGAAGACCGACGTCGGTAGAAAGCCGACTGATAGTGACCGACGTCGATGAGATATCAACCGATGACGGCGTCTGTGTGTCGACACAAAAAAGCTGAGACCTTCCAGAATTCAATTTTCATTGCCAGATTAGCAAAAGCCAGGGTTTTAAGACTAGATTTTAATATTCTTTTATTTATATGACAGAGACTCAATTGTGTAATCATCCAGAAGAACAAGTGATGAGATCTTTGATTTGCTATTGAGAGAATATATTGTGATTTGTTTATGCATATTTGAATCTATTCTGCAAATTCATATCTTTGATCAGAGCTTTATGTGTTTTTATATTCCCTGTTTGAAGGGGATATCATAGTGGTACCAGAGTTTTTATTGCTATATATCAAAGTTGTGTAGAGACAAAAAGAGCCCCTAAGTAAGGGACATCACAGTGGTATCAGAGCTAAATCCTGCCAGCCTGAGGGTCTATAGATCTTATGCAGCCACAAGAGTTGGGACCACACAAGTATAACACATGCAGTAGAGCCTTGCTTGAAGGTACCCAGGTGTTAGATCAGCCACCGATCATCATGAGTGAGAGATGTGAGGGCAGCCCACCTAGGGGCCACAGGTATGATGCTGATCAGGACACCAGAGAATTTCACCGTGCTATGATGACAAGCCAACAACAGATGAATCAGACACTACAGGCACTTATGACTATGATAAGGGGAATGAACACACCTAATGGATAGAACAGGGATGAAAGAGATGACAGGAGTGCTACGGTTAATCAAAGACCACAATAGAGTCACTCTAGAACAGCTGATAGACCTACACGTCCTACATTTGTTCAAGAAGAACCAGAGGCACCAGCAGAGGAGGAGGCAGGGAATTCTCCATTTGAAGATGTTTACATGGCTGCAAATGATGAGTGGGACTTATTACCTCCTCATGTTCAAGGGAGGATGTCCTTTGATCATTTTGTCAATCTGAGGAAAGAGCACTACAGATTGGTTAGACAAGACAGGAGGCCTAGAGTTCAATTCAGTGAGTTGATGAAGGCTACTGGTAAGCTTTCTTTGACTACTTTTGACGGCAGTGGCAAGATGATAGCTCAAGCTTGGGTTCATAAGCTTGACACATTTTTGGCATTGAGACCAATGTCAGAGATAGAGGCCATCAAATACGCCACTTTGCACTTGGATGGAGTAGCACATGATTGGTGGTACCATGGTATGGTAACACTTCAGCATAATCAGGTAATAGAGTACCAGGACTTTGTGGATAGATTAGTTGAGTGGTTTAACAAGAAAGATCCTGAGGTTTACTTTTGAGATCTGGCACAGTTGAGATAAATAGGTAACTTGGAGTATTTCATTGATGAGTTTCAGAGATTGGCAGTCATGGTGCCCAATATTTCAGAGTGTAGATTGATAGTTCTCTTCATAGAGGGATTGGCAGAGCCATTAAGAGGTTGGATCAAAGCTTTTGATCCTCCTTCATTACAAGTAGCTATGAAGAAGGCACGTAATATGGAGATGGCAGCCCCATCCAATAAATTTAACTCCAGAGGTACTTCTTCATCTCGAGACCATAAGCACTCCCACAAGGATACAGAGAGACCGGATTTTAACATAGAAAAATCCAGGGTTAAAAATGATTCAAAGGCCAATCCAGCAGCACCACCTTTGGACCGTGAGGTGCTTAATGATCTACGCAGGAAGAAGCTTTGCTTCTACTGCAAAGGTCCATATGATATCCATCATGATTGTCCTTTGAGGCCTAAGGGCAAGTCAAATCGTGTGATGTGTGCATATTATGAGGATTTAGATTTAGAGGATTCTGAACACCAGAATGGTTCTGAGGGGGTAGAGGTAGAGGCTTTAGGGCCTAAGGCAGAGGTAGAGTTAGAGCTTCACATACAGGAGGGACGCCTATCTAGTATTCAGTCGGATGAGTCATTCAGACTCCGTGGAGTTTTGGCAGGGCAGAAGGTTATCACCCTTCTTGATACAGGAGCCACACACAATTTCATAGATGCTAGATTTGTGGAGAAGCGTGGACTCACTACCATAGGTTTTGAAGGCATCAGAGTTAAGGTAGCTGATGGTCACACTCTTAAGTGTGAGCGTATGATTAGAGACCTCCCATTGTGTTTGAACAACTATGAGTTCAACGCTGATTATTATGTGGTAAACATGGGGGATATAGACTTAGTCTTGGGTATGAAGTGGCTTCATTCATTTGAGGAAGTTACTCTTCATCTCAAGGACATGGAGGTTCTCTTTGATGTTGATGGGAAGACACACATTCTTAAGGCAATACGAGGCAGTAGCTTCAGATATATGTTTTTTCATCGGATGGAGGTACCTATACCACATGACATGATAGAGGGCGATGACGAGAGCACATTAGCACCAACACGGGAGAGGTATGAGGATGAGCTTGGTCTTGAGGTGAGTTCAGTTTAGGAGTTGTCACATGTGGTGAGGACTCAACTTTTTGTTACAGTCGGGTCACAGGTTGATGATGATATGACTACTTCTAGCCTTCACAATCTAGTTTTAGATATTATTCAGGTAAGGAGTTTGCTTGCTGATTTTCATTTATGGATTGGATGTTGGGGTGCTTATCTTAGTACTAGAGATGATGTGATGACATTACATGAGAGTTGGGATGGACATGGCATGGGGTTCGTGTTAATTGATAGTGGTGGAGATCATAACTACATTTGGGATCCAGGTGGATTGATTGATTTGTCATTCAGCGATTGCTTGAGGGCAAGCAATTTCAGGAGGGGCAGATTGTCATGTCCCCTTTTCAGTTGGCATGTTCTGAGTTCATGGTTAGCCTATTATGCGACCCTCATAGGCTGATAGGATGGTTAGAGGGTCTTGATGGAGATTGGAGTGGCTTCGTTTAGCAGAGTTTTTCCAGTTGGCTTTCGTTTGGGCTTGATTGGACATGTATTGAGGGAGATATTAATATTTGATTGATTTAATCAAATATTAATTATTTAGCCTATTTTTAATTAGAAACCCTAATTCTAATTTAAGAAACCCTAATTAGGGCAAGCATATCTTTTTGAGGGTATAAGGGTTTCTCATGGAGGCCATTATTGATTAGCCATTGATTATTGATTATTTAAAATTGAAGAAATTCTTCTATGAAGACTGAGCCAAGGGTTCTAGGATTCCATTGCAATGGAGAACATTCCCTCTTCATTATGTGTGATTTAGAGGCTGTGAGATATTAGCTGATTTATTGCCAAATTGAGAGATAGCTTCATCCAGAAGTTATCACAGAGGTACAGATTTGAGAGATAGCTTCATCCAGAAGTTATCATAGAATTTTAGGGTTGAGAGATAGCTTCACACAGAAGTTATTACAGATATTCTAGGTATTTCTTTATTTAGTTTTTGATCCAATAAGTTATACAGATATAGATCTTCTATGTTAGAATCGTATATTCTTGAGATCAGGTTGTTCAGCTATCAGGGGTTGAAAACAGATAGGTTGGCAGCGGTACTAAGTCCATACAGGTCCGTACAAATCTGCTCAGGCACTGACCTCGACAGACAGAGAGCTTCCAGTGACCGACATCGGTCAACTGAAGACCAACGTCGGCAGAAAGCCGACCGACAGTGACCGACGTCGGTGAGATATCGACCGATGACGGCGTCTGTGTGTCGACACAGAAAAGCTGAGACCTTCCAGAATTCAGATTTCATTGCCAGATTAGCAAAAGCCAGGGTTTTAAGACTAGATTTTAATATTCTTTTATTTGTATGACAGAGACTCAATTGTGTAATCATCCAAAAGAACAAGTGATGAGATCTTTGATTTGCTATTGAGAGAATATATTGTGATTTGTTTATGCATATTTGAATCTATTCTGCAAATTCGTATCTTTGATCAGAGCTTTATGTGTTTTTATATTCCCTGTTTGAAGGGGATATCACAGTGGTATCAGAGTTTTTATTGCTATATATCAGAGTTGTGTAGAGACAAAAAGAGCCCCTAAGTAAGGGACATCACACACGTACCTAAAATTACCTCATTGGTTATCTGACCCATGACTTTGTTTTTTTATGATTTGATGGTAATATAGGCCAAGAATAATTAAAAATACATCATTTATACATTTCTACCCATCATATTATATAATTAAAAATAAATACAAGTGAGAATCCTATGGACATGATGACAATGGTGGTTGTAAAAGTGAAGTTGAAGTTTTGTTTAGCTTCATTTGGTATTCATGGATGAAAAATATTGGAATGATAAATTAGTTTAGCAGATGCAGCAGTGGGAAGTTGTGAATATTAAATTCAACTGGTAAAATTATTATTTGTGAACTCACTATTCATGGGCTACTATTTATAGTAACTATTCATATGAGGAGGTGGAAGTGGTGAGTTGGCAATGATTGTGCAGGAGAGGTGGTAGGTGATGATGTAGAATGGTGATGTGGCATGGCCCACAACAGCATCTCTCATGTGATCTAGTGCATGTGATAGAGTGGGCATAGTACTCCACTAAGACACAAGTTTTTTATCTTTTGTAATTCACATGAATATTGTATTTTAGTTAAAAATGAGATAATGAATAGTTTGGGTTTTACCCTTAGTTGGAATAATGATTATAGCATGAGGTACAATTCAAAATGTGGAAGAAATCCATTGGAATTATGTGTGTGCATATGGGATAGGGGGGACAAGTTACTATTCTATATTGGAGGCCAATGTGAAGTGGGTCATAACATTGGAATCACACAGAGGAAGTTAATGGGCATCATGAAGATGAAAAATACTTTTGAACCTTGCACATGGATTCAAAATTTCCTAATAGTGTTATTTTTGGCCCACATGAAAATGTGGTAATTTATTTTTGCTCTTCCATTTTTCCCTCTCTCTTTCCTTATCCTTTGTAATTTTATAAATAAGGATGCATTCCTTTATATTTGTATTGAAATTCAAGTAGTGGATGAGAAGGGTGAAGACTTGTTAGTATTTGATGAATCTTGTAAGCTTTGTGTGAATCTATGAGTTAAATTGTAATCTTTTTGAAAGATTGTGTGCATTGAAGACAATATATTTTGAGAGATAGGAGAGGTGTGAGTGACAGGCTATTGT
>JARHVA010000639.1:4102500-4137500 GCA_037957365.1 Torreya grandis | reverse complement strand
GATATGGGGGTTATGGGGGAAAATTTAGGCAACGAGCTATGGGAGCCTGAGAGCCTGAGGTAGGGTCTTCTTTAGGGTAGTCCTCCTTCATAGAAGACCCCATCGAAAATACTTCCTTACCTTGAAGGGTCTCACCATGTTTTATGAGTAGAAAAATGAGGCCTTGGTGAATGATGATGTTGGCTTCATTGATCTGGTATGCAAGTGTTGTACACTATAGGGGTTTAAAAATAAAATATGGTAGGCTAATTTTGAAGCCTTGAAAGTTATTACATAGAAGGAAATGATGAAAAATATGAGAGTATAATTACCTTCGAGGGTGATATATTTCATAATGTGCAAACATACTTATGGCTAGTATCATGGAAGGTCCATGTGTAGGAAACCCTTTTTGTTTGCTTTAATGATCTCATTGGTTCTAAAAAACCTTTGCATGAGTTCTAGCTTCTTCAACTAGTTTTTGAAGGCTTTATCCCATTCACATGACATTATAATGACTTTGCTTATCAAATACTTAGTTACATAAATTCATTTGAAATGCATTGTTGAAAATTCATTTGTGTGAGAAAATTAGGTAGTCACCTAAATTTGGAATTTTACTCTAGAGGGTGAGGGGAAAATGGATTATATACCAATAGAGAGGCATCACAACAAGTGAGTATGAAACATCAATATATTGGGGGGAGCATAATGTGGTAATTAATGTTTTTTTTAATGAGTTAGTTAATTGTTAGCATTGAATTCTTATAAAAATTTGTAAAAATGAATTCACATTCAGTAAATGATAATTTTAGAGTTGAGTTTAGTGAATTTATCAAGTTAAAAGGTAGATTCATCAATGGTCATGGTGAATTAATAAAAATGGTGAAATTGTCATTGACAAGGTGAATTTATACAAGGGTGAGGTGAATCAATCCAAACCTATGGTAAATTCATCTTGACACATATTGATTTCATCAAAAAAATTATTCATCCAAAAACATGATGAATACATCCTGATGGGTATCAAATTCATCCAAGATGGGGTGAAGATGTAGAAAAGACATGGAATTATAAACTAAATTTTGTCTTATGTGTTGATAATTGAAAAGGAATGTGTTATAGATAGACATTAAGTAGAGAAAAACTAACATTATCTTAGTTATTTTTGTAGGAGAGATTAGCCATACTTACCAATTACTAGAGGTAATTAAGATTATTAGTTTTGATGATGGGTTTTACAAATTATGAGTTGGGGGTTTTGGACGTGGTGGGTTTATCTTACATTACAGAGATGCTAGAGGTTACGATTTTACAGGGCTTCTCTAATGGCACTAGTAGAAACCTGACACTTAGAGACCATCACATTTCACCTAATGACTGGTGAGATAACATTTAAGTTTGAGGATATATGGAGGATACTTTACATCCCTATATAGGGTGTGAGGGTATAATAGTGGGATACACATCAGGTTGTATAGGGTATTTAGAGAGAATATCATTCCTATGAATGGATTAGGGATATATATATATCATATATATATATTGGTATTATAGGAGATGAATAGTTTGACTCTAATTTTGATGGCTCTTGTTAATGGCATACTACTACCTAACAAGAGTGGGAGATTATTTCCTTCAAGTTTATTATATGTGGTTAAATATATGGTGGAGAGAGTGATACTATTTAGATGGGTACCATGTGTACTTATGCACATGTAGCAAGACATTCATCATGTGGTATAATATGAGGATCCAACATAGTATCATCCACACTATTAAAGGTGTGGGCATGAGATCATATAAAAATGGAGAGACTAGTGAGTCAATTGAGGGATAAAAGGCTTCGGGACCCTTTTGCATATAAGTGGCATCTGATTATAGGAATACATATGACACACTTAGGAGATATATATTACTACAAGAGATATTTAATCAGATAATACGATAGGTCATCATATGAATACCATATAGGGAGGTATATCCATAGTGGAGGTATGATGTGTTATACATGTATTATATTATGACTTTGTGTTACATTATAGAGACACATAAGTATATTATTGAGTGATATAGACTAGATCAGGTTAGGAGATAGTTTGGGGTGTGATAGGATGTACCTACAAGACCCTATGTATTTTCATGGGTTGTGTGAGAAAGATTAAAATTGGGGGGGGACATATTGACTTGATAATGGTAGAGCATAGCTAAAAAAAACTACAAATAGTTAGATTTTGGCCTAGGAGAGATATGGTAGATGTAGGATTTACAAATACATACATAGAATGTTGGAAACAAAAAATAACATTAAGGCTAATAGAGCTGTATATACCACCAAGGACATGGAGGAATAGATTTTAGGATGTTTTTTGACACATCCACATAGAAGGGAATTAAAAACAAGGATTAGGAGAGTTTTCCTAGCACAAGGTAGCATAGGTTAGATAGGAGATAGGGATGGTGTCCAGAGACAAGATACTAACATAGGAGAGGTCATAGGTGACCAGGGACATTATACAAAAATGAAAAAGACCAAAAATGATGGAGGAAGAGGATATAATCCACTAGTAGTGATTGATAGTGATTAGGAGGGAGATGGGGAGGATTTAAGGATACACACGTTACTTGAGATACATACATGGGAGGTGATGAAATCAGGACTTTAGTATCAACTTGATAAATAGAGCATGAGGCCTCGATTATTAGGCTTTTTTAGGAGATTGTAGGTTAAGATATTAAGATAGTAGGTTTACAGGGAGATATAGGTGGTAGAGGTAGGTGGGGTGATATGAGATCAATAGAGATTATCAGATTGTAGTTTGAGGTGGACAAATTATAGGTAAAGGTTGAAAGGAAGGATATGGATACATATATAAGAAATGAGGGATTAATAACATATTATGTGGTCACATACTATTGATGATATACAATTGAACCAAAGGTACAAGAGAGTGATATACCCTATGGATAGAGTTATAAAGAGTGAAGGAATTATTGATTAGACCTGGGTAGCTGCATACATTATCAGATGTGATGAGGGGTATGGAACATGAGACTTACTATAGGAGCCTATATGATTAGGTGGTGCCACTAGATTAGTGATCACCATTACTCAGAGAGTAATCTATGAGGAGGTCTACATCAATTAGGATAATATAGATAGTGGATTTTGAGTGATTTTTGGGTAGGATATCAATGTTTTATGGAAACTCCTAGGAGTAAAACACAATGTCTTCATCTAAGATCACCCATAGATGCCCCCCCTAAGGATCATGGTGAGAGATAGGTATAGATAGCATATGAATACATAAATAGTTTTGAGATGTGTCAATGTACTAAACACTTTTTATATATGCATACAAACATAAATACAAGGTTCGTTGGGTATTTTATTGTGTTATGAATTTCTTTTAATAGATATGGTTTATGTTTTAAGTATGTTTAATATGGATAAACATTTGAGATGGATAGATGTATTATATTTTAGCATATATTAATTTATTTCTCTTACATTTGATATTTTAATTTTATATTATTATTATTATTATTATTATTATTATTATTATTATTATTATTATTATTATTATGTATAAAATGGATGTGAAAATGTATGTATGAGAGTGAGATGGTTTAATTGATCCTTTGTTATATAATTTTCTTAGAGTTACAACAAGATTTATAACATTATATTCTGACATGAATTGAGCACCCTTTATTTGTATGTTGCATAAGATAATACACTCCAATGATATAGAAACATCATGATGTCTTATTATGTTATACACATATGAACTATTAGAGTCACAAGTGTAAAACATAGTGCATCATGATATGGAAGATCATAATAGCACTGTTTGTTGTACACATAGTGATCTAGACTAAAAAATTAACAATGAAAACAAGATAAAATCATATTTTCAACTATAAAATCATGTAATAAAACAAATAAGAATGTAACAAATAACTATACAAGGAGATAAGTAAAATGCATAATTGTACACAAGAAAAAAAGGCAATTAAAAAATACAAACAAAGAGGAAAAATGTATTTTTAGATGGCCTTAGTTAGAGTAACACCATTTGGCATATGATATATTTGACAATGTTAACGTTATGTTGAGTAATCCATATAAAGGATAACTGGGATATGTAATTAAGGACAAGGGTTCTTTTTTTAAATGTTTTTTGGTAATTTTATGGATTTTATATATTTTATGGATTTATTTGTTGTTTTTTTTGGGTGATGGTGGTGGGCAAGCTGACTAGAGATAGCCCATGTATCCAAGTGCTACCTACATAGTTGGTGTGGACCTCAAGCTGATTTAGTTCTACCAATGAGGGAAGAGATGTAAAGTGATGATATTAGGTAATGTGATGATGATTAGATTTACACACCCAATAAATTATGATTAAGTGATGGGTTTTTATTATGGATGTATGTTATTATGTTGGATGTATGAGTGATTTCTATTATCACTATATATAACACTTATCCAAAACATGAGCAAAGGTGTATCTACATAACTTATAAGGTCAAACCATAAACTAACATGTCATAGGTAACCAAAAAGATAATAGAATATGGATATATAAAAATGGATAATGGATGGATGAATAATTTTATGATATGCCCTTAAATAACTAGTGTGTATATAGACAATAGTTTACACATGGTGTTATAAACTAGTTTTCACCATGGTTTTCTCTTTTGGATGGATTATTGTTCTCTCTCTCTCTCTCTCTCCTCTCTCTCTCTCTCTCTCTCTCTCTCTCTCTCTCTCTCTCTCTCTCTCTCTCTCTCTCTCTCCTCTCTCTCTCTCTCTCTCTCTCTCTCTCTCTCTCTCTCTCTCTCTCTCTCTGAATTTTTTCATTTTTTATATATACATATATACATTAGTGCTAGATCAATTTAGGTATTGAATCACTAAAGGTGAATGATGTCCAAAGGTTCATCACGATCTTCTCCTTCTTCTATTTCTAATTTAAGGTCACTTAATCCATATTTGACATTGATAATGTATGGACCTAACCAATTAGGTTCAATCTTTCCTTAATTTTCATGGTCAACATTATTGTTTCATTAATTTTACTTTGGAATAATGTCTATGAATTCAAAATCTCTTGCTTTAATTTTATTTTTTTTAACTACAATAAAGACAATTTTGATAGGATTGCATATGGTTAAGGGCATTATTGAATTTATCTTCCATGAGATCAAGCTCATGTAAATTTGAGATGTGATAGTCTCTATCATCAATAATGTTTTGTAGAGAAATTCTTAATGATGGAAGCTCAATATAAAAATGTAAGATGGAATCAATGCCATAAAAAATGGAATTATGGGGGTGACCCCATGTGTGTGCATATGCTAGTATCATAATCCCATAAATTAAGGAAAATTTATAGGTGCCAATTAAAATTATCATGATTGAAAACGTGCCTAAATATTTTAAGAATATTTTTTGTTTGATACCTCTGCTTGACGAATGCTTTAGAAATAGTATGATGTGGACCATTTTTGCTTGATATGGTATGTTTGACAAAGGGATTTGATGTCTTTATTTTTGAAACATTTTACATTATCAGATATAATGGAATAAGGAATATTTTAATATAAAATTATATGGCTTAGAATAAATTTGGAAATATGTTTATCAGTTACATTTTTTAAAGGCATGGCCTCCAACCACTTGGTGAAGTACTTAGTTATGATAATGATGTGCTTATGGCCATTAGAATAATTGGGATTAATTTTTCCAATGAGGTCTAACCCCCATATAGATAATGGCCATGGAGTGGTAATGGGTTGTAATATTTGTGATGGGATATGGACTAGGTCACTATGTTTTTGGCATGGGATGCATTTTCTGACATATAAATATTAATAAGTTTCCATCATTGGCCAGTGATATCTAATTATTAGAAGATTTTTGGTAAGGACCGTGCCACTAGTATGAGCACCACAAATACCACCCTTAACTTATTTAATGAATAAGGTAACTTATTTAGAGTTTAAACACCATAATAAAGTTACATCATAAACCCTATAGTGTAAAGTATTTCCAAGGATGGTACACAGAGAATATCAATAGATTAAGGATTTCCTATTATTGTGAGATAATTTAGGAGGGATCACAGTGTCTTGAATATATGTATTTTTGTCCTAATATCAAGGAGAAGTATGACCAACAATATCATTGACCATTTTAGATTTATCAATGTTGTATGATAGACATAATAATTTCTCAACAAAAAAATGATTATGATTGTCTTCTACATGCATTTCAAGGAGTGAACTGATTGTATCCATAACGTCTGATTCTATGTTGTTACATGAGGAACTTGCTTAAATTAGATAGACTAAACACACTTTTCAAGTCTATCATCCATCTATTTATAAATAATTAGCATATCATATTTAGCTTGATATTCATCATTTACTTGGTTGATAATAAGCTTGTAATCCCCCAAAACTAGTAGATAGTGGATTCCCCATTGAATTACAAGTTTGAAGCTAGAAATAAGAGTTTCATATCTCATTATGTTGTTTGTGCAAGGGAATTATAGTTAAAATGATTTCAGAATGAGATCAGCTTGTGAATGATAAGAAAGACAACTTCCCTCGAGCCATGATTTGTGAAAGACCCATCAAAGTATAATTACCACTCTAATTATTAATTTAAGGACATGATAGCTTCATTTGGAAAATCTATGATTCAAGGTTTGATATTTGTTAATGGTGTTTCTACCAAGGTGTCTATTAATGATTTTCATTTGATAGAATTTTGGTTAGCATACTCTATATAAAACACACTTATAATAATAACCCACTTAGATATTATCCATGTTAGATCTGATTTGGAAAGGAGATACTTAATTGGATCAGTTTTGGCAATGATTTTTCTTTGATTATTCAACATTAATGGTAATTTTTTTGAAGCAAAACCAACCATGAGACATGCATTCTCTATGTCATAATATTTTAGTTCATATGATACCAAGGTTCTAACTAGGTAATATATTTATATCTATGTTCCTTGTTCATCATGTTGTGTTACCAATTCCCCCACTGCATATTGTGTTATTGAAATATACAATAGAACAAGTTTCCCTATATTTGGTGGCATTAGGACTACTGGATTCCCTAGATTTTTTTAGGATTTGAAAATGTGTGTTTGCATTCCTCATTACAGTGAAAATTAGTATTCCTTTTAAGGAATAAATGTGAACGGATGACATGCATCTACAAGTTGTGATATAAACCTTTGAATTTATTAAATATTACCTTAAAAACTATGAAGTTATTTGAGATTTTAAGGTGGAAGCATTTATGTGATAGCAATAACCTTTGCATTATCCACTTATTTACCTCATTGTGATACAATAAATCCCAAAATATTAGTTGAAGTAACCCCAAACACACATTTTTTTGGATTGAAGTGAACATTTATGCCCTCAAGCTTTTCAAAAAAATTGTATATTACCATGGATGATGTGTTCTAGTTTTTTATTTTGCCAGAATATCGTTTACATAATATTCAATTATATCATGAAGCATATCATGAAATATAACTATCATTGCATGTTTATAGGTGGAACCAACATTATTGAGGCCAAAAGGCATTACTTGATAGAAAAAAGGTACCTCAAGGTGCGATAAATGTTGTCTTATGTTGGTATTTAGGATATATTTTGATTTGATTATACCCCAAAAAAACCATCCATTAAAGACAACATGTCATGACTTACTGTAAAATCAATAATCATGTCTATGTTTGGTAAGGTAAGTCATATTTTGGACATGATTCATTGATATCCTTGAATCTATGTAGATTATTATGTTTGTTGGTTTCTTAGTTGTTGGTATTATGATTGATATCCATTCTAAGTAGTTTATTGGTCATATGAAACCAACCTATAACTATTTTTGTGATTCTTCCTTCACAAGTAAGGCCACCTTTGGATGCATTTTCTAAGTTTTTATTTGATTGGTTTTGGATCTTTATGTATAACAAGGTGATAAACAACTAGTGAAGGATCAAACATGGGCATATATACAGACAACCATGTGAATACATATAAAAATTCCTTGAGAAGTAAAGTCAAAGTAGTTTGTTCTTTTGATTTAAGGGAAACAATAAATTTTACAATCGTAAGATTTTATTATATGCCAATATTGATGTAAACGGTATTTTAAATTAATGAAGTGGAATATTCTTTCAAATTTATTGAAAGTGGAGAAATATATAGGTATTATTTAATATCTTAGTCATTGTAAATGTTCTATAGGTTTGAAGCCTCATCATTTGATATTTATGTCAAGCAAACCATGTTATTTTTAGGATGATGTGAATGAGAAAAAGTTCTAAGTTTCCCAAAGTATTTAGATTTATCCAATTAAATTGAAAAGTAATTCTTGTGATCTTTTGCTGGTATGTGATCTCTAACTCTCAAATAATCAGATATGGCATCATCATTTAAAAAATGATCAAGCAAGGGTAGTTCTTATTGGTCCCATTGCATAAGTTGGGGAAAATATAGTTCAATTGTCAAAAGGAGGTGTCATGAAATAAATTTGTATGGGATAGATCCTAAAAGTGGTTATAAATGCCAATTTTTTTAGTATCTTAGGATTTTTCATGAGACATAGCATAAGTCACTATCATAATTGCACAAGCTCACACTAGATGGTTTGAATCCAATAAGTGAAAGGATTCATTGGTTTTGGATATTATGGGTTCAATGGGACCTTGTTCATGATGAATGAGAACCTTTCCTTTATAGTGTATGATGTTTCATATAATAGCCTTAGGTATAGGATATTGATTATTATGGAAATAGTTAATAAGATCATTAGAGTAGAGCCAAGAGAGGTTTGAATTGTCAATCTATTCTTTAGAAAGGAACCCACCGTTCACAAAATGAGTTTTTCCAAATTTATAAAACACCTATGTTTTCTTCTAATAGTGAGGCATGCCATTATTATCGAGGGACATATGAATCTTTCCAACATAATGAGAAACATGGATTTCATAGTATCCCATACCTTTGTCCATAATAGTGAATTTGGATAAAGGACATGTGGATTTAGATGTGGATTATTGATTGGTGGATGTAGGATTTGTGGATGTAAATGGATTATTGGTGGATGGAAAGAGAAACTCATTAGGATAGACATAGTTGGAAAGCTTAGGTGACTCCTTAATATATACATGGATCATGATTTTGAAAAAGATCTTGAAATATCCCTATTTTTTAATTATTATATGTTGATGCATATTCATCTACTATTATTTTTTAATTATTAGATGATGTAGAACCTAAGTTCACATTTTTTGATGGCAAGGGTGATCCTAACCAACATCTTTGATCTTTTTATGTGGCATGACTTTAATGAATTTTTTTTGACCAAATTATTTACAAGGAGATTAAAATAATATGATTTAAGGTGGTTCTATGATTAATCACCCCAATCAGTAAATGCATTCAAACCTCTTATAGACTAGTTTTTGGCAAACCTCCCTATCAATATCATCAAAAAGGTTTTCTGTGCCCAAATTGAAAAAATTAAAGAAGGAAAAAATGAACTAATTAATGAATGTCTTATGATATAAAACAATTTTAGATGATATTTCATGATTATATATCACCTTAACATTGTACACTTGGAAAACTCAAACCTTGGCTTTTCCTCTTAGTTCTTTACCTTTCTCACATATAAAAGTCTTGCATCTACTCTATCTTTGTTCCCCTTGCCCTATATCTCTTAGTTTAACAATTCTTATGTTGATGACCTAGGTCTTCTACCTTACCTAAAATGCTTAAAATTTACTTATCTTCCATATCTACAAGTTCAAAATTTGTGCCTACTCTCCTAATCTCTAGACACTAACATCCAAGATAGACAATATCATCAAAGTTATTGTCATGTCTTGATGCAAGTGTTAAGCAACCTAAATTAATATAATTTAAAAATGAAATTTATCCTAATGATTATCATAAGTGATTTAATGTGATTTATGACTCCAAAGGGATTGATATAAATACAAGATCAATCCTTATTCATTCCTCACCTAGAAAAGACCAAAGAGGCCAAGGTAGCTTATCAAAAGCACTCTATCAAGCATCTAATTGAATAATAATTCCATATTTACATATTAGTTATAGGTAAAACACATTTATAGGTATGAATCACTAAAGAAGTGACTCAATAGTCTAATTTTTGAAATTAAAATCTAGGTCACTATTGTACTTTGTTTGTGCATATTGTATGATTCACACATAATCAAAAACATAGGGAAAACTACACTAATATAAGGCCCTTTTTAGATTAATGGATATGGATAAATGTCCTTTGATATTTGGGTCATTGGGTTTAACTCAACATCATGTGCCCACTAACCCATTTCCCCCCAAGGTCACAGTAAAGATGGAAAGCTAAGGTTTTTCCATTTCACAAGCAATGATTGTCCATGAACCAAATTTTAATGCACCAAAATGAAGACAAATAAAAACCCAAAAACATATAAATGGTTTCATCTTATTTCATTAGATAGACCATATGATATGCTAGCATCAAAACTAAATAGTAACATTGACGTAATTATCCTAGGCTAGTGTTACTATCCAAAGAACAAGAGGTGTCAAATCTAGCATTTGAAAATTATTCTATAATATCTTTCCTACCTAATTTCAATATGTTCTATATCCATAACTTCATTATCAATATAACACGCTAATTACTTCACTTTATCATTTCTATGTTTATCATCATTGTACTTTTTATATTTAGACTATCTAAACATAATAAATTTAGTGAATGTTTATATCTAAGTTTAGCATCTAATTGGTATGCTATAGATCTGATTATCACTCTTTTTCCATTTCATTTCTATATACCCATTTAATAATCCAAATAACCCCAATCTAGATCCATTTTAAGGTTAAACATTTGGTGGACCTAATTATATTGGGGGCATGCTTTGGAAGTATGTTCTCCATATTCATTCAACATGTGGTTACTACTTTCTTATTTATCCCTTCCACATGCATTTTTAATATGTTATTGGGAAGATCTTGGATACACACTCTTTGATCAGTACCTTCTATAGTGCATGGGTATGTAAAATACATTCAAGCTAATCAGGTAATTATAATTTATGAAATTCTATATGAACATCCTATTTAAAAAAAAATAAATTATACCAAGACAAATATCTATCAATCCTACTAAGTATCATTCACCATAAAAGGGTAAACAACATGCAATCCCTTTTACTAGGCAACTAATACTTGAGAGACCATTACACGAGAGACATACAATGGATTTCATGGAATCTTTATCTTCTACTACACACCATGTTAAAATATCTAAAGCACCTCAAAATTTCCATATTAATACTATACCAAAGAAAAAAATGATCAATCAATGAAGTGTTCCAAAAACCCATACTCTTGTTACTCCTACTATTAGTTCATGACCACATATTCTTAGTCTACATACACTAAACACCATTGATACCACAATGATAGATACTACACCTATACATGTTCCTTAGGAATGTAACATGGGTATTACACTAGATTTATAGTTGGGAGGTACCTATGACCATCTATTAGATGGCATCATAGGATGATCTTTCCTTTCCAAAAATACTAAAAAAGTCAAAACATTCAAAAACCCAAAAAACACTTTCAACACTTACATGTTTTATTGGCTCCTTAGAATCTATGTGTTAGTTTCATGTTAATGAATGACATATTTAGTTACTCCTACATACAAATGTGTGTCACACTTCTACTTGAGTGTGATAAATGCATAGACAAATACATTATACATTCCTAGTTTAGATGTTGGGTTTTCCATCTACTCATGTAATATGGACATTGGGGGCATCCACTTCTTTGATTGTGATATACATAGGTTATATGATTCAATTATTTATGTTTGATCTCTCATATGTATTTAGACATGTCTATTATCTATTATTATATCTTACGTGTGGTACTTTATATTTTATACATTTGACATACTTCTCCTAACACATTGGATCCATGAGCCACTATGACATGTTTATGTTTTTTTTTATGTACTTCCTTGAGTGTCTTGTATTCATTTTTTAAGCATTTAAATATGTTCCTTTTATTGAAACCCATGTGCCTATGTATGTTTTCATTGACATTTGAATATGTCATTATTTTTTGTATGGGCATTTAAATATGTCATTATTACCTTTATATACATTTTATTAAGTCATGTCCCTTCGATTGTGTGATATTTAAACATGCTCCTTATTTGTGGTCTCCTTCAACAATTATCTCTTGACTTGATTTTGAGTGATCTTGGGTGTGTGTTTATTTTCATGTTGATCTTGTATTATTATTATATATATGTTTCCATGATATTTTTCATGCATCTTAGGTCTACATATGATCCCATTGGTTTTGTGTGATTCAATGATATATTTAAGAATACATGTTCCTTCTATATGTTACATTATTACATTCACAAATTATATAATTTTCTTATCTGTCTATATGTTACATGGCTAAATTCAAAAATTATACAATTGTCTTATCCTTTTGAGGTGAGGTAACTATCAGCTCCTATCTTTCCCTTACCTCAAAGGGGGGAATATTAGTGGGTTCATGTTATAGAGACATCCTCTCCACACCTAGAACAATATCTAAATTATGATGGGGGCATGATTTGTAAGAATATTCTTTACACTCATTCATTATGAAATACTTATATTATTTTTTAGATTCAATGGGAGCATGTCATATGGGCATGGCTTACATACATTTATAGTTCTTAGATTCAATGGGGGCATGCTTTGGAAGCATGCTCTCCACACTTATTTAGTATTAATCATCTCTAGTTTTATAGTGGGGGCATGTTTTGAAAACATATCCTCCACATTGGTATTTATATCAATTCTCAAATTTTTCCATATATAGTAGGGGCATTCTTTGGAGGCATGTTTTTCCATACTTACACAGTTATCTAAATTGGCTAAAGCACATAGTTATATGACTCAAATTCATAGTTATGTAATAATTTTATACATTGGTACCATTATTATACATATTTTTAGCATGAGACATATATAAAAGTGCATATGTTTTGCAAATTGTGCCTAAAATTAGAAATTCTAAATTAGTTTTTTAGAGTCCAAAACTCTTTTATGGACTATTTACCATATCATAGACTTTTTTGTACTGATTAGTTCATTCATATTTTTTTTATGGTTAAGGTGATTAAATCACTCAATCTTATAAAGTTTTTAAGTTGGAATTGATCATCAAACCTTACTAGTTTATAATTATCAGTGGGTTGCACGGTTGATCTAATGTCAACTTTTAGATGGAAACTCACTTTTGCTCCAAATTTGAGGGCACGTGCCTCTCTCTCTCTCTCTCTCTCTCTCTCTCTCTCTCTCTCTCTCTCTCTCTCTCTCTCTGGATATATGCACTTTAAAGATTTATCTATATTTATCCCAATCTCAATTTCAAAACCTTATATTGATACATCTTTATCAAAACAACTTTCCAATAGCAAGGTGGTTACATCGACACACATGTATACTCCTAAATATTTCTCTTTCAATTTCAATATACTTCAAGTAATTTCAACCCATATTATGTGCATTGATTTTATAATGTAAAATTATCTTGTTTATAGGTTAGTCACTATCAAATCACTCATGTTTGGTACATGTAAATACAAGGTGTGCATACACACCCAAGTATACATTCCTTACTTTAAACTAGTAATTACATTATTAGATTAAAGGGGGAAATGTAGAAAATGTTGTATGATTACATAACACCTCAATATTTTACACTTGGAAAACTTAGACCTTGGATATTCCTCTCATATATATATATATATATATATATATATATATATATATATATATATATATATATATATATGTATATATATATATGTATATATGTATATATATGTATATATATATATGTATATATGTATATATGTATATACATATATATATGTGTGTGTGTGTGTGTGTGTGTGTGTGTGTGTATGTGTGTGTGTATATATATATATATATGTGTGTATATATATATATATGTGTATGTATATATATATATGTATATATATATACATATATATATGTATGTATATATATATGTATGTATATATATATATCTATATATATATATATATATAGTCTCACATCTGCTCTATCTTTATTCCCCTTAGCTTATATATCTTAGTCTAATAAATCTTATCTTTATTATCTAGCTATTATATCTTTTCCATAATGATTAAAATGTACTCATCTTCCATCTCTACAAGTTTAGACCTTGTCCCTACTCTCCTCCTCCTTGGACACTAACATCTAGAACATACAATAGCATTAATGTTACTATCTTGTCTTGATGCAAGTGTCAAGTGCCCTACAATCATCTAATTTACAAATGAAATTTATTCTAATGGTTGGCCTAAGTGCATTAATGTGAGTTATTAATCCAAAAATATTTATATAAATATAAGATCAATCTTCATTCATTCCTCATCTAGAAAATACCAAAGAGACCAAGGTAACTTATCAAAAGAACTCTATCAAACATTCAATTGAACCAAGCTTCCCTATATCTATACTAGCTATAGGTAAAACACATCTAAAAGTCTAAAGTGATAAAGGAACAATCCAAGAGTTTTAATTTTCCAACTTATAAACTAGGTCACTATTATACTTGCTTTTCACATATTATATGATTTACACACAAGCCAAAACAAAGGGGAGAACTACATTAGTTTGAGGCCCTTTTTGGAGTATTGGATATGTAGGAAACATCATTTGATAATTGGGTCATTGGGATTAGCTTGAAATCATGTCCCCACTAACCTATTTTCCTCCAAGGTCACATTAAAGATGAAAATCTATGGTTTTGCCATTTCATAACCAATAAATTTTCATGACCCAAATCTAAATGCACTAAAGAAAAGGTGAAGAAAAACTCGAAAGCATATAGGTGGTCACATATTATTTTAGCATATATTTCATATAGAATTATAACATCGAACCTAGAAAATAGCATCAACATAACCATCCCAAGATGACATTACTATCTAGAGAACTAGATGTGTCAAATCTATAATTTAACAATTGTTCCATAATCTCCTTCCTACCTACTTTCAACTTGTTCTTGATCTAGAACTACATTATGAATAGGAAAATATAATTACTTCACTTATTTATCATTTATATATTTATCATAGTTGTACTTTCTATATTTAGACTATCTTAGCATAATAAATTTAGTGTATGCTTATATATGAGTTTAGCATCCAATTGGCCTACTATAGATCTGATTGTCACCCTTGTGCCATTTCATTTCTATATATCCATTTAATAATATAGATAACCCCATTCTAGATCCATATTAGGTTTAAAAAATTCTATCTACAATGACTAATCCTATGGCAAATAAATCACTTTAGGATATCTTCAAGCAAAGTTTGTTTACTCCTTTACATGAGTCCATTATTTAAAAAAAATCAAATATTTTGATGACTTATGCCATATTGTTCATGATTATGAAATGTAACTTATCTCATTAAAGAAACTTAAGTATGTATTAAACACACCAAATACATCTACATATAATACCAAGTTTAATATCAAACTAAGTTATTAGGTAAAACCTCCTGAACCTTAAAAATAAACAACTGCCACAGTTACCTTGTGTCACAAAAACCTAATAAACTTTTCTTTTTCAAGCACCATGAGATGATTTACAAACTTACCTAAGTCTCTTGCTTCATTACTCCATCTTATTGAATGTCACCTCATATCTCTCCCTCATCCTATAGAGGTTGATATGAGTAAACCTCTACCCAAAGGGTATGATGTGAATTATTATTATGACTATCACCAAGGCCCTAGACATCGTATGAATAGATGTTTTACCTTGAATCATAAGATAAAATACCTCATCAATTACCAAAATATTACATTTGATTATCCTCCAAAGAAATTAAGTTCACAACCTCGTGATCACTAAAAGTAAAAAATATTTAACAATCCTTTGCATGACCATTATGAGAAGGATCTAGATGTACAAATGGCATATAATGCACATCCTCCTCCATCACATTACAAATACCCATTGGATGGGATTATTGGTACTTATACATGAAATACATATCCTATGGTTTAGATATCCTCTATTACTTTCAATGATAATGGGATTAGGGATGATGATGAAGAGTTTCATTTTTTTTTCATTCAAACATACCTTAATCACCAACTTATACATAATGTTATGATTGATAATGGGGTAAGAGAAAACATTAGTACCATGACATTACTTACACATTTAAGTTATAAAAATCATGATTTACATCCTTCAACTAGATCAGTTAGAGCATTTGGTGGGACCTCATAGAAAATTCTTGGTGAGATTGACTTACATTTTCAAGTAGGTCCTGCTCATGTAGTTACTACCTTCTCGTTTATACATTACATATGTGTCTTTGATATGTTATTGGGATAACCTTGGATGCATACACTTCAATTAGTACCTTTTATATTCTATAGGTGTGTTAAATACATTCATGCCAATTAATTAATTATAATTTCTAGATTTCCATATGAACATCCATTTAAACAAGAAAAATTTATACCTAGATAGTTAGTTTTCAATCCTACTAATGTTAATCCTCTATAAAATCATAAGCAATAGGCAATCCACTTTTCTAGGTGGCTAGTACTTGAGATACCACTACATCAAAGATCCATAACATATTCCACATAATCCTCATCTACTTCACATCATATTTAGATATCTAGAGCACCTAAATATGTTCATATTATTATTATTCCAAAGAAATACTTAGCACTCAATGATGGGTTTCATTAACCACCAATCCTTTTATTATTTTTTCATGATCAAAAATTCATATTATATATATGTAGAGAATTATGGATTCTAAAGTGACAAACATTTCACCTATACATTCTCTTCGATAGTAACACTAGTTTATTGCACTAGGTTCCCAGTGGGGAGATACTTATGAACATCTATTGGATGAGATCATAAGATAGTTATTTCTTTGACATATTCCAAAAATACCAAAAAAATAATAAATAAATAAAAATCCAAAAAATAGAATCAACATTTACATGGTCTATTAACTCCTTGGAATATATGTTGTTGGTTCCATGTTGGTAGATATCATACAATCTCTTTCTATATACATGTATTTAACACATATTTTGAGTGTGATTTAGGTGTACACAAATACATGATCTATGCAATTTCAGATGTTGGGGTTTTTATGTACTCATGTCATGTGGAAATTGGGAGCATCTGCATCATTAATCATGATACACCCAAGTTATATCATTTTATGATATTTTTACATTATCATGTTTGAGATTATATACTTACACATGCCTTTATCCATGCTTATATATTTTTCAGTGTACTTGATATGCTATTTACTTAACATTTTTTGCTAACACATATGATCTATGGGATTATATGTAATGTTACATTATGTTGGTTGTTTATTATTTATGTTTTCTTTTATGTACTTCAATGAGTGTATTATCTTACTTGTTTGAGCATTTTCATATCCTCCATTTATTATGGCCCATTTTCCTATGTTTTCCTAATGTGACATTTGTATATGTCATTATTTGATGTATGTTGACATTTAAATATGTCATTACTTACTTTGTGGGCATTTGACTAGGTCATGTTCCTTCAATTGTGAGGCATACAAACATGTCTATTGTTTGAGGTCTCCTTGGACTATTATCTTTTGATTTACTTTTGAGTGCTCTCATGTGTGTGTTTGATTTCTTGTTGAGCTTGTATTGTTACTATCGAGGCATTGCCATGATTCACATCATGCATCTTAAGAAATAAAGTGATCACATTATACATGATTCAATGACATAACTAACTAAACATGTTCCTTCTATATGTTACATGGTTCATACATATATTACACAATTATCTTATCATTCTGAGATAAGGTGACTACTAGTTTCTACTTCCCCTCACCCCAAAATAGGGCATATTACTGGGGGTATGTTTCACAAACATGTTCTTCATATTTATACTAGTTTTAATTTTTAGATATATAGTGGGGGCATGTTATGTAAACATGTTCTCCATAATTATAAAATTTACAAATTGGCCAAATTACATAGTTATATGATTTAGATACACAATTGTAGCAGAATTCTATACATTGATACCATTAATATACCCATGTTTTAGCATGAGACATATATGAGATGAATATGTTATTAAAAGGGTAATAAATTGTAAAATCAAAATTAGTTTTATATATAAGAACACTTTTGTGAACTATCATCATCTAATAGGTTGAACTTTTACGAACTATATTCAGCCACTCTACTATAGTAGTTAGTTCATTTTTGGTATAGTTAAGGTGATCAAATTAATCAATCTTGCCAAATTTATAGGTTATAATTAATTAAATCATCTAACCTCACAATATTAATAGTATGGGTCAACTTGGTTCACTCATACTCACCAGGTTATAAGTATGATTGGGTTACATGTTTGAGCTTATCTCAAATGTCAAGTATAAAATCACCTTTAGATCTAAGGCTGGGGCTAATTTATATCCTTCAATATTTATATATTTATGAACTTTATTTATTTATATTTTTCCTAATATTAGTTTCAATTATTTTTAATGATACATCTTTTCCAAATCAATTATCAAAATACAAGGCAGTTACATCAATACATATGTGTACTTCTAAACCTTGCGCTCTTTACTTTCAATCATTTAAAATGAATTAAATTTATAATTATATGCACTGATTATATAATGTAACATGCTCTTGTTTTTAGGTTAGTCAACAAAAAATATCTCAAGTTACACTCATGCGAATATAAGGTGTGTTATTCACACCTAGGTACACATATATTTTCCTTTAAACCAACAATTTCATTACTAGATAAGGGGGTAATGTATACACTATTTATTAACTATATAATACCTCAATTTTGTACACTTTTAAAAAACATATCATGAATGTAACTTTAGATCCTAGACTTTTCCACTACCAAAAAACTCACATACACTAGATCTCTCTATGCCAAATTGTTTATCTATTGGTCTAATCAATGTTATTCTAATATCTTAGACCTTATATCATGCACGAAATGTTATAAAAATATTTATCTTATATCTCTATAAGTTCTATACATGTTCCTATTTTCCAACTACCCAGACACTTGTATCCCAGTAAGATTCCTACATCGATGCAAGTGTCCTATCGCAATGCAAGTATTCAATGCCCTAAAAGTCATTCAATTTACAAATGTAACCTATAATTATGGTTAGCCTAAGTTATTTAATGTGATATATTATCCAAATGGATTGATATATACACAAGATGAACCCTCATTCATTCCACACCTAACAACTTCTTACTTATCATAAGTCAACTTACCAAAAGGCATTCAATCAAGCACTCTAATAAGAAAAGATTACTTATTTTATCCTATTTATATATCATTCATAGGGAAAAAACATATACATATTTGAAGTACTGAAGGATAATTCCATGAAACACATTTTCCAAGTTAAAAACTAGGTCACTCTATGTACTTGCTTATCACATATTATATTCTTATGCACATACAAGCCAATATGTAGGGGAGATATACATAAGTTTGAGCCCCTCTTCAAATTATTGGATATGTAGGTAATTCTCATTAAAATAGGGGTATTTAGATCTAATTGACACTATGTTCCCAATAATTTATTTTTCTTATAGCCACTATGAAAATGAAGAACTAGAGTTTTGTTATTTGACAAGGAGTGACAACCCATGATCTAGATCCGAGCACACTAGAGTGAAGGTGACACAAAACCTAGAATATTATAGGTGGTCACATCTAGATCCAATAGGTATTACATACATGAAATATATGTCCAAGTTAGACAAAATTATCAACCTAAGTGTCTAAGGTCACAAAAGTGCTTAATCTAAAATTTAACGGTTGATCCAGAATCCACTTCCAGTGATATTCCTTGTTTTTATAGATCTAGATCTATATTAACATTAAAATTAGATAAGTATCTTATTTTCATTATCATTATAATATATAATATATATTTAATTTTTATTTTTAGCATATATCAACATAATAAATTTAGTATATGTTTATCTGAGTTTGTAAATTAATTCACTGGGTATAGAGATATTTTATCACCCTTGTGCCCTATGTTATCTCTACCCCTTTAACCATATATCACCCAATATAGATTTTAAGGTTAAAAGACCCTTTTAATAATACCTATAGGCATTATACCCAAGGATATTTCATCAAAAACATATGAAAGAAGGCCTTGGTAATTAAGAAATCAAGCCCAAATCTTGTGAGATAAAACTAGCTTGATTGAATGGAAGATAGGCTTGGATAGATCCATAAAAGTGCAAGCTCTAAAAAATTTACTACCCAAAGAGTTAACATCAAGTTTGATAAAGGATCCCACATAGTTAATAATCAACATGATATGTTCCTCTTTCCTCAAGAATAAAGGAATATCGTGTAGACATTACTTTTTGGCCACTTCCACATCTAAATGAACACTGGAGTAACTTCTTGAAAACAATGTAAGGTAAGCCTAAAAATAATTTAAAGGATCTGATTCATTAGCACACATCATGTGCATCTTATAAACCATGTCAATGTATGCTTGACTAAGGCAATTTTCTATATACAATCATCATCATCCTCTAATTCATCATTGGTCAAGTTGTGACCTAGCAAATTGACCTTTTCGACCATGTGTGAGGGATAACTTGTCAAAATTTAGAAATGGCAATTAAATTGATTAGGATTACTTAATCAGTTAAATCCAATTAAATGCATAGATGAAAATCCCATGACTAATTAATTGGTGAATTTATATTTTTAGAATTTCATAAATCTAAATTGATGACATCACACAAATCTTTGAAATGATGACATCATCTTTTATGAGTTGTCACTCACAAAATATCAAAAAAATATCTAGATTTGTGAGCCATGCATATTAATTGAAAATATTAATGGCTTGTCCCCTCCCAAACCTAACCATGGTTAAATCTAACCTAACTACACTTGGGTTAGAGTTAGTTTGGAAGGCTATAAATAGCAAACCTCACGCATTGATAAAAATGATTTGGTTGTGTAATTTTACTATGCATAATTTCCCTCAAAACTCTCTTGATGTAAAGTTATCATGCCCATTTTCTAATCAAGGCTAAACCAAAGCCAACACCAACATTACCAAGGTGACAAGAAGTGGAACAAGGAACTTTATTGCCAAATATTTCTTGAGCACACAACTAAGAACATCAACTCATTTCCAATACACAATAATTGATCTCATAGAAGGTAAAATTTCTTCTTTTTCTTTCATTTTTTAGTTACTTGTGTAGTTCACTAGCTCCTTGAGTGTCTAGGCTAGAGGTGTAAGTCTTTTATTAGTTTATTTTGTTTGATTTCTTCATACTAACACAATACTAATCTCCCCTCTACGTATTCATATTTATCACATAATGGCATGCCTGGTGGGATGACATACCCCACAAGCATTAATAAATTATCTTGGGAGATTTTTAGAGCCAAGAATATTTCATTATAGAGCTTAATTGCTTGATTTCTTGTTAAATTTTCTATTTTTTTATTATGACTACATATTCATGAATTCATAAAGGTAAACCATGAAATCATCACCCAAATCTATGAATTCATCCCAAAAATCATGAAATCACTCTAGTTTACCCTCATCCCTAAAAAACTATGAAATCAAGCTCAAAAATGACAAAATCATCAAACAAACCATGAATTCATCCCTAGGAAAAGAAGTCATCTTTTATTTTAAAGATCACTACAAAATTCTTTTTCATTGGAAAATTTGTTTATTTTAGTAGTGAAATTTTCATCATTTTCAGTATTGAAATCACATTTTTGAACAACAAAATCATATTTCAGAGTTATGAATTCATTCTACCTAGCACCAAATTAATTCTATCAAATAGTAAAATCATTTACTAATTACAAAATTTCCATAAAATTACAAAATTGTTGTTTTATGTTTCTATGTTTTATTGCAAGTTTTCTAGAACTATGAAAACATATGCCAAAATAGTGAAATCATCAAACTAAGTTGTGAAATAATTCTAAAACCATGAAATCACCCATTATAATTTTTTGCATTTGGGTTTATCTATGTTTTTTTATGACTAAATAATTTCACAGGTTGTAGTCTACTTCATAACTACAAAATCATTCTAGAGAGTTTATTTTGTGTTTTATTGAGTTAATTTGTAGACATATCACTGTTGTCTAACAACAAGAAAACCCTCTAATGATTTTTGTAGGACCCAAGGCCAAGAAAGAAGGTTATTATCACTTTAAATTTTAAAATCACACTTATATTTAGTGCTTAAAAATCATCTAATAAGTTTAAAAATGCAAATAAGGCCAATAGGTTAAATTTCATTTCATGCTTCACTTAAGGGTTGTAAAATGAACACAAATTTAGACTAAGTACTCTCAACAGCTTTGTTTTTACTTTATTTGTTGTTTTTTTGTTTTCTTGCAACCTAAACTTTGTGTGTATGCTCTCCCCCATCCTCTTTAGGGAAATAGGGTGACCAAAATCACTTCATTCATTTCCTCATTGCTTACTCCAAATCTTAGAAGGAACATCCTCTATGCTCTCCCCAAGTTTGAATAACTTGGGTGATAAAAAAAATGACATTCAAAGTCCTAGTTTTATATATTTTATGTACTTGTCTTGTGGGTATAATTTCATCACCTCCCCATAAGTTTTTTAGGGTATCATTGACTCAAGATTTAATCTCTTGATATTGTTTTAACCCCACCCCATAGTGGGGTATATAAATTGAGGGTGACTTGTTGGGAAATTAGTTTAAGGGCTTAAACTAACTTTGTTAGTGAAATTTGCCTCAAAACAATGGCCTAATTTTGACATCACACTACACTAAGTGATTTGATGTATATAGTGGTTATAAAAAGGACAAGAATTTTTTACAACAAGCCAATTAGCTTGGATCCAAATGATGTGTTGGGCCCTAGTGATAATCACATATATGAGACCATTTATAAATGCGTGAAACTTATAGTTTTTAGAGAAACCCCACTTGTTGCATAAATATTATCAATACATGGTGAGTAACCCAAAGTTCCATGTCATTGTATGAACTACTGAGAGTAGAGGGGGCATACAAACCATATTTTTCATGCACATCTAAATTTATTAGATTAACAAAAATATTTCCTCTCAAGGAGTATATTAATGATATTTGATAATACAAAGCAACCTCATCATTTTTTAGGGATAAGATGATACACTTATGTGTTAATGTGTCTATTTAATTTATTGTAAAAGAAATTACTTTGTCAAAAACATGTCCAAAATAAGTAATGAACCAATCACATGTTTGTGCACCACTTTTAGCCTAAAATTCTAGCTTTGTGACTTATTTCCAAAGACCTAGAATTTATTTAAGTTTTTAGATTTATTTTGAGCCTATATTTATGACATTTTCTCAAAGACCTAGCAACCTTTTTCATTTTATACCTATATTACATTTGTTTGAAACACTTTGCCAAAACTAGGATTCACAACTTACCTTTCATTTGACCATTTCTGTGCAAGACATTAGACCTAGGAGATACTCTAAGACCAAGCTTACCATTGATGATTTTTGGATAAAATATCCATTTCTAGGCCAAGTTTAAAAAATTTTCATCAATATACCAAAGACCTATTCCTAGACCATTTTCATAGACCAAGACCACCCTCTTTAGTTTAATCACCAAACCTAGCCATATCGATTATCATATGTTGTCATCACCCTTTTTTGGGCCAATTAAAGTACCAAGTTTTACCTATCAATGATGATGGTATTTGATCTCATACCTATGCCAGTAACCCTCCTTTAGCTTACACTAGCAACTAAGCTTTATAATTCCCAAGAATTACCATTCTATGCCCTCATCCTTTGTCTTGCACTAAAAACCAATATTTATAGATCCTATTCACTACTATTTTATGCCCTCCTCTTTTGGGTTATGTTAGCAAGAAAACTTCGCAACACCTATTCATTACCATTCTAGGCCCTCATCCTTTATCTTGCATTAACAACCAAGCTTCACAACTCCCATTCATTACCATTCTAGGTGCTTCAAATTTTGCTACCTCAATGTCCTAGAAAAGTTATGTGATTATGACTAGATGAGTCACAGTTACCATCCTAGACCCGCAATCAGTCTTTATTGAGCCCATCTTAAATGATCCTATTTACAAAGAGCTCATTATTGAACAATAATTAATTTTTCATCCATTATTGACTCTCCCCCACTTTAAAAAATCCATTCCAGTCTTTGAACCACAACTTATCCAATCATTACCTCTCTAAGAGCCATCATTCAAACACCAATAAGTGTCCAAATTTGATATTTTGTAACCAATTATAAACCAAGGCCAAGACAACCAACCAATATAAGATGTGTTTTGTTAAAATACCTATTTGTGATGAGTTAACCTATGTTAAATCACCTTTTAACCATTACCGTATTTTTAAGGAGCCTCATTTTGATGAGCCAGTCTTTGTGGAGTTTCTTATTGATCATTCTGCTTTTGTTGAGAAGCCTCACTTTGACAATCTAGTCTTTGTGGAGTCTTTCTTAGCTGAGCCTATTTAAAGCCAATTGTTCAGTCCCAAGACATTACTCATCCAATACCAAACATTCAACATAACATATTTTATGCAACACTAGATGAAGAATCAACATTGAAGTTAGGTTCTATTTTTGAATTGATAGCATCAGAATAAGATTGAAAAATAGTTTCAACATCATATTTAGAGTCTTTTGAGTCAGACTTGGTTTCAAAATTAGAATGCATTCATGGTTGTTACAACATTAGGTACACATACATTGGTTATAAATTTAAATACATTTAATAGCCTTTCATAATTTTTTAGGATGATTACTTCAACATCAACACAACTTCTCCTAGTATCTTCTATGAGGATTGTGTTGCTTCTTACCATTCTATTACTATTCCATCTTCCATTAAGACTAACCAACATAGCCATTATATTGACATTCCACCTCCCATAAATGTCGATTGGGACTGACAAAATCACACCTTGTTAAACTACGTCAATGGGGACATATCAATTATAGAATATCAAGGGGACCAAGACCAAATTCATGAAAAAAATAGCAATCTCATAGTGAAACCTATTTTAAGGTGGTAAGGGGAAATCAAAGTCCAAAATCAACATCTTCTAATGAGACATTGTTTGAGGTGCTATAAGACAATCAAAGTCAAAATTCAATGTTCCTTAGTGAAACCTTATTAGAGGTGCTATGGGATAATAAATATAGATTTATTGGTGAAAACCTCTTCAATGCACCATAACTAAGCAAAATATTTCTTCACCACTTGATGAAGATATTATAAAAAATAACATCAGTACAACTCCCATTCTATAACATAATCAGATGGTAGATACTCTCAATCCCAAACAAAAACAAAATATGATGGTTCCAATGAGAGCATATTTAGATGTTTTTACCCCTACCACAACCAAAATTATGTTGAATCTAGAATCAACAACATTGTGTGCTTAAAAATCCCAATCTTAATTTTTTGCCTAGCCATTATACATTACATTATGATCCATCTCTTCATTTCCGAATCATAACTTTTATCCACTATTTATCCATATTTATTGTCCCTATCCATAATTTACTTTATAGAGGCTATGAATAAATATTGTCTCAAATTTTGGAGGGAATAAAATAAATGACTAAAGAAGATCAAAATAACATTATTGGAATCTAAATCAATAGCAGGTTCTTAATAGAGTAACTATTCATAAGTGGTATGGGTTAGTGATTTAAATAATTGACTATTCTTGTTGTATCATATGTTGATTAGGATGAGCATATCCAAATTAACAATAATAATATAATCATATTCTTTTCCTTGCCATTTATCTCACTTTTTCCATTTTCTATTTGCCTTGCCATTATTTCATACAATTTCATGTTCTTTGCCTTGCCCTTTGCCTTTCCTTACAATTATTTCATAGCTTGACATACATTTAAATTATAGTGACTTGAGGTTCATTTGGAATATGTATGAAAAACTCAATTTACATTCAGGTTAGTTTAATCACTCTTTTCTAAAGCTCTCACCATTTTATGAGCAATTTTAGTAAATGCTCTCACTATTTTATAAGAAACCTAGGCCATGCTCTTCCTATTTTTTGAGTTGGACCACTTTATATCTCTTAACCTTCAATTGAGTTTATATTCTTTAAATTTTATAAAAACATTCAAAACAAGTCAAAATCCCAAAAATTAGAAAATTGGCTTACAATCTCCTAGAGAGATATAAAGTCCTAAAATTCAAAAACATTTATCCTATCTAAACCTAGTCATCCATCCTCATTCTTCCCTACTAGGTCAAATCTGTTGTTGGTCCCAACCCATTCCACAACCATTTGGGGTGTAACCTTCCCTTTGCATGTATTCTTGATTAGGGGCATCATCCAATTTAGACCTTTTAGGTCAAACTTGCAACTTTTACCTTATTGGGGCAACACTAAAGCATGTCGTTTATACCAAGATATCTTATCCCATATTATTCCCTTGTATCAATAGTTTCTTAGGTCCACCACATATTTATCATTTCATTGAGACTCCATGCATAGTTTCTAACTTGGTTAACCACATTATACTTTTTATTGATTTTATTTTCAAGTTTTATGTGTGTTTATTTACTTAGTTGTTTGTTTGTTTGCTTGATTTCATTTTTGTGCCTTGACTTGGTCTATATGTGTTCATTGGGTGATTCCTTGTGCATTTAAATTGAGTCTATCCATATTAATATGTCAACATTATCATCATGGTTTTTATCATTGGTGCATTACTTTTAATTATTTATGGGGTCAAGAGTCAGTCCTTTTGAACATTAAGACTAGGGCATCATAATGTTATATAGCATGATGAATATCATCACATGATATAAAAAAAATTTATTTTGGTGTAGATCAAACATAATGGTGCCATATAAACTTCTCCTTGTTGACATTAACAAATATTCCCACCCTCCATGATTAAATCAACCCATTGACCATTATGATTGTATAAATGCTAATAAGGATGAACATTTTTGCATTGGTAGGTATGACTAAATCATTCACATTGATCAATTCTTATTCTTATATTATATTACTCACTCTATTTTCTTTCACTTCTAAGTGAAATACATTAGCCTGAGGTCTATTTTATCTATGTAAGTAGTGCTTAGATACATGATGTATCTTGGGTCAACTTAGCCACATCCTCATGTGTCTAGTTGTTTGTGGCTTCTTCAGTCATTAGACCATCACATAAACATTTTCACTCACTCATATTTAATCTATGTAACATAATATATTCTTTATTTATGCTTACTAATCTACTTTACTGGGGCACAACCAATTTATCACGATCAAATCCACCCTACTAGGACAAAAATATTATTTAGTCCAAGTTTTTAAAATGATTATAACCACCCTTGGGCAAATCATTATTTCAACCCATCGACCCTAATAGGGTACATATTTGTGCCATTAATTATAACCAACTTCAAAAAAATTAGTGTCTCAACCTTTGTTGCTGATTATAATTGTCTTTAGGAATTTTAGTACTTTTAAATCAATGCATGTAAACATTATCTCAATTAGATTAATCTCAACCATTGGTTAATTTCATTCTTCTTCTTTCTTATTTTTGAAACACCATCCATCAATCATATGTGTTGGTCACTCCCTTGAGGGGCCATCATCATAGGCTTCAAAAACTTTATTTGGAGCATCATTCCTCAATCATTATCTTTTATTTCTTCTTAACATCTTTTTCATTCTTTGAAAATACATTACTATGCCTATGCCTCTTAATGCCTTCTCAAATAGGGAAAAATTATAGACAATCCTTTTTGGGCACTTCTACATCTAAATAAACACTAGAGCAACTTACTGTAAACAATACAAGATAAGCTAAAAATCACTGAAATGCTCTATTTCATCGACACACATCATGTGCATATTTTAAACCATGTCAATGTATCTTTAACCAAAGCAATGCACTATACACAATCATTGTCTTCCTCTAATTCATCTTTGATCAAGTTGAAACCTAGAAAATTGACCTTTTTGACCATGTGTGAGGGACAACTTGTCAAAATTAATAAATGGAAAATAACTTTATTAGGATTGATTAATTGGTTAATTGGTTAAACCCAATTAAATACATAGGTTAAAATCCCATGTCTAATTAATTGGTGAATTTTTCTTTTAAAGATTTCATAAATTTAGATTAATGACATCATCATGACATCAAATAAATATTTGAAATGATGACATCATCATGAAATCATATTTTGTGAGTTGTCAAGCACTCAAAAATATTAAATAAATATCTAGATTTGTGAACCATGCCTATTAATTAAAAATATTAATGGTTTGTCCCTTCCCAAACCTAATCATGGTTAACTCTAACCTAACTACACTTGGGTTAGAGTTAGTTTGGAAGGCTATAAATAGAAAGCCTCACCAATTGATAAAAAATCTTTGGTAGTGTAATTTTATTATTCAGAATTTACCTCAAAGCTCTTTTGATGCAAAGTTATCATGACCATTTTCTAAGCCAAGCCAATCCAAAGCCAACACCAACATTACCAAGTCAAAAGGAGATGTGGAAAAAGGAGCTCCATTACCAAATATATCTTAGTCACATAACTAAACACATAAAATAATTTCCAACACACAACACTTGATCTCATAGAAGGTAAACTTGATTGTTTTGATTCCATTTTTTACTTGTGTAGTTCACTAGCTCCTTGAGTGTCTAGGCTAGAGGTATAAGTATTTTATTAGTGTGTTTTGTTTGATTTCTTCATACTAACACAATAATAATCTTCCATTTATGTATTCTTATTGATCATAAATTATATAATATAATCTAGAGAGGGGCTACTAAGATAACCATCTTCATGGGATCAAAGAAAGGGGACCATAGGAAAAATAAGACCCTAAAGTTTCCAAAGAACCACAAGCCTGATGACTATAAAAATTCTCTATCTAAGAAGCACTAAAAAGTGACCTGAAATAAACCATCATCAAGTAATGAAATCACCAAAGTTGTAATTGAACTCTAAGTCGAAGAGGCTTAATTGGAAAATTTTGAGGGTGAAATAGGGGAACCCACACACTTTCCAAACAAACATATGCTTCCAAGTTCGTCTTCCATTTCTTGAATGGTGGAATCATAAAATACCAATTCAAGAGTCTTCTTTGAAAGAAAAATAGAGACATCACCTAGAAAAAAGTTGGGCAAAAAGCAGACAAATTAGGGGAAGGGGGTCACGAGATCTAGCCTCCACACCTATGAAACATGTTTGGGAATCACTTGAGATTGAAGAAATTTTATCTTTGTATAAATCAATTTAAATATATTATAGGTTACCAAAATTTAAAAAATCTATAAATATTATCTGCTTGAGAGTTGATTTCTCCTTTTCAATGATAGTCTTTGCTAAAAAACCATGTTCAATAGGTTTATAAGGGGAAGGAAAAATCTCCCTAGATTTTTGGCCTATGCAAATACTTTTGTAAAAGTTATTATCTTACCATGAGGAGAAGCTTTATCCAAACCTACAACTAAAATGCTAACATCTCTACTTAAAACATCCTACAATGGCCCTAATCTAAACCCCTGAGCAAAGGAACCAAACTTAGGGCTTGAAACAATGCTATGGGTAGTCTTAGGTCATTGCAAAATAGATGCACCCAATTAGATACTTGATTAACATGAAACCTTTTTAAAACCCAGAGCTACCACCAAGGTTGAATAGAGTGATGTCCTTACAACAATGATCAAACCCAATATTAAACTAGTATTTATAAGAAGTGGTTATAATAAGTTAGCTTGTTAGTATTTAAAACTCCTTATTTATATTGATATAAAATATGGTTGAAAATAATTTAACAAAAATATATTAAATATAATCATATAAAAAATAGAAGCAAAAATAATATTATAAATAAAAAATAATTATTTAATAGAAGTAAACTATGAAATAAAAATATGAACTTCTGCTAGATTTTTAATATGTCATAAATTCCCCATTTCTCAGAGGAGAAAGCTCAATCAATATTTATAAAATTAATATTGATAAGTTACACACATAATAACGTGATTTTTGGATATTTGGGAAAAAAAAACATTTTAGCATTTTAATGTAAAAAGATTTATTTTAAGTATTAATTATGGTTTTTGAATTTCAAAAAATTCAATGAAAACATTTTGATTTTAGTAATTTATTTTTATAAATTTATTTAATGTTAATATTTTTTTAAATATTAAATAAATCTATATAAAAGATGTCAAGAGTGACCATTTTCGAAAGCCTACTTCACTTGTGTTACAAGTTTAATATTATATCTTTTGATATTTTTTACATAGATTTAAATATCTAAGATATGTATACTAGTTTAATTAATTAATTCCCTTCTAATTACATTAGTCCACATGTGACTTTATCTAGAAAACTATTAAAATTTCACCTTTTTTTTAATATTTATATAATTTGACCATAATTTTCAACTAATAAATAAATTAAACATTCCAAAATTTATATAAATTCTATATTATGTTCATAATATTTTTTGTACATGTATACACACATATATAATTTGTACATTATTTTGGTTGTAAATTAAAATTAAAAATAAATAAAATGTTATTACGTTAATAATAAATTTCATAGTCATAACCCTAACTATTAAATCATTATAGTATAATATAAATCTTATTACAAAATCATAATGATTGAAATATAATATAATTTTAATGGTATGTGTCTAGAAGATTTAGAAAAAAAGATTACAGATATATATTTTTTACTTGAAAAGCACACTTCTATTAATTTAATAGAAAACTATAGTATAATCCTCGTCATACAAAATAATGGGTGGAAAAGTTACACCCTGAAATCCATACCAAGCTAAGGATACCTTGAGAGAAATAAAATTCCAAAATAGGCCAAAACCTAGCCAAAAACAAAAGTTAAACTAATTCTAGTATACAACAATTTAAAAAAAGGACTGAAATAGCATAAAAAATAAGGAAAAAACTAACAACTACAAACATGGAGGCCGATGGAGGAGGCAGAGGTGGAGGGTCCTGAGGATTTTCTCCCCAGCCTTCTTGGGTTAGGGGATCTTCATCGATCAAGAGGAGGTTCCATCCATAACCTATTGGTTAGCTTCAAAATCATGCTGCACCTAGGAATCTTGGTGGGGAGGAAAGATGGCTTGTGCCAATCATGGAAATTTACCCTGTGGAGGGCATCTCCATCCCCCACCTCCACTATATTTTTTTACCTTTTTTAGATATTAATGTAGGATATGGAAAATGAGAGCAAGGACCTCTCCTTATGAAAATAGTGGTGCCTCTCCCCATGCCCATGACCCATAGGAGGGGAGTGGTTAGGAGGGGGATCAACAAGATCATGACTTACCGTACAAGGAGTATTCTCTCAATGGTCTAGGAAGAGTTACAAATGGTGAAGCTTGAGGTGGACCTTATCTATTGACTCTATATATAAAGGGTAATATTAGAAATCACAATAAATTTATTGGTTACTAATTATTTTTCCATAACTTCATTATTAAAACATGCTTGATTTCTATCTTTCCAAATCTAAAACAAAATATTAGTACAGAAACTCTATCAGAATCTATTATATCTTGAATGCAATAGGGAAGAGTCCCCTAGGAGATCCATTTTATAAGTGAACTATCTAGGCCTGAAGGGTTTGAAAATGGTATGAATCCATCTCCAGGTTGACTAGGCATGAGGGAAAAACCAAAAGAGATGCTTGATAGAATCTGGGTGATGATAGGTCGGGCAAGTGGGATTTAAAATCCCTATGTTCTTGAGCCTATTTCCCATAGGAATACCTTGGTAAATGATACACCAAATCAAATAATTAATGTTAAGAATAGTATTATTTTATCAAACTTCATCGTAATTGAAATGATTTTTTTAATGGTATGCTTTTGGAAAATGTAAAAAATAGAAGGTTATGGGGATATAAAAAGTTCGATTGAAAAGGTTAAAAATGATAATATTTTATATCTTATTTTTGATACGTGAATATTTATTTACTTGGTATTTATCATCCCATTTAAATGTAATTTTATGTTTAGAAATATCTGTATTTGGCAAAATTATAAAGTAGTTTTCTATTCCACAAACAAGTCTCTTAGTATCTATTGGTTGGATAAAATATATAGAATAAAACAATTATTTATTTTATAATTAAAATGTAATAAGTGAATCATCCAATTAAAACACACAATATGTTTTATGTGTTTCATTAGTTCAAAGAGTTGAGTGCATCCTTGGAATAACCACTAAAGTGTTTTATTACTTGTAATAGTTATTCATTATATTTTTTTGATTGAATTATTAAGTATTATTGGTAATCACTAAATTATATATAATTTATACATCTCTATCTATATTTTAGAGTAATTATATATCAAATTACAATGTTCAAGAAGCACACATCTAAATTAGTGGGATCCTTGGCTAAGCAATCATTATTAAGGGGCATCCATGCCATAAAAATCATCTAGGGCACAATATTGGCCTTAACGACTTGACTCTCTGTACCAAATATTTTAAGGGATATTTACCTTGATGGATGGATATAAACAACCATCATCACTAATAATTAGATGACAACCTTTTTCATATTCATTGTATATTCTTTTAGTATCTTATTTTATAAGATACCATCTCATTCAAAACATTGATTTTTGTTTATGGAATCATTTTTAACTCTTTTAATTACTCTTTCATATCCATAACCCATTCCAAATATAGTATAAGATAACATTTTAGTAGAGGTATAGGTCAGGGTTGTTATCCCAATTTTTGAATGGAAGTCAAAAAGCTAAAAGCGTTAAGTCTTTTGATTGCAAATGGTCAAATTGAGTCAAAGTTGGTCAAAGTTGTCTTTTTCTAAGTCAAAATGTCTTACTCAATATTTTAAAATTCAAAGGTCAACACTTGATCAAACATTAAAGTCAAAATTGAGAAAGTTCAAAATATCCTAAGTCTTTTAGACATGTCAAGTTTTAAATGTCTACTAAACATGCATGGGATTTTTGATAGCTATTTAGAAAGTTATCATAATCTAATAGATATTCAAACATGAAATGGGACCCAAGAATCTACTCAACACATGGTTAGATTCTGACATTCATTCTAAGAAACCTCATAACCCAATAGGTGTTAAAACACCTATCATATCCTGACTAATTGATAAACCTGCTAGTGGATTTTGATGTCTATAAAAACACTTCTTAGATCCCTATTAATTGATAAAACTACTCATAGATTTTGACATATGTAAAAACACTTCTTAGATCCTAATCATTGTCAAAACAATTCTCAAGTCCTCACACTTATTTTAATGATTCTCAAATCCTTATGATCACCCATTCACACCTAAACGTTTTCCATTAATCCTACTTAAACCTTGTACATGTGAATTTATCTCAACTTGTAATATAATTATTCAACCCTTTTCATTTGGACCATCATTTTTTCATTGCTCCTTGCATCTCCTATCCATTATTTTCCTCTTTTTAGCTTTAACATCTTTTTGATCTCTGGATTTGAAACTATTTTCATAGGTTTGGATTATTTTAGAACTCAGATAAAGGAGGACTAGGGTTTGAAATTGTTTGGCACTATTGTTGTTTTTCTTAGACTTTGCTTCAAATACTTATTTTTGTTCTCAAAAAATTTCCAAAGCATCCCAATAAATATCCTAGATTTGATTTGAGTAGGTCATGATGATAGATTTTGCACTTCTTCCAAATATAATAGGATTCCCAAGGTTTCCTAAACATCTATCAGATCCTGGGACTTGCCTTTACATATATCGAAATTTGAACTCAAAAAAATTATCTATCAGATTCCAATACATGATTTTACACATTTCAAAATTCAACACCATATTGAGCACACTATTATAACCTAACATCCTATTTAACACTCTATCAAACTTTGATTACCTGTAAAACATTCCATCAAAGCTTAACCTATCAGTTTCTTGCATCTATATTTGAACATATTTATTTCTGCCTAATGTTAGAGCACATTCAAAGTTCCTTCTTTTTGAAAGGAAATTTAGGTGTTGGTTTTTATCTAACAAGTAGGTAAGCTCATTATATGTCAAAAATCAATAATTTGATCAAGGAGAATTCAAAGAAAATTAAATTGAAAAAGACCACTAACAAGAAGAAACCACAATTAGAGGAGGACACATATATGAGGTATCAATTTCAAGAAGTAGTTCCACCATCACACCTAGAGTCATATGTTGAATAAATAACAAACACTAACTTAATTCATATTTATATGGAAGATTTATGAAATAGAATAAGTGGTGTACATAAAATAAATTTTGGACAAAACATTCATGACAATAGATTGGCATATGTAACAACATTTCTAGGTTTAGTTTAGTGTCTATATATTGTTTTGACAATGGCCAAATAAATGGAGATCAATAATCTTAATGGATAATTGGTATTATGCTTAGGTTCACATAATATTTATCATTTACTATAGTTACCTGATAGGGAAGCATTTGTTAACTTGAATCCTACATCTGCTCAATAATTCTAAGATTTTAATACCATATCTTGTTTAAAATGGGTCAATAAGAAATGGTTGACTAAACCTAAGCCAATAGTAAAAAGGTTACCTAAGAATATTTTTAGGTTTTTATTTCATAAATGAGGTCAATGACATGATTACCCTCTTGCACAGAGTAATGGGAAGTCTAGTTGTTAGGAATTTCTAGACATAGTTGTACAAGTACGTATG
>JARHVA010000639.1:3857500-4092500 GCA_037957365.1 Torreya grandis | reverse complement strand
GTAGAATGGTGATTTGGCTTGTTGATGATGTTGCATGGACACATGAGGATCTCTCATGTTATCTAATGCATGTGATGGAGTGGGGAAAATTACTCCACTAAGAGAAGTTTTTTTGTCTTTTGTAATTCACATGCATGTTGTCTTTTACTTGAATGTGAAACAAGTAGTAGTTTGGGTGCCACCCTTAGTTGTAATCATGATTATGGCTTGAGGTATAATTCAAAAGGAGGATGGATTCTTCTGGAAGCATATGTGTGCACAAGGAATAGTGGGGGACAAGTTACTATTCCATATTGGAGGCCCATGTGAAGTGGGGCATAATATTGAAATCACATGGAGGAAGTTAATGGATGTCATCAAGATGCCAAATAATTTTGACCCTTGCACATGGAGTCAAACATGCATAACAGTGTTATTTTTGGCCCACATTGAAAGATGGTGCTAGATTTTATCTCTCCTCATTTTCCCTCTCTTTCCTTCTCCTTTATAATTTTATAATAAGGATGCATTCATTTGTATTTGTATATCAATTCTAGTAGTTGATGCAAAGGATGAAGAATTGTTAGTCTTTGTTTAATCTTGTAATCTTTGTGTGAATCTAGAATTATCTTGTTATAATCTTGTTGAAAGCTTTTGCGCATTGAAGACAAGAGATTGTGAGAGATAGGAGAGGTGTGAGTGACAAATTATTATCAATGGTTTATTCTCTAATTGTTGCTACAATTAATATCTAAAAATTTCTCTATGGATGTAGCCAAGTTGATGAACCATGTAAATCTTATTTTATGGTTTTCATGATTTGTGTTTGATTTGTTTCAAGTTTAATTTCTATTTTACATATCTTCCATATTTATAATTTTGAGGATAACTTATGCATGTATTTATCCTAACACATATTATATAAATAAAAATATAAGAAAGTATGACATATAATGCTATAAAGGAACAAAATAATTCATAATTTAAAGGTATATCTAGGTTAGAAACAATGTTACAAGACATGATTAACAATCAAAGTGAGTGACCAATGATCTTTCTTAGAGCATGAATTGTTGTGAATTCAAAGACCCAAACAAAAATATGTAGTATATAAAAAATAATAATCACACAAACAATATTCTATCTGCTATTCTAATTAATTAATCATTTGGGGATACAATACAAATATATTAGAATATGATTCTTATTATCTCTCCACTACTTTAACTCACCTGAAATCCTATGATTATGCAAAATCCTATTTATGATATATTGTTATAATAATATAAATAATATATCTAAACCATAATATATACTATTATCATAATATTTTTTATATAGCAATATTACGATTACTAACCAAATACTAACTAACTAACAAATATGCTATTTACCTCTTGGTAAATACCCAAATTCACTAATGTAAAATCTAATTCGTAACATTCCCCCCCCCCATAGTTTTTACATGATACAATATATCTCTTTTTCTGATTGTAGCGTGCCACCTCCGTATGATCATGATCTTATCTACATACATGTGCCATCACACATCTCTTCCTTCACACTCATCTACAATTGGTTTTCTAGGTTCACCAATAACCTTACAAAATGGTTTTCACAAGTTCACCAATAACCTTACAAAATGGTTTTTTTAGGTTCACCACTAACCTTACAAAATGGTTTTCTCAGGTTCACCACTAACCTTACATAATGACTTTCATAGGTTTACCACTAACCTTACAACATGATTGATACAATGCTTTTTAGATCAACATTCTCCAATGTAAATATACAAAAGGGATTGCATGGGAATATCATTCACAAGTGAACAGGTGTATCTATTCTTATTTTTCACACATGATAAAAATAAATGTGACTACCACACCACACTAAAATAACTAAAATCTACATAACTAAAAATAACACACAAAATGTCACCATATCATTGGTGTAGCCCTATCGTTGGTGATTGATGATAGGCCATTGAAAGACCTTTATCCTTTGTGTATCCTCTAATCTCTAGTATGCCACTGTTCACTTAGCTAGTATGTCAATGTAGCTTAGGTACATGAATTTTTCAAGGGAAATCACCTCTACAATACATACATGTGATAATGCATCCGAAAGGATTTTTTTTTATAATTTTTACAATTTTTGTTTCTATATAACATAGGCTTTTGACAAAATTACTTAATATACAAAATGACTCTTGACTCATTTTTAACATTTTTGAGACTTTTGATGAATTTTTGATAATATTAAAAGACATTTTACAGAAAAAAGACATAAAGGTCTTAATAATTAGCCCAAATCTAAACATCAATATTGAAACCTAAGACTTAAAATACATGCTAATGCTTATAAATTAACAATAATTCCTAATGACATACTATTGAATTTAGACATAAAATATTATAAGAATATTAAAATAATTAAATATTGTACTAAACCAAAAAAATGATACTTTCACTTTCTCTCATAAATAATAAAGTAATATTTAATTACTTTCCTAAATATGAGATAAAACTCCAAATATTACAAATATTTTAACTAATATATCTTGTTAAGATTAAATGTATTTAACAATATACTATATTGCTAAAATATAGAGACTCTCTAAACTAAAGATTACAAAGTCATATATCAATTTCACTCACCACTTGTATTGTGCCTATAATCCTTGGATGACATGGAATGCAATGCAATTTGATATTGACTGATCTTACAATAGGAATCCATGGAGGGATGCATGTAGATTCAAAGTAATACATGACTAGGTGTAACTTAAGCCAAATCAAATAAAAAATTTTGCATGTGAAGGGTATGGCAACTAGACTACAAATGCTTAAATTTGATTGTAGAAGTTGAGTGTAAGAGGAACTCATAGAAGAAATAGATCACAATCCTTTTTTTGAGAATTCAATTATCTTTCTTGATATGATAGAAACTCTCTCCACAAAATCTAAGCTTGTTGCACACAATTAGGAGCATGAGTCATAATGACAGTAACAAAAAAATAATAAAAAAATTTTCATTATTTTTGTTGCATAACACACCTCCACTACTTACAGTAAGTATGGTGAAATAATATTCTATGAACCAGATCTTTGATTAAAATAACAACGCTAAAAAATTATGGGTGATGAACTGAGCATGGAGATTAAAGATGATAGATAAATGATGGATTTGATGACAAGTTAAATACAAGACTTGAATCCACGTGCTTGGTAATGAAACTTATAGGCCATATAAGAGATCACACACATTCAATGTACTAAAATAAATGGTAGAGCTAAATACATTATTCACCTATTCCTATCAATGCTAAAAATAAATGCAATGTAGATTCTTTATTAATTTGATGTAATTATACAATCTATGGCATTTCCTCATTCACATTCTTAATCCTCCATAATAGGTGTAAGATCAAGATACTCTGATACCACTATTGTGAATTCAAAGAGCCAAACACAAATATGTATTATACATAAAATTTTAATCACACAAATACTATTCTTTTTGATATTCTAATTAATTAATTATTTGGGGATATAATACAAATATATAGGAATATGATTCCTATTATCTCTCTACTAATTTCTCTCACCTCAAATCCTATGATTATGAAAATTCTTATTTACGATATTATTACAATAATACAAATAATATATCTAAACCATAATATATGCTATTATCATAATATTATTTATATAACAATTTTTCAATTACTAACCAAATACTAACTAACAAATATGTTATTTACCTCTTGGTAAATACCTAAATTCACTAATGTAAAAGCTAATTCCTAACATGAATGACACAGGATCCAATCCTATCCTTACATAACCATATCTCTAAGATGTCAAACATAGAGTTAGTTATAGGCATGTAGAGATTATATGCATAATCATAATTATATAAATCACCAAAGTGTGACTGTTTCAACATATTTTTCCTCTTTTCAAGTTAAATTGTCAATTTAGCATTTTCATTTTCCATGTTAATTGTATTTAGCCACTAGGTAAGATCTAAACTTACTATTTAATTTGGTATTATTTTCCTTGTGCATTAAGTTTTGGATTTTTTCATGGATAAATGATTATAAGATTAAAAAAAATTGGTGAACCCCTCCATTTTTCAAACACTCATATCTTCTTTTAAAGGTTTTCATGGTTTTTGTTCTATTATACAAGGATTCAAACTATTATAATATAGAGTATAGAACTAATATATTTTCATAGATATTGTGTTATTTATTGAAACTCACTTCTTATTGTCAAATAAAGTTTAGTTTATTACTCTTAAAAATTTGTGTCAAATTAGTATAAAAAATTTTATATTTAGCCATAATACAAGGGATTACCCTATTGTAATTTAGAGTGGGTAATTGATACTTCTTCCAAAAAGGTTTGGTTGTTTTTATAAACTCTATTATTATCTTACAATAAATCTTTGTTTATTACTTTTGAAAATATGTGTTAATTTAGTATATAATAGTTTGGATTTAGTATAGCATAATAATACCTAATAATTGTTCTTTCTTCCCCTAGTTCTTAATCTAAATAAAAACATTATATATAACTTAAATAATAGATATTAGATACAACCAATCAATATAATTCATAAATATTTTAATTGATGTAATTAGGATACTATTTAGTCAATATAATTTAGTTCTACAAATTAGGTAATATGATTTATATATAATGTTAATAAAACACACACACACACACACACACACACACACACACACACACACACACACACACACACACACACACACACACACACACACACACACACACACACACACACACACACACACACACACACACACACACACACACACACACACACACACACACACACACACACACACGCACACGCACACACGCACACACGCACGCACGCACGCACGCACGCACGCACGTACGCACACACACATGCACACGCACATGCACACGCACACACACACGCACACTCACACACACACACACATGCACACACAAACGCACACACACACACACATGCACGTGCACATGCACGCACACACACACACACATGCACACACATGTGCACACACACATGCACATGCACACACGGATGCGCGTGCACACGTACACACACACACACACTTCACTTTAATCTTTATGCAACATGCATCCCTTAAATCAGCTCCTCAACATTAATCAACATGATCCTTAGATTGTCTAAGTAGACATGTACTACTTATTATTATAAAGATATATAAGTGATTTTAATTCATTAACATAAAATTATTAGAGGTGGTTCATTTGTTGTTTATGAAACATGTTAATAAAATAAATAATATAACATATCAATAAAATTTAATTACAAATTTAATGTATAGTTCACCATCTTCACTAAATCTAGAGTTGTAACTAAATGAATATTTGTAAAATGGTAAGGTGTAATTGATTTAAATTTATTTATAAAATACAACATCACCAAATGTACATACATGTGCCATACAATCTAATAAAGAGTATAGTTTTAGGTTTTAAATGAATAAGTTTAGGTTCCTTACATATATTAAAAAATAGACTAAATCATCTAGTTTAGTTCACTACACACACACACATGCACACACACACACACACGTACACACACGCGCACGCACGCACGCACACACACACACACACACACACACACACACACACACACACACACACACACACACACACACACACACACACACACACACACACACACACACACACACACACACACACACACACACACACACACACACACACACACACACACACACACGTGCGCGCGCGCGCACACACACACACACACACATGCGCACGCGCACATGCATGCACACACGCACACACACATGCATGCACATGTACACACACACATGCACATGTGCACGCATGCACACACACACACACACACACACTTCACTTTAATCTTTATGCAACATCCATCCCTTAAATCAGCTCCTCAACATTGATCAACATGATCCTTAGATTTTCTAAGTAGACATGTACTACTTATTATTCTAAAGATATGTAAGTGATTTTAATTCATTAACATAAAATTATTAGAGGTGGTTCATTTTTTGTTTATGAAACATGTTAATAAAATAAATAGTATAACATATCAATAAAATTTAATTACAAATTTAATGTATAGTTCACCATCTTCACTAAATCTAGAGTTATAACTAAATGAATATTTGTAAAATGGTAAGGTATAATTGATTTAAATTTATTTATAAAATACAACATCACCAAATGTACATACATGTGCCATACAATCTAATAAAGAGTATAGTTTTAGGTTTTAAATGAATAAGTTTAGGTTACTCACATATATTAAAAAATAGACTAAATCATCTAGTTTAGTTCACTCGTCAATAAAATGTAAGATCATTCCATGATATTTCTTTATAGCTTTAATTTATGTTGGCCTTGTACTTTTGTCACTCTATAGAGATAATATAGAGTAGAAATCAATTGTTGATTATAATGAAAGAACTTTTTATGTGGTTCATGATCAATGAAATTATCCTTATTAGTGTAGATACCCAAATCTGGTCATAGGTACTTGATAATGTTAATTATTGAAAAATATTAAACCACTTGAATTATGCCAAAATACATGAATCTTATGTTCCATTACTTTTATCCATTTATCTATATGCAATACTGACCCTTATTCACAATCACTACTACACAATCTTTCCAATTCAACTACTCAAACTGCTTTATAATACTCTCATACTACTTGAGTTGGTAGTTGAAAAGGGTTGTAGATATATGATTCCCTAGGTTGATTTGAATGACTAAATGATTCCCCCTTGAGTGTTCATGTGGGAAAAATGGATGTATCTGAATGTTCAAAATTATATAAGGAAGATATATGATTAGGATAAATGATTAAATGAATACTACTAGTAATGGAAGTACTAGACTCTATAAAACACTTGCATCATTTGATGTATGTGTAAAGTATGTTTCCCCAAGAGGATAGGTGCTAGATAACCATTTAATATATATATATATTTCTTAGTTTTCAATTACATGCTTGAATGTTTCCCAATGAAACCTATTCACATTAGTGGATGTGGAAATGATGTATATATGTATATATGTATATATATATATATGTATATATATGTGTATATATATGTGTATATATATATGTATATATGTATATATATGTATATATATCTATATATATGTATATGTATTTGTATATATATATGTGTGTGTGTGTGTGTATATGTGTGTATATATATGTGTATATATATATGTATATATATGTATATATATATATATATGTATATATATATATATGTATATGTATATATATATATATATATATATATGTATATGTATATGTATATGTATTTGTGTATATGTATATGTATATATATATATATATATATGTATGTATGTATATATATGTATGTATGTATATACATGTATATATGTATATATATGTATATACATGTGTGTGTGTGTGTGTGTCTATATATATATATTATACATGTATATACATACATACATATACATACATACATATTACATATATATATATATATATATATATATATATATATATATATATATATATATATATATATATATATATATATATATATATATATATATATATATATATATATATATATATATGTACACACACATAAAACCTGGTTTTACAGGGACAAAGAACCAAAGCATAAAAAAGTGAGATAAAGTGTAACAAGCCACATGGGTTGAGAGCCAAAAACTACAGTATAAAAAAAATACTAAATATTAGAGAGGAGGACGAAAATTATAGAAAATAAAAGGATAAATTACTTTGAGAGGGAGGAGCCCTCTGTGAGAACCTTAGTAGCCTTAGACTCCTTCACTTGCTTAGTCATTTTGTTCTTGGTGATTTTGGCCTAGTTTTTATTGCTCAAGCCTTCATCATTATCATTCTAGGTTTATTCTATGGATGTTCCTTATCTGGTGTCTTATTAGATGGGGATTTTATGGGGATCTTTGGGGAAATAATCTCTATCACCTTGGTGACCTACTTTTGGGGAGTACCTTCATCCTTATCCAAGTGTAAAAAGGATTGAATAATTTTGGAGGCTGACTCATTATTAATGGTATCACATGCCTAGATCAAACCTACCAATCACATCCTTGCCTCATGTAATATGGTATTAAATCCTTCCAATTAATCTTTATTGATTCTTATTGCCTATGACAAGGGGGCCTTACCTTTAATTGTTGTCTTTATAGAGATCCCTTCCTCTAACACAAGGGGTTTAGGCTTGATAACAGTGATTTTTGAGGTAAGATCCCTAGTAGAGATCTTGGATATGGGGATTATGGGGGTAAATTTGGGAAACATGTGGTGGGATCCTAAGGTAGGGTCTTCCTCAGGATTATCCCCCTCTGGAGAAGACCCCATCTATGTAACTTCCTTACCTCGAAGGGTCTCACCATATTTCACTAGTAGGAGAATGAGGCCTTGGTGAATAATGGATTTAGATTCATTGATTTGATATGTGAGTGTCATACACTCCAAGGATATAATAATTAAATATGGCATGCTAATTTTTAATCCTTGAAAGTGATTTAGTAGAAGGAAATGATGTGAAAATATGAGAGTATACTTACCTTCAAGGGTGATATACTTCATAATCTTAAAACATACTTATGGGAAGTATCATGGAAGGTCCATGTGTGGGAAACCTTTTTTTCATTTTAATGATCTCATTGGTTCTAAAAAACCTCTACATGAGTTCTAGCTTCTTCAACTAGTCTTTGAAGGATTTATCCCCTTCACATGACATTCTCATGACTTTGCCTATAAAATACTTAGTTACATAAATTATTATGCCTCTTATTTCCACTATTATCTTATTTAATTCCACCACAAATCTATTTAAGATGTCCACATCATGACCAGTGACCCTATGCATGAATTTAATGAGACCCCCTTTGCATAGTTTCCTCAATACCTTTTTAATGCTTCAAACCTCTAAATAAGATGTCAGATCTAGTCTATCCCTATCTCCTCCCATGTTGTTTTTGATTGTGAACTGAAATATTGAGAAAAAAATGGAATTATTCATGCCCTAATATTACTTATAACTAAGGGCTTCAAAAAAACTTGAAGTGTAAGTTTTCACCCACCTTTTGTTATTAACTCTCCACATAGTGATATGATGGTAGAGTATAATTTTTGAATGCCCTAGCTTTTATGGTAAAATATGCATGTGTGACTATTGTATCATCATCATATATAGTAATGTCTTCATTTTTAATTAATGAAATGATATTTTTAGGGATGTGGCAATGATATATCTTGATGGTAAATGCCAAGCTAAAAAATGAGAAATATAAAATTTTCAATGATTGGTAAAAAGTTTACAAAAATTAATTAGCAAGTTGTAATAAATATTTGGAGTATTTTATTTAATTAGTGGCATATATTATTGATAAAATAATGTAAATTAAGTGAAAATATGAATGAGGGGTAAATGTGTGAATGGTGGGAGTAAATATATAAGGATAAAAGGTAGTTTTGAAATGCATTGTTGAGAATTCATTTGCGTGAGAAAAGTTAGTAGTCACCTAAATTTATATTTTTACTCTAGAGGGTGAGGGAAAACTATATTATATACCAATGAAGAGGCATCACACAAAGTAAGTATGAAACATAAACAAATAAAGGGGAGCATAATGTGGTAAGTAATGTTTTTTGTTTATGATTTAGTTAATTTTTAGAATTAAATTCTTTAAAAATTTGTAAAAATGAATTCACATTTGGTAAATGATATTTTTAGAGTTGAGTTCAATGAATTTATCAGGTTAAATGGAAAATCTATCAAAGGTCATGATGAATTCATAAAAATGGTGAAATTATCATTGATAAGGTAAATTTGTATAAAGGTGAGGTGAATTCATCTTGACACACTTTGATTTCATATTGATTTTTGTATGAGATATTAGCCATACTTATATGTGATCGAGAGTATTAGTGTTGATTATAGGGTTCACAAATTATGAGGTGGGATTTTTTGAGGTGGTTGGTCTATCTTACATTGTAGAGATGCTAGAGGTTACAATATTATAGGGATTTTCGAATGGCACTAGTAGAACCCTGACACTTGAAAACCATCATATTTCACCTAATGACTAGTGATATAATAGCTATGTTGGAAGATGTATGGAGGATATTTTGAATCCTTATATAGGGTGCGAATTTATACTAGTGGGATACACATAAAGTTGTATAGGGTATTTAGAGATCACATCATTCCCATGGATGGATTAGGGATGGATATAAATGCATGCATGGCATTAGAGGAGAAGAATATCTTTATTCTAATTTTGATGGCTCTTGTTAGTGGCATACTACTAACTAATAAGAGTGGGAGATTATTTCCTTAAAGTTTATTGGATGTGGTTGAAGATATGGTAGAGAGTGTGATACTATTTAGATGGGTACCATGTGTACTTATGCACATATACTAATACATTCATCATGTGGTATACATATGAGGATCCAACATAGTATCATCCACACTATTGAAGGTGTGGGCTTGAGAGCATATAAAAATGGAGAGAATAGTGGGTCAACTAAGGGATAGAGGGATTGGGGATCCTTTTGCATATATGTGGCATGTGATTATAGGATTATATATGACACACTTAGGAGATATAGATTACTACAAGGGAGTTTTAATGAGATTGTACCATAGGATATCACATCAAGACCATATAGGGAGGTATATCCATAGTGGAGGTAGGATGTGTTATACATGGATTATATTATGAATTTGTATTACATTATAGGGACACACAAGTATATTATTGAGTGATACATACTAGATTAGGTTAGGAGATATTGTGGGGTGTGATAAGATGTACCTATACAACCACATGTATTTTCATGCATTATGTGAGAGAGATGAAAAATTTGGGGACACATATTAACTTGAGAGTGGTATATCATAAATATATAGGGCTAAAAATAGTCACATTTTGGCCTAGGAGAGATATGGTAGATACATGATTTATAAATGCATACATAGCATGGTCGAAGAAAAAAATAACATTAAGGCTGATAGAGCCATATATACCACCAAGGATATGGAGGAATATATTTTAGGATTTGTTTGGGACACATTTATAGAGGAGGGGATTAAAAACTAGGATTAGGAGAGTTTTCCTAGCACAAGGTGGTGGATTTTAGATAAGAGACAAGGATGGTGCCTAGAGACAAGATATTGACATAGGAGAGGTTAGAGATGACTAGGGACATGCTATATAGATTAAAGAGGACAAATATAATGGAAGAGGAGGAGAGAATCCACTATTAGTGATTGATAGTGATTAGGAGGGAGATGGGGAGGATATAGGGATGCACACATTACTTGAGATACATATATGGGGAGGTGATAAGGTTAGGACTTCAGTATCAACTATATAAATAGAGGATGAGGCCTTGACTATTAGGTTTCATGAGGAGATTATAGCTTGAGATATTTATATATAAGTCTTATGGGGAGATAGATGTGGTAGCAGTAGGCAGGGTGATATGAGATCAATAGAGATTATTAGATTATAGTTTGAGGTAGACAAATTATAGGCAAAGGTTGATATGAGGGATATGTATACATATATAAGAGATGAGGGATTAGTGACATATGATGTGGTCACACATACTCATGATGATATAGGGTTGAACCAAAGGTATAAGAGAGAGATATATTGTATAGATATAGTTTTAAAGAGTGAAGGAAGTATTGATTAGACTTGGTTATCTATGGGCATTATTAGATGTGATTAGGGATATGGAACATGAGACTTACTATAAGAGCCTATATGATCAGGTAATTCCACTAGAGTAGTGATAACCATTATTTAGAGAGTATACTATGAGGATATCTTCATCATTTCTGGTAATATAGACAGTGGATTTTGAGCAATTTGTGGGCAAGATATCAAAAGTATATGGAACCTCATAGGAGTACAACAGAATGGCTTCATCTAAGATCACCCATAGATTCCCCATCTAGGGGTCATGGAGAGAGATAGATATAGATGGCATATGCATACATTTTTTTTTTGATGTATTAACGTATTGATGTACTAAACACTTTTGATATATACATACATATATAAATACATGGTTCATTGGGTATTTGATTGTGTTATGAATTTGTTAATATATATGGTTTATGTTTTAAGTATGCTTAATATGAATAAACATTTGAGATGGATAGATTTATTAGATGTTATCATATATGAATTTATTTCTATCACATTTGATATTTTAATTTATTATTATTATTATTTACATTATGTATAAAATCAATGTGAAAATGTATGTATGAGAGTGAGATGATTTAATTGATCCTTTGTTATATAATTTTCTTGGATTTACACAAAGATTTATAACATTATATTATAACATGAATTGAGAACCCTTTATTTTTATGTTTCATAAGAAAATACACACCAATGATATAAAAACATCATGATGTCCTATTACATTATACACATATGAACTGTTAGAGTCACAAGTGTAAAACTTAGTGCATAATTATATGGAAGATCATAATAGCACCATTTTTAGTACACATAGTGCTATGGACTAAAAAATAAAAAATGAAAACAAGATAAAATAATATTTTCAACAATAAAACCATGTAATAAAATAAATAAGAAAGTAACAAACAACTATACAAGCAGAGAAGTAAAACACATAATTTTGTAGAAGCAAAAAAGGCAATTAAAAAATACAAACAAAGAAGAAAATTTTCTTTTTGTATAGCCTTAACTAGAGTAGAACCATTTGACATATGATATCTTTGACAATTTTAAAATTCTATTGAGTAACTCATGTAAAGGATAACTAGGGTATGTAACTAAGGACAAGGGTTTTTTTACTATTTTTCATATTTTTTTTTGGTAATTTTATGGATTTTATAATGTTTTTGGGATTTATTTGTTGTTATTTTTGAGTGATGGTGGTGGCCAAGCTGACTAGAGATACCCCATGTATCCAAGCGCTACTTACATAGTCTATGTGGACCTCAAACTAATCTAGTTCTCCCAACAAGGGAAGAGATGTAACACGATGATATTAGGTAATGTGATGATGATTAGATGTACCCACTGAATAAATTATGATTAAGTGATGGGTTTTTATTATAGATGTATGTTATTATGTTGGATGTATGAGTGATTTATATAAGGAATATATAAAACACTTTATCGAAACATGAGCAAAGAAAGTATCTACATAATTGAGAAGGCCAAACCATCAACTAACATGTCATAGGTAACCAAAAATACAAATGAATAAGGATATATAAAAATGGATAATGGATGGATGGAGAATTTTATGATATTTCCCCAAGTAACTAGGTTGTATATAGACAATGATTTACACATAGTGCTATAAACTAGTTTTTACCATGGTACTTGCCTAAAGTGCCATAAGAATGGTTTTCATTTTTGAATTGATTATCTCTCTCTCTCTCTCTCTCTCTCTCTCTCTCTCTCTCTCTCTCTCTCTCTCTCTCTCTCTCTCTCTCTCTCTCTCTCTCTCTCTCTCTCTCTCTCTCTCTCTCTCTCATTGTTTATCATTTTTTGTATATACATATATAAATTAGCAGTAGATCAATTTTAGAATGGAAGCACTGATGGTTCATGATTTTCATAGGTTCATCAAGCTCTTTTCCTTCTTATTTTGATAGTTTATAGTCACCTAATCTATATTTGGTGATGACAATGTATGGACCTAAATAATTAGGTTCAAACTTTCATTTATTTTCATGGTCAACATTACTATTTCATTGATTTTACTTTAGAATAAAGTCTTTGATTTCAAACTCTCTTGCTTTAATTTTCTTTTTGTACCTATAACAAAGATAATTTTGATATGATTGCATATGATTAAGGGAACTAATACATTTATCATCTAGGATATCAAGATCCTATAACCTTGAGATGTGATAGTCTCTATTATCAGTAATGTTTTTTATAGAAATTCTTAAGGACGGAAGCTCACTTTAAACATGTAAGATGTAATTAGTGCCATAAAAATGGAATTGTGGGGTTGATCCCATGGGTGTGTAGATGTTAGTATCATAAGCCCATAAATTGGGGAAATGTTTTATATGTCAACCACAACTAGCATCATTGACAATGTGCCTAAGGATTTTGATAATATTTTTATTTGATACCTCTGCTTGACCATTTCCTTGGGAATAGTATGGTGTGGACCATTTTTGCTTGATATGGTATATTTAGCAAAGGGATTTGAATTATTTATTTTTGAAACATTTTAATTTATCAGATATAATGGAATAAGGAATATTATAATAGAAAATTGTATGGTATAGAATAAATTTTGAAATATGTTTATCAATTACATGTTTTAAAGGAATGGAATCCACCCACTTGGTGAAGTACTTAGTTATGATAATGATTTGCTTATGGCCATTAGAATAATTGGAATTAATCTTTCCAATGAGATCTAACCCCCATGTAGATAATGTCTATGGAATGGTAAAGGGTTACAATCTTTGTGATGGGATATGGACTAGGTCATTGTGTTTTTGGCATGGGATACCTTTTTGGACGTATAGACATTAATCAATCTCCATCATTGGCCAGTAATATCTAATTAGTATAAGTTTTTGGTAAGGACTATGAAACTAGTATGAGCTCCACATATACCATCATGAACTTATTTAATGACTAAGGCAACTTATTTATAGTTTAAACAGCATAATAAAGTTACATCATAACCCCTATAGTATAAAGTGTTTCTAAGGATGGTAAAAAGAGAGTGTTAGTAGATTAAATATTTCTTTTTATTGTGAGATAATTTAGGACGGATCACATTATCTTGAAGATATGTATATTTATCCTAGTATCAAGGGAAAGTATGACCAATAATCTCATTGACAGTTTTAGATTTAGCAATGTCATATGATGGACACAGTTATTTCTCAATAAATAAATGATTATGATTGTCTTATAGATGCATGCTAAGGAGTGAGCTAATTGTATTTATAACATCTGATACTATGTTATTAACATGAGGAACTTGCTTAAATTGGATAGACTAAACACACTATTTAAGGCTATCCATCATATATTTATAAAGAATTAGCATATCATCTTTAGTTTGATATTCATCATTTACTCAGTTGATAATAAGCTTAGAATCCCCAAAAACTAGTAGATAGTGGATTCCACATTAAATTACAATTTTTAGATTGGAAAGAAGCACTTCATATTTCATTATGTTATTTGTGCAAGGGAATTCTAGTTGAAATGATTTTAGAATGAGATCACCTTATGGAGTGATAAATAATATAACTGCCCTGAGCCATGATTATTGAAAGACCCATTGAAGTATAATTACCACTCTAATTATTAATTTAAGGACATGCTAGCTTCATTTAGAAAATCTATGATTTGAGGTTTGATATCTATCAATGGTGCTTTTACCAAGGTGTTTATTAATTATTTTCCTTTGATATAATTTTAATCAGCATAATTTATATAAAACTCACTTATAATCATAACCCACTTAGTTATTATCCATGTTAGATCTGATTTGGAAAGGAGATACTTAATTGGATCAATTTTGGCAATGATTTCCTGTTTCATTTTTCAACATTAATAGTAATTTTTTTGAAGCAAAAATAACCACAAGACACATATTCTCTATGTCATAATAGTCTATTTCAAATGATACCAAGGTTCTTATTAGATAATATATTGATATTTAGTTCTTTATTCATGATGTTGTGCTAAAAATGCCTATAGTGCATATTGTGTTGCTAAAATATACAATAGATTAGGTTTTCATAGATTTGGTGGCATTTGGATTGGTAGATTCACTAGATAGTTTTTAAGATTTGAAAATGCATGTTTGCATTCCTCATTGTAATGAAAATTTTTACTCTTTTGAAGAATAAATGTGAAAGGATGACATAGATCTACAAGTTGTGATATAAACCTTTGAAAAATTATTGAATATTAGCTTGAAAAATATAAAGTTATTTGAGATTTTAAGGTGGAAGCATTTATGTGATAACAATAACCTTTGCATTATCCCCTTTTATACCTCATTGTGATACAATAAAGCCTAATATCTTACTTGAAGTAACCCAAAACACACATTTATTTGGATTGAGGTGAACTTGTATTCACTTAACATTTTCAAAAAATAATTATATTACCATGGATGATATGCTCCAGTTTTTTATTTCTCCAAAATATCATTTACATAATCTTCAATTATATCATGAAAGATAATTATCATTTCATGTTGATAGGTGGAACTAACAATATTGATGCCAAAAGGCATTTACTTGATAGCAAAAGGTACCTCAAGGTGTGATAAATGTTGTCTTATATTGGTATTCAGGAGATATTTTGATTTGATAAATGTTATCTTTTGGATATGATTTATTGATAGCCTTGAATCTATGTAGATTCTTATCTGTGTTGGTTTCTTAGTGATTGATACTATGTTTGATATCCATCTAAGTATTCTATTGGTCATATGAAACCAACCTCTAACTATTTTTATGATTATTCCTTCACAAGTAAGGTCACCTTTGGATGCATTTTCTAAGTTTTTGTTTGATTGGTTTTGCATCTTTATGTACAACAATGTGATTATTAACTAGTGAAAGATCCAACTTGGGCATATCTACATACAACCATGTAAACACATCTGAAAATTCCTTGAGAAGTAAAGTCAATGTAGTTTATTCTTTTGAATTAAGGGAAGTAACAAATTTTAAAATCTTTAGATTTTATTATATTCAAATATTGATGTAAATGGTATTTTAAACTAATAAATTAGATTATTATTTCAACTTTTGTGGAAGTGGAGAAATATATAGGTCCTCTTTAAGATCTTACTCATTGGAAATGTTTTATAGGTTTGAATCCTCATCATTTGATATTTGTGTCAAGTAGATTGTGTTATTTTTAGGATGATGTGAATGAGAAAAAGTTGTAAGTTTCCCAAAGTATGTATATTTATCTAATTAAATTAAAAAATAATTCTTGTGATCTTCTAATATTATATGATCTCTAACTCTCAAAAACTCAGATATGGCATCATCATTCTAAAAGTGATCAAACAAGGGTAATTTTTATTGGTCCCATTGGATAAGTTGTCAAAAATGTATTTCAAGTGTCAAAAGGAGGAGCCATGAAACAAATTTGTATGGTATATGCCTAAAAGTGGTTGTAAATGGAAATAGTTTTAGTGTCTTAGGAGGCTTCCTCAAATATGGCATAAGAGTCACTATCATAATTACATAAGCTCACACTAGATGGTTTGAATCCAATAATTGAAAGGCTTCATTGGTTTTAGATATTATAGGTTCAATGAGACCTTATTCATTCTAAATTAGACCCTTACCTTTATAGTGGATGATGTTTCACATAATAGCCTTAGGTATAAGATATTGATTATTGTGGAAATAGTTAAAAAGATCATCAGAGTAGAGCCCAGAGAGGTTTGAATCATCAATCTGTTCTTTAAAAAGGAACCCTCCATTCACAAAATAAGTTTTTCCAAATTTATGAACCACCTATTTTTTATTATGATAGTGAGCTGTGCCATGATTATTGTGGGACACATTAATATTTCTAAAATAATGAACAACATGGATTTCATATTATCTAATACCTTTGTCCACAATAGTGAATTTGGATGGAGGACGTGTGGCTTTAGATGTGTATAGTTGATTGGTGGATGAAGGATTTGTAGATGTAAATGGATGATTGGTAGATGTAAAGAGAAATTCATCATGATGTACATAGTTGTAAATATTACGTGATTCCTTAATAGATTCATGGATCAAGATTTCAAAAAGGATCTTGATTTATCCCTATTATTTTATTATTAGGTGTTGATGCATATTCATCCACTATTATTTCACCATTGTAAATAAGGTCTTAGATGTAATGTTTGAGTTTCATACAATGGTTTATGGAATGACCTTTGATTTTGTGGTAGTCACATTATTAGTTATCTTTGTACCACTTCAATTTTGTAACATTATCATCAAAAGTTTTAGTATGTAGATATTTAACTATGTTTTCATCAAATAAATTTTGAAAAACAACATCATAAGGTTATCCCAAAGGAGTCAATTTTCATTTTTAGTTTTCTTGTTAAGGTTAACCACTTGGTATGGAGATGTTATTGATAAGTTGGGATATTTGGATTTGTTTAACATTAGTTACACCATCTCCTACCACTATTTTTATTTTCATAGAACTTAGGTTTTTCATATTGATTTGAAGAAGAATCATCTGTTTAAAGATTTTAACTGTACCCTTGGAAATTAAGGCTCTTTAAATTTGGAATCCTTTCTCTATATTTTCATTGAAAGATTTATCATAATGGATTTATAGTTGATAATCAAAATATAAATTAATATTGTTTATAAAGATAGTTGTAAGTTGTTTTTCAAGAGGTGACCATGGGAAATGGCTTACCAAGGCATGACATCTTTGCAAGAAAGAGGAAAAAGTATCCCCATTATGTTGTTTAGTGTTATATAGGTCTAACATGGTCAATTCACATTCAACATTATAGGAAAAGTGACTAATAATTTTATTGTAAAAGTCCTCAAAGGTTATGATTAATCCTTTAAGTGTAAGAACCACTCTAGGGCTTGACCCACTAGACTACGTGGGAAGATTCTTAATAGATAATAAATTATATAAGTAACACTTGGAAATTATATATAAAACTCTTTAAGGTGTTCTCTATTATATCCCTTGCCTTTGTACTTACCAAAATTTGTGGGTTCAAAATGTGAAGGAAAGGGTACCATCATCATGTTAATTTCTAAAGGGTATGGACAAATTTATCTAAACTTATATTATTTGATTTTGAAAAACTATCATCTTGTAATCCTTGGATCTTTTAGACCATGTTTTTCACATTATTGGATAAATTAAATGTCCTTAAATTATGATTGTTAATTTGGATTTGGATTTGAAATCAGATTGGAAATTTTACCAATGAATTGGTTATGATTCATGTTTGGATTAGAAAATGGTTGGATGATTGATTTAAATTGGCAAATGGATTGGAAGATGAACTAATTAATTAATTTTCATTTGTGTTTTAATTGAAAAATGGAATGGATGATTCATTTATATTTGAACTTGTAAATTGGTTTGAATTGGATTTCAAAATAAAACTCTAATTTTGCTTGATTTGATTGGGATTCAAAGCACAGTTCTAATTTTGATTGATTGGATTAGTATTTGAAGTAGTATTCAAATGTTGGTTTTAATTTTGATTGATTGTATTGAAGTAAGGTTTGAATGCTTATTTTTATTGATTGGTGAATTTGAATTGACAACAGAATTCTAATTTAGATTTGGATTGATTGGTAAATTTGAATTAACATTCAAATTTTGATTGGGGATTTAATTTGAATCAGAATATACACTCAAATTAGGATTTTTATTTTGATTGATTAATTGGTTTGAATTTGAATGTGTATTCAAATTAGAATTTGGATTTGTTTGATTTAATTCTAGATTGTTTTCATTAGAAGTAGGATAACTCGAATTAGTTTTTGGATTGGATGATTGATTTTTTAAAGGGTTACTTGACATGTTCAATTTAAGTTCAGTAATTTAATTTTCTTAAATTTTGACATGATCTTTCATAGAAAAGGCATGGATGTTTTTGGTATGCTTCATCTATAACCACTTTACCTTTATCCATGTAAGTTTGTGAAATATTTTTATTGGTATTATTGGAGCATACAATGGCTTTGTTATTATCTAGGGAATCACTAAAGGTGCCTTGATCTTGGATGGAAGGTATGCATTATTTCCTAGAAATTAAAAAATGTAAATCTTTGAGATTAAAATCAGGGTGAAACTTGGATCCTAGACCCAATTCTTACAAAAATATTTTATTTGTGTTCTCCATGATGTATTCCATGACATGGGATGGGGGATTATTAGGAAAAATAACTATATAGCCATGTTATTATTGATAAGGTCCTTCATCTTAAACATTGTCATTGATCTCAACATGATGTTGTGGTTTACTAAATTGAAAGGGACTATTGTCAAAAGACTACTCTAAATTGAGGATTGTTTAATAAGGTCATTTGTATTTTCAGGGGAGACATTGATTTGGAAGGTTCAATTCTAAAAAAAAGCAAAAGAATAAAAGACTTGAAAGTATAAATACTTGATAACATATTATGAATTTCTTTGACTTTAGATTTTCATCTTGATTTTAGCTTTGTTTTGATTTCATATTTCAATTTCAAATATTTTAAAATTAGTTTTCAACCAAAAAAAATAAATTCCATGGTCTTTATAAGGAGATGAAAATAAAACAATATAAAAATAAATCTTTATTTTAACCAAAATAGAAACATACAATATATAAAAAGGATAAAGTTAGGCCAATGGACTTGAATGACTTGTAGGTTATCATATATACTAACTCATCTATTGAAAAGTGTCATCCCAATGTTTCATAGCAATAATTATGGAGGTAGAACCATACCCATTGCCCATTTAACCTAATTTCAAGGGTAAGTTGAGAGCAACTTCACTGAGCTAACCACTTACTAGTGCACTACAATTCAAATGGTTGAAATGGTTATCTTAAGATTATTAGGATTTTATAAGTTTATCTAAAGGAAATCATGTGTGTGTGTGTGTGTGTGTGTGTGTGTGTGTGTGTGTGTGTGTGTGTGTGTGTGTGTGTGTGTGTGCGCGCGCGCGCGCGCGCGTGTGCACGTGCGCATGAGGTAATCTAATGTCCCTTTCATATAAATGAGCCATATGCAGAAGATCATTGGCCTATTTAATTCCTATAGGCTAATTCAGTTGATGTAAAGGAATAATTGAGTGTCAAGTCACTATTCACATATGTAATATTAATGGGTTACTATTCACTATCACTGTTCATGGTGATGTGTCATGTGATGTAGATGATGATGTAGTAGGTGATATGGATTGTGGATGAGGTTTGAAGTCCCACAGAGGATCTCACATGAGATCAAGTGCATGTGTTGAGGGTGGGGCATCCCACTCTACTAAGAGACAAGTTCTTTATCTTTATTCATTCACATATTTATTTTTAGTGAGAGAAGATAAGGGGAGATATGGGATGAATTTTTCGGTGGATCCATAATTTTCAAAGGTCAAAAAGTGTTTTGGAAGCATGTGTGTACATGGGAGAAACATGACATAAGTGACTATTATTGATTCCCCTTCATATGTGTGAGTGAGACACCATTTTGGAAGCATGTAGAAGTGGAGATTGGAAGCATATGAAGGTGGGAGAAAAAGACAAAAGAGGTGGCTCATTTTATTCCCTTTTTTTGACTATTTGCATACCAAGATAAATAATTCAATATTGAGTCACATGCATGACTTGGAGTGGGACACATTTCTTGCTTTTTCATGAAATTTTCTTATCCTTCCTCTCTCCTTATGAATTTTTTATAAGTAAGATTTATCTCTTTTGTAATAATAAAACTTTTTTTATATGAAAACCTTCCATTTTATAGTTTGATCCTTTTTTCAACTTCTTATTCTTTCCTAGGATGAAAACCCTTTGGAGTGAAAAGATTAGGAGGTCAAAAAACCCTCTTGGTTTTTATTGTGGATTGGAAGATGAAACCCCTCTTGTTCATATGATGTTTGGACGATGAAAACCATCTTAGCCATTGAGGTGAATCCATCTAGGAGTTAAGTTTGTGTCACATATTGTTGTAAGAGTTTATTGTTTTCAATTAAGCTATTTTATCTTCATGTATTATTATGTGTAACTAGTTGATGAAAATAAGAATGAAATTGAATTTAGTAGTAAATATTGTATATGTTATTTAGTATCTAAATTATATTCAACATTTGTAAGGGATTTTTAATAAAAACTAGCTTTCTTTAATTTTTTCTTAAAAGGGACATTACAATGGTATTAGAGCTTGTGATCTTACCATCTTATTTAGGGAGATTAATCTTTTTCAAATCTTTAGTTGATAAACATGGGCAATAGTGATATTGAGGATCTTATCAATAGGGATATTCTCAAAGATATTTCTAGAGAGAAACAAGAGATGTTCTAATTTTTGACCTAATTGGTGAAGTAGAAATTTGGGAAAATAAATCTTCTCTCTATTGTCTACATGTATCAGTAGGAAGATTCATATCTAAAAGTGGTTATTGAGCCAAAGAATGATGAAATAGATCATGTTGAATATTTTAAATCAGCACTAATAACTCATTGTTTGAGCATGGTTCTACCATGACTTTTTATCAAAGTAATGGTGAGGAAGAAACTAATTTTGAAGATCATATTGCTCCCATAAATGAGGATATTTTAGAATATTTAATACATAAGGATGATTTGAAAATAAATGAAGAAATCAACCAAGTAGAGTTGAAAACATTGGACATAGAGGTTGTGCATGTAAATGCACACAAGGAGAAATCAACCATGAGTGTTTTGAAGAATGGGAAATTGACAAGACATCATGAGCATCATGATAAAAGTGTAGAGGATTATGCTAATTTAGATTTTGTGGTTAATATGCCATATGAAGAATCCTATAAAGGAAATGAGAAATATCATGATTCAAAAATTAGTTGTGTTCTTCCTAGTGTTGAAGCTTTAAAAACCTCTATGTCTTTAGATGATGCCAATATGTATATCAGAGTAGAAAAATAAAATCATGGTGGAGTTACTTCATTATTTAGTATTCATGCAAGGAAAAATAGTATTGGAAAGCCAAATTTTGAGGGGATTTCTAATTACTTGAAGAGAATTGATTCTATAGTAGATAAGGGAGAAAAGGATATTTTAATTGTAGATTTATTACAAAAAATAAGGAGTTATAAAATTCCTTGGTTGGTTTGTGATCTTGGTATCTATAATCAAGAAGTGAACTAGATTGTTTGAGGATAAACAATCTTTAGTAAGGAAGAATGTAATGTCCCCTTATTTTAAATGAGACATATACAAAATACCAGTAGCATATTTAATTACCATATTCTAAGTTAGATGATGTAATGGAATAATAGAGTGTCGAGTCACTATTCATTGGTTACTATTCACTATCACTATTCATGGTAATGTGGCAGGTGATGCAACTAATTATACATCAAGTGACGTGGCTTATGGATGATGTTTCATGGCCCATAGAGGATCTCACATTTTTTTTTGTCTCAATAACTCAAGCTCACCCAGAAGAACCATTGAAGGAATCATAGTTGTTTGAAGTCACTAATAAGGTGACTAATCCACCATGTATAACAACCTTCTACTTCGTCTAAAGTACTAACAAGAACATCATTTTATTAAGATAGGGGTATAATTTTATCTCTATAATTGAAAATATTTTTACCAAAATCTTCTTTACTCAATGATGTAATGATTTATAAATTATGCATCCAAATCTGAAAACACAAATCTCACAAGCTGGCAAGGTCTTGTCTCATGATACCACTGTAATATCTCTTTTAGGACAATTTGATTTTTTTTAGATTTTTTATGAAAATCATACAAAATTGACACAATCATATAAATAAAATATGTAAAAGTGATATTATCCTCCAACTATAATATTTATCCAAGCACTAAAGAATACATATAAATGAAGTAGTAAACACACAATAGCTTCTTACAATAATTTGGTACAAATGTGATTCATGAATAGAATCACCTCAATGGTTAAGATTTTTTTCATCCTCTAAACCTCTTATTCATATGTCACATAGATGGGTCTAGTCCCAATGTGCCCAACATAGTCATAATATTTTAGTAGGTTGATGATAAAAAAATTAAACTTTAAGGTCACTATTAAAACCTTGGGTATTAGATCATATAATTCCCTCACATCATGATTTGATTAAAACACACAACTACTTATGCAATTGTAATAACGAATCCTCTATTTATATACCTTGCATGTATATAGTGTTTGGCTTACTATTTGGTGGTGAAATTCATGGTTGATAGAGCCCATAGAAAAGTAAAAATAAAGAGATTGGTTCTTGTATATAATTTCCATGTATCATCACCAATATGATGTCAATGAAAGAGCATACATTCAATAATAATGTAGGTAATAAAGTCATAAATTTGTTTTTGATTTTAGAGTATCGTCACCAATGTGATGCCAAGAAAAAAAATACACACACCTTTATGATAGAAATAGGAATAAAGATTTAAAATGAAAATGAAATGTGATATAATTACTATAAAAATTAAAATTTATTTATTTACTACTTGAAATATTTCAAAAAATTGAATAAGTATAGTTAACAAAATAAAAATAAGATTGGCAATAAAATAAAATAAAATGATTTATTTTGGTTTAACTTTATTTTTCTTTAGCAAGCATCCTACACAAAATGATTATTAAATAGTTTTTGTATGGATAATAAATCCTAAGAACCTAAAATATATATGAAATGATAATACAAAATAAATATAAAGCAAAAAATCCAACTTTCTGTGACAAAACCACTATTACACAAAATAGAGAACGACAAAATTGTAAAAACTTAGAAAACATAGAAAAACTGATATAGAGAACAAAACCATTGTGAAAGTGGAAATTTTTATTGAAATAAGGGATAAAATCATTGCTAAAGTGAATAAATTCACTGAAGAGGTGAACAAAAACTATGGTTTATAAAATTCATAAACATAGAAATTGAGAATGAAATCACTACACTAAAAGATTTAATTGCTACAAGGTTAGACACAAATGTGAAAAATATGATTAAAAGTGTTGGGATGAAAAAAATTAGAAAACATAGAAAATTAAGAACAAAATCATTGCACTAAAAGGCAAATTCGTTGCATAGTTAGATAAAAGCTCTGAAAAGTTGAACAAAACCACTGGGCTAAAAATCAAAATATAAACAAACTTTAAGAAATAAATTAGGGAATAGAAAATGAAACCAATACAATAGAAGACAAAACCACTATGATAGAAAATGAAAAATTTAAAAATATAGACATAACCAATGATTTCTATAACAAAACTAACTTTCTACAATAAAGGAAAATAGAAAATAAATGAACAAAATAGGTGAAACATCAAACATATGAGTGTCAAAAAGCTAAAATAATATAAAAACTAGAAATAATAAATAACAATTAGGAAAAATACAAGTAGAGACAACTAGTGATAAAATGATGACACCAATAGTCAAAAATTCTAGAACAAAATCATTGCTTAGGCAAATGAAACCATCATTTCACAAAGTGAAATTAATGTTATGCAGGCAACCATACAACTCAAAAATTTAGAAAAATGGACTTAAAACTGCAAAAAAAAAAAAAAAGAAAACCTTCCAAAGAAAAATTAAATAAATATGAACTTTGAAAAAATTCAAATACAATTGAAACACCTACTAAGTGAAAGTATGATGAAGAAGATGAGGAAAAGATGTCCCACTAGGCATGGAAAAATGTGATAGATAAAAATTTAGAAATATAAATTAGGAAATCAATATAAAAATCCCTTTCTAAACCTAAATTAAAACTTCAAATTGAGAAACAATAATGAATGAAATTTAAACAAATAAGTACTTACAAAACTATGTATAATACATTGCCTTCTCCATTGCGAAAACATGTTATTTTTTATTGATTCTTTTAGATGTGGGTGCTCAATATGTTATGTTGACCAAATTTGACTTTTAGGTCAAATTTGCACCCCTATAAATTAAAAAACCTAGTTTTTTAGATGTTACAGGGGTATAAATATTTTTAATATGTTATATTATGGTTCAATTCATGTTATCTAATGTATTTCTAGCTTTAGTCATGGGTTCATTAGCTTATTTATCATTTTAGGTCATTTAATGTGCTTTTAAGACTCATAAATGCAAGTGTCATAGTTACCATGGTGTCCAAGTGTCCTATTTTTTCTTTTAAACATCCAAGAAGTCATTTTGACTGCCAGGGATGGTAGTTACATTAGAATATTATAGGTTGTCTAACCAAAATCCAAGAAATCAACTAAAAAAAGGGAGAAAATGACACTTCAACGACCCATGAGGAAGTGTGCCACATGGTAAAATATCATGGAAGGCCTCTTCACCTTCATAAAACTCATTAAATTTTTGGTTTGATTTATAAGTGCAATTTTAAGGCCCAAACTGTTATACTATTTTCTTGTTTTCCTAGACATATAAAAATGACCTACAAGTTTACGCTTAGTACATAAATGTTAGGAGGTTTTAGGATAAATTATTTTGAGAGGTGATATTATACTTAAATACATCCATTTATACATTAATATTTCAAGTATTTATCAAATATGCTTTATGAATCATCTTTTTGAAGTTGATTGTACTTTTTTGTTATATGTTTCATGAACCCTATAGGTTCTACTCCATTATGGTCAAATCCATATGAACTAGTTAGTGATGTTAACTCTAGAGAATTTTGGATACTTTATTGTATTGAATATATTATTATTTTTATATTTCATAATGTTTTAATGAGCAAGTTAATCCATGCTACAGGAAGGTGTCACCACTGTAAAGTTTCAATCAATTCTACCTTGTTCCAGAATGTTGGTCTTCTTCAAAGGTTTCATATTAGTTGAATATGGTGTTACACATTTACATAGGTCATATTATCATCTATTCACATGTTTTTCTCCATCATATCATGCTTCAGGTAAATTTCCATCTTGTCATTCTTCATTGTCAACTCTTTGCCTAATTCTACTTACAGTCACCTGTATAAGCTTATTTATCCTATCCATGGAGTTTTAATTAGAGTGTGTTAGTTATCCAAGCCATAAATATATGGGGAGAGTCCACTTATATGCTTAGGAATAGTACAAGTTTGGTGACAAGCTCGTTCACCATGCTAAAATAGCCATGAGATGCCTCTGATTTTTCTATTACATGTTTATGCAAGTGTTTTTCATGTTGAAAGGAATGTTTGAAGCTTGTATCGATATTTACTTATTTGAAATAATGAATTTATAATTTTTAAAATAGGTTTGAGCTTCCCATGATTCTATTTATCTACCTTCTTGCTCTATTCCACACTAACTATCAATATTTAGCTCATTTTCACATACACGCATCTCATGATGATGTCATCAAAGCCTTAGTATTGGTTTAAATACTTTTGAGATGTGAAAAGTTCATTTAAGAGTATTTATGGAGGCCTTGTACCATTTAAGTCAAGTTAATATGCACACAACTCATTCCATGGCAACTAGAGAAGCTTTATTGCCTGTGTAAGGATGTTCATCTATAGGTGTATCGGTAGAACCTTGAAGATTATTGTGTGAAGGATTAAAACATGGAAGAAGATTCTTTTTGGATTATAATATGTAACTTGACAATTTTAGACTTTTTTGAATAATAATGGAGAAAAATAACAAATGGAATAATTTGAAAGAAGCAAGGATTGAGTTTAGGGAAACTTTTCCCAAAATGTGAACACAGAGCTCAAGAGGGTTTTTGTGGACCTCCCAAATAAAAACCCTCCTAAAATATGCTTACAAAGTGTTCCAAACATCTATAATGGTAAAACATGTAACAAATATAATATATAAGGAATATTACAAAGATGAGAGTCATAAATTGAGGATAATATTTAATTTTAGAGCCTTAAATTGGCCTTAAAAAGCACTAAAAGTTTGCATTCTTGTCTATAGGTTTAGAAGTTTGAAAGATATTTGCATCCCACAAGAACATAAATCATTACCTCATGGCTAAAGTAGTCTCATGGATTGAGTGGTGATAAAAAAATTCATGGATACCATTATTATATGGTTTATGAATGTTTTTTCAAGCTTCATGAGTGCTTACAGGTGTCCCTTATATGGGAAAATATACACCTACAATAGGGTATAGGACAATGACTTAATTTTGATGCTCAAATGCTGTTTTAAGACACTCAGGTTGAATGCAGGTTAAAGCATAAATTTTGTGACCAAAGGGGGTTCAATAGATGTTATAAATCATCATAAACAAACTAATTTGAATCAATAGACACCTATAATAGGGTCTAGAAGTCAAGTGCCTCTTAAAAATAGGAAACACAGTCAACAGTCCATAAAATTAAAAAGCAAGGCTTATGTGAGGTGTTTACAAAAGTTGGATTAATAAGTGAGCTTTAGGTACTTTAATAATAATTTTAATATCCTAATTAGACCCTCATACATCATGAAAAATGTACTCATGAGATAATATGCACCTACATGGGTGAAAGAGCAAGGTGTCTCAGTCAGAGGATAGTGGAGGACTTAGTTATGACCAAAGGTGCATAGGAAGGGATAATGGGAGGATGGGATGATGAATCAAACATATGAATAATTTATAAACATTCATGATAAACCTCATAAGTTATACCAATTTTAATAAGCCTATCGTTACCTCTTAAAACCCTTTGTTCACCTACAACCACCATGTTGTAGTCTTGAACATGAAGATGAGATAAAGAGATGAAATTGACTAGCGAAAAAAAGAAGGTAAAATAAATTAAAATTGGTTCATTATATGTCAAAAATTGTTTTCAAAATCCCAAGGCTCTACCAATATTATCATCTACCTTCCGTATTTGGTCAAATGCCATTAGTCCGTACAGTTGCTCCAAGAAATCTCTTTGCTCAATGGTTAGAAATGGATAATCTAAAGGAAAAGAGTGTTTTTTGGTGAATTAAAATATTAATAATCATTAATTTAGGATTAGTAACATGTTTAATGAGCCTATTATCATTTTTTTAATCTTTTAAAGCTCACTCTTAAGTGGATTTGGAAAAAGGTGTAGGAAACAAGCTTTTTAGAGGCCTTTTTAAGACATTTTGACCTGGTTAGGCACCTAAATCAAGGAATACAGCTAAAAATTTGGTAAAAATAATTATTACCTTTCATAAATCCCAAAATATTCAATTTTACTTTGGTATGAGGGCTATACCTCACTATTTTGTCTCAGAGGTTACCTAGTCTAGGAAAATTAATTTTAGTAAAGCAAGCTAATGAGATCAAAAAGGATAAAAAACTTGATGGAAAGCTTGGGAAACCTATAAAATAATTTTTTGAGGATTATTAAATAAAAATAGGTGATATGGGACTTTTAGGCTTATACCTCTAAAAATCACCAAAATATCCTTGCACATAGTCCAACTAGACAAGCTTTCACTAGGTCTAGTTGGTGAATGGGAGAAAAGGAAGAAGAGAGGTGCTTGGGAAGTTATTTAGTGATATTATAATATTTAATGAGGTGTTAAAATTAATTAAAAACCAACACAACCATTAAAAATCAGTCCAAGTAGCCAAATATAGCTAGGTGTAGGTTAGGCCTATTAGGCCTTCAATAGACATAGAACCAATTGGGGTCCATCTTCATTTACAACTATTAGTGGTGTATAAAGTTGAGTGGGATAATTTAGGTAGATGTAATTAGACACATATAATATTTTTTATATATATAATAACCTATAAGAAAGAAAATTTTAGCTTAGAAAGATTTTAAATATGCAAGACAAGCATAAACAAGCTCAATGAGGTGGCTTCAGGTGTTCATATCTCCTCTGAGAGTTTTCATGAGAACCAAAGGAGTTTTTAGGGGTTATTATGTCCCCTAAAAATCATTTTTGTGGCATTTTTTTGTAATTCCAACATCATAACTTTATAAACAATGCTTAAGACTACAAACTACCTAAAACCCTACTAAACCCTCAGTCAAGACCCAATGGATAAAATAATATTGGAGAGTTATCTAGATGACATATTTTTACCATGAAAGATATTTTAAATTATATATGACTCACTCAAGATCCCTCACATGCTTTTGAGTTGTATGAAATTATATGAACAAGGTGCAACATAGGGTATATTTTAGCATTTTATGTGTTTTGTAGGTTCTAGAAGAGGTCTAAAGATGAAATAAAGTTTGAAAATAATATATTGAATTTTAATAACTCCATATGTTCATTTAATTCCAATTAAAACCCCCTAATTTTCCAAACTAGAGCTCTCATCTCAACCATTCAAAATTAGCATGGTGAACATAATGGTGAGAAGGGAAAAACTTCAAGTGTGAGCATTTTTAAGGTGTACCTGAGTAGCATAATTCCATTTATAGTATTTCCAAGTTTAATTCACTCACTTACATGTTTTTTCATGGAAATATAAATCAAATTTTTAGGCCAAGTGTGAGGGGTGACTGAAAAAGGAATCTTTTAGACTACAGGTAGTGATGGCTTCCTTCTTGGAGTTTTCAAATGAGTAGGACTAAAAAAATGTATGTAAAGTTATGTATTAAATCCTTACATCTCATCCCAATCATAATACCTATCCCTAGTCAATTTTTGGATATTCAAACATGTCCAAATCATGAAGGTAGTTTTTAAAGCCAAAATGAAGAGTTTCATGCCATTTTTCATAAGTTTCATGACTTGTATGGATATTTATACCTCCTAACATTTAGTGGTTTCATTCACCCCTATTTATCATGAATTTTTCACATATTTTCTTATATTAACAAGTGTACAAGTGACCTTTGGACTTCCCTTGTCTTTCCCCTCTCCCAAATACTATAAATATTGACCTTATTGGCTCTTTTTGGTAGCCTCTATTGGCTGATAGTGAAACCCTAACAAATTTTTTACTTAAATGTCTATTGAATAAATAAAAATATTGAATTTTCTACTTAAATTTTATAAAATTGATTTTTGTTGTAATCTTGTTGGTCTTGTCTAGTAGAAGATGATTTTTTCTAGCATGCTATCATTCATTGTTAACCAAATGTACATAAGAGTAATTGTTACAAGTATTTATTAGTGTTTTATTTTAAGTTTATAGGTGTTTTATAATTGGTTCATGATTGTATTATCTCAAGGAATCATTCATTACCCTCCTAATTATCAAAATATCTTTTGAACCTAGCTTATGAAACATTGATGTAACAATATGTCTTGTGTTATGAGTTTTGTGTAAGGAAAGATTTGTTTTTCTTATCAATAGGAGGAAATCTAATATTTTTTCATAACCTTTTAGTTTTCTTATCTATTTTATTAAACCTTTTCATCCAAAGTTTATAGGTAATAAAATACTTCAAAGAGCACATCAAGGGAACTAGCCTTTCTAGAGATTCATCTCACCAAATTGTTACCCACAGTAAGAGAGATGTTTCCATTATGTCACTTTGATGAGGAGAACTAGGCATCTCATCAAGGGGTGAAAATTCAATTGACAACACATTATCCAAACAAAGGTGAATTATAAATAATATAGGTGTAAAATAGATTAAATTCTTAATGGATGCATAGGATATTTTAGATAGAGATTTTATATCTTGAATGTGGATTCTTAAGATGATGGATAACTTGTCAATCTATAAGATTTTGGATGAGGATATAAACAATTGAGAATAATCTAGGATTGATTGATAAATATAATTATCAATGATTGGATTTGAGTCCTCATCTCAATAGATGATGAAAAAATCTCATGTGTGTGAAAATAAGATGGAGAGTTAGTTTGTAGTTGAAAATTTCCTAAGAATGAGTCAAGGTAGTTGTATGTCTCACCAAAGTATTTTAAATGTTTAAAGGTGACTCAAAAATTTGTTGAATAAGTTAAGGAGTTGGTTGGATGAGTCAACACTTGGTTGAGAGAAGTAATAAAGATGTTTGGATGAGGTGGAACTTATATATTTTGATTATTTTTTAATAATGATGTTTGAATTATTTAATTGATTAATATATATTAATTAATTATTATTAATTATGGTAACTATATTATTGAGAATTTTGAATTTGGGATAGTTATTGAGTTAGTATGTTTATTTTAAACAAAATTAATTATGACACTAAATCGGTGAAACCCCCTATTCTCCATCACTATTACATAATAATTTCTATTTCAATTACACAAACTATCTTATAAGACTCTCATAATACTTCCAAATTTAGAATAATTATCCTTGCTTTTCTAGTATAGGTCCATTATCATGGACCTCCCAACTTAGAGAGACCTTATTCCCAAACCTACTAACAACTAGTTTACAAATTTGAAATATTCTATTGGGTCTTCTCACATGTTTTTCCAAGCTAGATGAAGGAAATTGTAATTTTTTTTCACTATATAAGCAAAGAAAAACCCCATTTAAAATGGACTTGATCTTTATCTAGAATATATATTTTACACTACCACACATTGAGAAATGCTACCCTATTATTCCAAAATTCAAAACCATAAATCCTCTATAACCCTTTTATACAGTAGGGATGATTTGTCCTAATAAAAGGGAGCCCTTGCCCTTCTGTAGTCTTATCCATGACTCACATTTCTGTCAAGATGTCAAAATATCCAAGGTCACAAAATCAAATCAAAAAGTGGATTGCTCCCTCGAAGGACAGTTTTACTATCATTGCTGTAGCTAATAGACTACTCCCTCGAAGGACAGCTATTCAAAGCCCTTAAATATATAAAGCAAAAATATAGACCACTCCCTTGAAGGATGGCTATGACTAAATATTGCTATAAACAACACTTTTTTAGAAGCTTCCTGCATCGATCAGCTTCACAAATGACCACCAAGCAAAATGACATCTCTATGTAGACTTCCCGCATTGATCAGTCTACACCAAAAAAAAAATGGATCATGGACTTGGCTTATAGTTGTCTCAGGGTCTCCTATAAAAAGGGGGCAAGGTTATCTCTGCTCTTAAATGGGTTACCCTATTCTCCTATCCTAACACCTGCTCAAGGGACTTCGAGCTCACTTTAATGTCAAAGTGATTTGATTACCTCTCTAACACAACCTCTGGTCAACGACGTAATGCATGAATGGGGCTCTTAGTTCTAACAACCCCTATCTATGTTGTCATTCTGGTCCTTGTCAATAAAAGGGCAATTATGCCTTTCACTTCTTTTACACTTTGGTCACATCCAATCATTTGTCATTTATTAAATCAACTCAACCCCCTTTTTCCGACCAACCACCTTAATCTATTCACACTGGTTTCTATGGACACCAATACACATGGAAACTGTAGACCACTCAATTTATGTCCAGCATAAACCATTACTTGCTGGCACATCAATAGGCTCATTTCATTTTTGGCATATGTCCATCACCTAATATGGGCAATTGCTAAGGGTGAAAAACCTCGACTTTTTCTCATCATTTCAAGCATGTTCCATTAGACACATGGACGTGCTAGACCATTCTCATGACTAGACCAATCATCGACCGCTTTATCTTCTTGTTCGAACTACATTGGTCTGAGGCCCTAAGACTGGGGCTATGTAGGCAGCACTCAGATACACGACGTTCTCTGAGATTAGCTCGACCACCCTCGTTTGTTCATTTCTCTAATGGACAAACCCTATCCTCCTTTTGACCATGACCTTGCCCTCGACCAAGCCTAATCAATCACTTCGACCCTTTTCCTCCCTCTTTGGAAGAACTACATTGGCCTGAGGCCCTTAGGACAAGGGCTATGTAGGCAGCACTCAGTTGACATGGGGTCTTTTGCGGTTAGCTCGGCCATCCTCTTCATCACTTTCTTCCATCCCATTCTCTCGTCACCTGTCAATCACATCACAGCTAGTCATATATTATCATTAGCATAATCATTTTCATCATGTCCATCCATAGTCATTAAGCATCACCATCTAATCTAAAAATCATAACCATTCACATCAAACATCAACATCAATATCATTAAACAACATCATATAACTAGTTCATTTAGCATCATACACATAAACCATAATATCAACATGCATTACATCAAAATGCAATAAACATTAAACACATATTTATAAAACATCCATCACACAGGTCACTGATCCAAAATCTCATCATATATATCAATAATGTTCTATACAATCGCACAATTTGTGCATCTCTCTCTCTCAAAAGTCAAATACATCTCACATCATCAACATGCAAGCCGGTATATACATCATGTCAAAACTCTGCCCTCAAGGCTGTGGCTGTGGTGGTGGTGGCAGTGGCCGAGAAGACGCTGTATCCTCTCCCACCTCTGATCTGGGCCACCTGTGCAAACCTGTAGTGGTCGCTAGTGACATAAAATGCTACCAGCTCTACTCTGCCCTCATCTCAGAGTATCATTGTATCTGAGGGAACCCCCTGATGGCCCTCTCATAATATGTGATCTTGTCTAGCGCATCACTGTATCTAACTAGAGATACAGTCTATGGTGGACCCATTTGTCCTACTACCGTGCCCTATGCTAAACCCTGTGGCTGTGAAAACCCTGGCTGCACTGACACTGACTGTGTGGGCTACTGAACTGGCTGCTGAGATGGCTACTACATCGAGCCCTATCTCCTCAATCCCTGTCCTGCCAATGCTTGTACCTGGGCTATGGCCAGCTGACCCTGTAACATAGTAACCTGTCCTGTCAAAGCAGCCACCTATCCTGTCACCCCTGCCAGTTGGCCCTATAAAACTATGACTTGTCCCTGTAAAATGGTCACCTAGGCCTGTGCCACGTCCCTCTCCTATCGTGTTATGTCTCTCTCCTCATAGGCTGCATCCCGCTCCCTGGTGATAGCCTGTAAATCTGGCTATGGCCCTACCTGAACTCCTGTGTACTGCCCTACCCACCATGCTGTGTAGGCCTCTATACAACTTGGGTCAGCCATCTTAGGCCCTGCCAGCAACTCCTCAAAATCTGGCTCACCTGTCTCCTCTAGCAGTGGGAGCGGCGCCTCTATATCATCCCACCTATACTACAGAAATGTGGGAGGAACATCCTGTAGTAGCCCGTACTGGTGCCACTCTCTCTCTACTAGAATCCTCTCGAGCTCACCAACTTGCCTACCCCTGACCCATCTCAGGCTCTGTACCCCAACCAACTACTCCCCCTAGTCTCTAAATGCTAGATATCCCAGGTATGGTCTCCAGATAATGTCTTCTGGAATTAGGGCCTCCAGCACCCCTCGATAGTGGTCAATATCCCTGACCACTCCATCCACTCGTGTCTGTGCCATCACCTTGTGCCATCACCTGAATTTGACCCTAAAGCCGGCCTGTATCACCACTGGGAGGCTGAGAGGTCATATCACCGTGATATGCTCGTATGCCCAGCAGTGCAAAAGGTGGCCTACACACAGACTATACCGTCACCGCTGACTGATGCCCCATAGCTCTCTGTATACTTGGGCCAAAAAGACTGGTGCCCAGGCGAACACTGTCTATCACTCAATCATGTTTGTCAAAACTCTGGTCATGGCGACTGAAAACTTGCCTCCCTCCACATCTAGGAGTGCATACATTGTAATCCTAATCATCATCAGGATAGCCAGCCAATGTGTGTCCTCATCTACCACGTACAGAGGCTCATAAGCAAAACTTGCTGAGTGGTAGCTCATCTCAGCAATGTGCTCCCCAAACAGCGTAACCATGTGTATATTGTGTGCCTCTCTTAAGCATGCATAGATGTTAGCTTCGTGTTCCGGTAGCTACAAAATCTGGTACATGTCCTCGACCATGACTGTCATCTCACTTGTGGGTAGGTGGAAGGTGCTGGTGGAATGGTCCCACCACTTGATCAGTGCCACCATCAGGCTCACATCCTGTGCCACTCTGTAGTAGCGTCTCAACCCACCTAGTCCAACTGCACTCATCTGCACCCACTCCTTGATAATCACACCTCCACGCATCTGCGTTAGCAAAGTCAGGAGGCGATCTTGCAGCATCAGAGTCTGTCTCACCTGCATCCACCCAAGTCAATCTCATGTTAAAAATTTTCCTCCCATTTCTATTTTGACCAACCTATCTGACCATCTACACCTGACCTGACCTTTGAGAAGCCCTTTGTGTAGCTTTGATCCCTCGATTTGACCATTTTTCATCACTCCTTTTAACTAGGTAGCCACCGACATTGGTTATCATGCTAGTGATGGCACTCACCTAACCGACATCGGTCACTTAGTGACCGACGTCTGGTTGGCCGATGCCAGTGAACCCACCGACGTTAGCGACTGGTTCGGCCCTAGGGCCAAACGAGGTGAGCCCTAAATTTAGGGCTTCCCCATTATTGACTCCCTAACCCCCCAAATCACTCCTAAATTACTCCTAATCTATCATAGACCCCCTACCCACCTTCCTAGCTACCCTCCCCCCTCAATTTCTACCTCAACAATAAAAAATTTCAAAAATCAAATCAAAGCACAAATCAACCAATTGAGCTCATTAGGGCCTCCTACCTCATCCTGACATTGTGGTGTGGTGGCACGATGGGTGCCACTAGTGGTAGACCCCTTGTGGGTCCTCTACTCCCCTCGGCCATCTCCTCAATGTCCAAATCTCTGCAAGCTCCACCTAGCCCACAAGAACCTCCGCAACGTCTAATTTCTCTCCATGTGTCTCTCTCTCTCCACCAATGCTTCTTTGACACCTCACACTGCTCCTCGGTCAACCTAGTGTCACTTTCACTCACTTGGCTCTAGAGCTCTTTTCTCTCAGTCAACCAAATCACAAATGACTTCTGGTGGGCTGCCAATCTGGTTTTGTTGGATTTGGCATTCCATCGATGTCGACATTGTTGTGCCCTAGGCCGCTGATGTCAGCCTATATCCTACCAACGTCGGTCCCTTTGGGCCACCGACGACGGTTTTATCATCGACGTCAGTGGACTTCAAACCCTTCTTTTTTTCATCACCTTACCCCACAATCATGCCCTCAATCAGTCAGCCCTCTAGTACTAGTCATTTTGGCCCCCTGGGGCACATTTGAGATCACTTTTGCCTCCATCCATCGACCACCAGACCTTGGAGATCATGACCATCTCCTCTAACCGCAACTACTTCCAAAGCGATTTTGCCTTGGTTGTTTTTGCATGTATGCTACCTCATGATTGGTTAACAAAATTGTGCACAAACTATTTTTGACCTTCACAAGTATAAGATCACAAGCTGGTTGATCCCCACTACTTGTGACTTTTTTGTGTTTTTGGGAGCACTTCCTGAGCCCGAGATACTTGGAACACGATGACCATTGGAGCTACAACTTAGATTGAATAACCTAATCAGAAGATGACTAAATGCTGGGGCCCGGTTACTTTAATTTTGGCACTCCTCGACCCTTAACCTGCGACAATTTGACCTGACCATCCTCGTGAAGTGTTGTACATGCAATCATGACTTTTGTAGTGTTCTCACTCTATCTTCACCTCTTTTTCACCCAATCTTTGTCAAATCAGCACCCGATTCTAGGTTCCCTTCTCTCGACTCCTGCTTTGAGGGGGAATACCTCATCCATAATCGGGGAAACCAACCCTCCTATTTTTGTCTTACAGTTCACTCGAACAACCAACAAGACAAAATCGACCTTATCCCACACCTGGGGCAACCAACTCCTATTTTTGTCTTACAGTTCATCCAGAACAACCAACAAGATAAAAAGGGGCAAATGTAGACACCGTAATTGTGTCTAACCCTTGTCGTCCTCCCCTTAACCCCCATTTTAGCTTTCAATGCCTATTTAACCCCTGTCGACCATTTTCCCACAAGCCTTGACCCTGGTAGCATGTAAAAATGAGTAGAGAGCTAAAGTTAGCCTTTGTCCCCATTCTGCATCTACCGACGACGGTCATAACCCGGCCAACGTCACCGACATCGGTCACTTATCGGCTGACGTCGACAGTCCTGCTGACGTTGGTTATCTTTAACACTGCATTCTCGACCCAAACGTAGGAACCGTTATCTATTATCCCTTATCCATTCAGTTGCCAATCCATTTCTTGATCGGTTATCGGACCTTCCTTCGTATCAATTAGCAAAACCTCTTCATTCGAATGATCAACCAATTCTTGCATTCAACCAATCTGCATCCAATCTCTTACATTCTTTCTCTCTCTGGTATAGGTTTCTGCTTCAGTCATCTTGCTGGAGGTCTGCTACATCAAACTTCTGTGACACAGTGACAACATCAATCATGTCTCTGACTTTTATCTTCAGCACGTAACAGGTAAGCATTTGTTCTGTGTTTTTATTCTGATCTCTGGTTATTGTTTTTAATTGCTATCATTACCCAGATTTAGATTCAGACTATAGCCCCAACCTTACTTCCACTTGTATCACCTCTATCCGCCCTCTGTAGAATATACAGTATGTAACTCTGCCCATACCCCTTGCACACAAAACCCTCAAACAATCCCTCTAACTCCTAAATCGGCTTCCCAAACCCTCAGACAAAAACATCTAAGCTTTTTGCAAATCCTAAGACCCTGTCCAGACCCGACTAGACCCTGTCCAAAATTGTTGCCCCGATCGACGCCGGTCATTACCCCTACTGACACCGGCACTTTAACCGATGTCGGTTCCCTTCCCTGACCGACGCCGGCACAAAGACCGACACTGGCGACTATGCAGAGTAGTTTGCTGCATATTAGGTATGCATTCTACTTTTTGTCTTTTATTTGCTTTCATTTCATCTTTCATTATTTCTACTTCAGTCAAATATTCTATTTTTTATTAGTGGGTTGATATCCCTTAAGGAAGTCTTCGTACTTCAGGGATCAAGCGTTTGCTTGACAGCCCACCGTCTCTTCGTCTAACATTTTTTCATGTTTAGTCTCTTTTTCTTCGCAGGTGTCATTCCTCCACAGCCAAAGAGGAGTACCTTCCAACGTCTGATTTCAGTGCGCACAACTATATCTGGGTATCTTCTAACCCTAGACCATCTCTTAGTTTCTCATTTCTATCTTTTGAATGTGAAAGCAAAATTAGCGTAGAAATAAATACATCCTTTCTCCACCCATTCTTACCCCCCATAAAGAGGACCAACCCTTCTACATTTATATCTCTACCACTGATCATTCCTTAGGGGTAATACTTGCTCATTGTGATGAATAAAATAAAGAGAAATTTATCTACTATATAAGTCAAATAGTTATAGAGTATGAGACTCAGTACATCCATATCGAGAATCTTTGCCTTACCTTAGTCTTTGTGGTTACCAAACTTTGTCATTACCTCCTCTAACACAAAACCTTCATCATCACTAACACAAACCCACTCAAGTACATGCACTCTAAACCATACCAAAACTAGTGTATGACTAAGTGGCTCATGCTCCTAGCTGAGTTTAACCTTGAGTTCCTCTAGTAGAAGTTGATTAAAGGATAAGTCATCACTAATCAATTAGCCAAAGCTCCTTTACTAGATAATTGACCTCTTCCTCTTGTGTTTTTAATGATTCCATCATGACTCTTTTTTAAAAGGACATCACCTACCAAATGACCATGTTATTTGATAACTTGAAATGCCAACATAGTGGAGGTGTTGGAGTTATTCTCATTCCCCTCAATGTCAAACCTCTTCCTCTCTCTTTCAAACTTGATTTCAAGTGTACCAATAATATGATGGAGTATGAAGCCATAGTAATAGGTCTCCAAACCATTCTATCCTTGGGAGTTAAGATAATCAGTATCTTTAGCTATTCCCAACTTGTGGTCAACTAGGTCAATGGATCCTACCAATGTAAGAATGATGTTTTTCAAAAGTATAAAAACGTAGTAGATGTACTCTTAACATCATTTGATCATTACCTTATCTAATCTATTCCATGATCTACCAACACATTAACGGATATAATGGTTTCCCTTGGTTCCCAAATCCCATCTATGCCTATCAAGTCTAAGCTCTTTATCACCATTCATAATTTTATCACACCCTCTTATATCCAATCTGACCTCCCTGTCATTTTTAGTGTGGAAACATCTCCATCAGACACTTGGTATGAGAAAACCTTTAACTACCTCAACCTTGACATCATTCCTCCCAACCTCTCTAGGAATGCCTGAAGAGCCTTTATTTAGAGTACCTCTCATTATACCATACTATGGGGAATAATTTATAAACATGGTTTCAATGGCCTCCTTCTTCATTGCCTTTATAGTCATGAAACTTCCCATGATATCAAGGAAATGCATGATGGAATATGTGGGGGATACTTTAGTGGTTTAGCTATCACTAAATGTATCCTTCACTTTGGATACTATTGGCCGACCCTAAACTAAGACTACTATGATTATGTAAAGAAGTGTGTTAAATGCCAAAAACACACCAATTTACATCATGCACCATCCCATGGCCTTCAAGTATCTAAGGAATTTTAGCCCTTATCATAATAGGGACTGGATCTCATTGGGGAAATTAATCCTCATTCTTCATAGTGGCACCAGTCCATCATCGCCACCATTGAGTATTTCACCAAGTGGGTAGAGGTTATTCCTCTCATCTTGACTAAAGTCAACTAGATAGTATACTTTATCAATCACCATATCATTTTTCATTCTAGTGTTCCTTATAAGATCATCACTGATAATGGAAAATATTTTAAAAACAAACAAGTCCAAGGTTTTTATGATGCATTTGGTAGCAAGTTAAGATTTTACACTCCATATCATCCACAAGCAAATGGATAAGTGGAATACTCTAAAAAAACCTTCAACAAAATGTTAACCAAAGTAATCAATGCTTCAGGTTAAGATTGACACTTGTACACCCCTTTCACTTTATGGTCCTATCACACTAGCATTCAAACCCCTATGGGTGCTACTCCTTTCTCCTTGGTCTTTGGAGTAGAGTTAGTCTTGCCTCTTGAATTCTATATTCCCTCTCTTTACATATCCTTGCAAGACATCATTTTTGAGAATGGCTATCATCAAGAACATCTAGCATGACTTGAGCTACTTGATGAACACTACTTAATAGTGATTAACACCTTTGAATCTACCAAGATCAAATCAAGAATGCCTATAACAAGCATTTAAAAGAATGATAATTAAAAATTAGAGACCTCATACTAAAGGAAAATTAACATGTAACCAATATGGAGAAAATTAAGTGAGGCAAGTTCACTTTTAGCTGGCTTAGAACCTACATAATAACCCATAAGTATGGATTAGGAGCTTATTATTTGTCCTCTCTTGAAGGTAAACCATAACCTGAGCCTCTAAATTCTTCGCATCTACATCTTTTCTTTTTTTAAAACAAGGATCAAACTCACATGTCATCTAACTTAATCTCATCCTTTGATTTAAAAGATTTTCACCTCCATCCTATTCCCTTTAAGGACAAATGATTACAACATCAAACCATCTGATTAATAATCATAGTCATAGCCTAAGCTTAAATATGGGTACTATGGCTCTACCCATGGCATGATTCTCATAGATAATTTTCTTCCCTAATCAAATGGAATGTAATGGTCATTGTCTCTCAAAACCACCCCTTTCACCTATCATTAACCTCTTTTGATCTAGGTTTTGCCCTTATAAAGGTAAACCTCTAAGCCTAAATAGACTTGTACATGTATAACCTAGCATCAATTTTTTTTGGGATACTTAAATATCACTTGGTTCAAACATCTATAGCATGCAAACTACTCCCTTGAATGACAACTACCCAAATTCAAAATTGCTTAAAAGATAGACTGCTCCCTTGAAGGACAACTACCAAAATGAACAAACCTAAACTTAGAACACACCATAAAAGGATGGTTAAGTTAAGTTTATCAAATAAACCATTTGAATATTCATGTATCGATCAGCTTCACAAACCTATCTAAACAAATTAATCAAAAAAACTCATATCAAAATCAAAATTAAGTTATCCCAAAAAAGCTATAATCAGCTTTCATATATAACATTAGTAGACTTCTCGCATCAATTAGTCTACACCTTGAATTTAAAAATGGAATTATCTATTATGGTTCATAGGTCACCCATAGAAGGGTCAAACCAACCCATATGAAGGCTACACTCCCCTTCACATCACCTATCACCTATCTCCCCTTTATACCATCTACAAATCAAGGGACTTTGAGCTTACTTGACACAATGTCATCAAGACACCATTTTATCAAACAACGCATGCTAATGTAAATCATTTGAATGGATTATGTTCATTAGGCTGATATAACTTTGGTTTTGTTTATTCCTTACCAATGATGAAGCATCATGTCTCTTTCCTTATCCTCTCATAAGTAGTTCATATATTCATAAAGACATATGCCTCATGATTTTTCATCTCCTTTTCCACATCTAGTTTGTTATCTATTTTACTTTAGGTGATATAATAAACAAAAAAACTATACATCATATCAATAAAATAAACCACATCATATAAATATCACATAACCATAGCCAAAACATCATAAACATCATAACCATATCGCATATCCCTGATCATAACCATAATCATAAACCGCATTACATCATAACATAACATCCATGATCATAACCATAAATCAAAACATCATAACCATGTATAAAATAAAGCATCACATCATCATAAATACAATCAAGCATAAACATCATCCATAATCATCACATGCCTAAGCTAGAGAGTCTACATATCATAAGCATAATCATGCATAAACATCAAAACCATAAACCATGAAATCAAATATATATATATATATAATCATCATGTCTCATCAACATAAAATAGTACATATAATCATGTGCATCTCTTTTTCTACCAAAAATATACATCTCATTACATCAACTCATAGGTTGGTATCAAAATCATATACATATATCATATCATAAAACTATACCCTTCGGGCACCAATACCACTAGCCCTTCCTTCACCACTACTTCCTTATAGTGCCTACCTATCCACCCACCAAAGTGGCCAATTGACCTAGAGTTACTACACATGCACCACCAACCAAGTTGGTTATATACTCACCCCATTAAGGCTGATCAGGACACTGTGTCATAATTATGGCCTTATAATATTACAACTTCTCAACCATGGCCAAGTATCATGTCATATGTATGTTACTTGGTGGTCCTACTAGTGTTCTAGCTACTCCTCCTCTCTATCTTAGGGTGTGGCTTGTAATGTCCCCAATTTTATATTAAAATGGTTTAATTAATTAATTAAATTATTATGAAAATAAAATTAACTTCTTCTAGAAGTTTCCTTGGAAGGCTTTAAAAGAAGGGGAAAGCAAAGCATTTGCATAATCTAATATCTTCTTTTGCAAAATTATTCTAAGAAGCTTGAATCGGTGATTCAGCTGGGATCTCTAAAGATGAAACCCTTCAGTAGATTGGAGAAGAGTTGGATGAAAACCCAGCCCTTTGTCAGAGGTGGATTCGAGACGAAATCCAGATTGTGCATATTGGTCAGATCTAGAGCTTCAGAGGCCTTTCACGGGGTATACCAGGGTTCAGCCTATGCAAATGGGTTCCAGGTATTTATTCATTGTTTAGGTTTCAGATTTATATATTTTATTTTCATTTCTGGTTTGGGTACGGAATCTGTACAAAAGCGGCACCAGGCCGTACTAGCAGGGTCAGAGAAAAGAAAGGGCACAGTTCAGCCGCAGGGTCTTACAGAGACCGGCATCAGCATATAGACCGACATCGGCCGATTATCTACCGACACCGATAGTCAGGTAGTCACAGACAGGCAGGCAAAGGTCACCCTCAGATGACCAACGGCGGCAGGGTATAGACCGACATCGACATCGGCAGCGACCGACGTCGGCGACTATGTTTTTTGGACATAGCAGGGCGAGAGCATGCAATCCAAAGTTTTTTATTTCCAGTTTGGTTGTTATAATAATTGGGTTTTGAGACCAATCTGTAATAATTTTATGACATCTGGGCTATAGTATCAGTTACATTCAGTTTTATATCTTTGTCTAATTGATTGAATGCTGTAAGTAGTGGAAATCAATTTTATTTGCTTTCAATCCTAGTTTGGGATCTTTCAGTGGTATCAGAGCCATGCATCTTGCTAGCCTGTAGGGGCAAAACTGTTTTATTTCTATGCATCCTGAAAGATTTGATAGAAGCCATAAATATTTTACACGTAGTAGAGCTCAGTACGAGCGAGAGTTGGGTTTAGGACAGCCATCTATCATGGCTGAAGAACAGAGGAATGCCCATAGAACCCAGGATGAAGAAGAAAGGGAGATGATGAGGACCCTCATCACTACCCAGCCCAGGATTATTCAGGCTCTAAACTAATTATAGGATACCATGGAGCGTTTAGAGGTGGATAGACACAGAGGTAGAAGGAATGGATCAGCTTCAGTGACTAGTAGTGATCATACCCATCACTCCAGTCAGCATAGTCACCATTCCCGTTCTTCAGTGGGGAGCTCCAGTCATTCCTCTAGGCGACATCATCATCATACACCTACTTCTAATAGACCATTACTGCCTCAGTTTGTACCAGGTGGACAACTAGTACAGGTGGAACCACCAGAGATGGGGTTCCAAGAGTCCATTTTGGCAGCGACAACAGAATGGAGAGCTTTACCCCCAGAGGTTAGGGAGGTTTTTCCTTTTCCCCAGTATTATGCGCAGCATAGAGACATAGCTAGACTCAGGGGAGATCGGGGTAATAGGCCACCACAGCAGCAGCATAATCATGACCTCAATAGAGCTACAGGGAAGATTACATTGGCTTCATATAATGGTTCTGGAGAGACTAGTGCAAGAGCTTGGGTCCACAAGCTGGACATATATCTTTCTTTGAGGCCCATGCCTGAGCGTGAGGCCATTCAGTTTGTGGTATTACATCTAGAGGGGATTGCATATGATTGGTGGCACCATGGATTGGTCACTCAGGATCATGCTTTAGTTCACTCCTATGATGAGTTCACTGAGAGACTTATTGCACGGTTTGATCGTAAGGATACAGAACTTTACTACAGGGAGTTGGCTCATCTTAGACAGAGTGGTCATGCAAAAACTTATATTAATGAGTTTCAGCGTATTGCAGTTATGGTACCTGATATGCCTCAGAGACGGAGTGTGATGTTATTTATTGAGGTATTACAAGATAGACTTAAGGGACTGGTACGTGCTTTCCAACCAGCCACTCTTAAGGATGCCATTGATGTGACATTGAGACTGGACACTGTTCCCACTTCTTATCAGGGTGATAAGAAAATAGCTATGAAATCTCGGCCTATACAGAAGGCCAACACACCACAAATTAAAGAAGGGCCATCCTCTACAAATCCTTGGATGAATCAGGAGACTAGGAATGACTTGAGGAGGAAAAAGTTATGTTTTTCCTGCAAAGACCCATGGGAGCCAGGCCACCGTTGCATGGGTAAAGGAAAGGTTCACCTGATTGAGGTAACTTCTGAGTGTGGAGATGAGGAGGTTCCTGATATGGACATTGAGGATAATATTGAGCAGGATCAGATACAGTTGGAGTTAGACACCCTAGAGCCTTTGGCATCAGCCAAAGCAATTATGGCTACTCTCTCCAGTTATCCTAACTTTCATGCCTTTCGGTTGAAAGGTACACTTGAGGGTAAGTGGGTAGTGAGCTTGGTAGATACAGGTGCTACCCATAACTTCATTGACTGGAAGTTAGTGGGAAGGTGTGAATTATAGTATGAGAAGTTTGGTGGTTTCGGGGTAAAGGTGGCAGATGGTGCAGTATTGGGTTGTACCAAATGGATTCCACAGCTCAACATTCACATGGGGAATTACACTTTGACCGATGATTTTTATGTGTTTCCTTTAGAGGATTATGATGTGGTCTTGGGCATGCAGTGGTTACAGGTTATTGGGCGCTACATTATTGATCACCGCCGTATGTAGTTAGAATTCCTTTCTGGGGGAAGGAAGATTATCTTGAAGGTAGAGCAAGATGGAGGACCTAAGGAGGGGTCATCCCACAGGATGGAGTCTCATTTTATAGGTGATGTGGTAACTAATTCTATTTGTTGTAGGGCATTTTCCTTTCCAATTATAAGTCAACATCCTTATGGGGATTGTGAGAGTTTGTTAATCAGAGTAGCGCAGCGGCCCTTTTCTAAGTCTAAGGTATGTGATGGAGAATTTGCTAATTACATATTGAGGATTATCACACTACTCTCTAGGAGAAACAAGGTGAATGTAGTCACAGATATTTTTCAGCCTAGTGTTTTTGACAGAAGAATTAGCAAATTTTTGAGATTGATATGGCATCTAGGTAGTTGGTATTGGGTATCAGGAGCGAATTGCTTGAGGACAAGCAATCTCCGGGAAGGGAGGACTGTAATGTCCCCAATTTTCTATTAAAATGGTTTAATTAATTAATTAAATTATTATGAAAATAAAATTAACTTCTTCTAGAAGTTTCCTTGGAAGGCTTTAAAAGAAGGGGAAAGCAAAGCATTTGCATAATCTAATATCTTCTTTTGCAAAATTATTCTGAGAAGCTTGAATCGGTGATTCAGCTGGGATCTCTGAGGACGAAACCCTTCAGTAGATTGGAGAAGAGTTGGATGAAAACCCAGCCCTTTGTCAGAGGTGGATTCGAGACAAAATCCAGATTGTGCATATTGGTCAGATCTGGAGCTTCAGAGGCCTTTCACGGGGTATACCAGGGTTCAACCTATGCAAATGGGTTCCAGGTATTTATTCATTGTTTAGGTTTCAGATTTATATATTTTATTTGCATTTCTGGTTCGAGTACGAAATCTGTACAAAAGTGGCACCAGGCCGTACCAGTAGGGTCAGAGAAAAGAAAGGGCACAGTTCAGCCGCAGGGTCTTACAGAGACCAACATCAGCATATAGACCGACATCGGCCGATTATCTACCGACGCCGGCAGTCAGGTAGTCACAGACAGGCAGGCAGAGGTCACCCTCAGATGACCGACGGTGGTAGGGTATAGACCGACGTCGGCATCAGTAGCGACCGATGTCGGTGATTGTGTTGTCTGGACACAGCAGGCCGAGAGCACGCAATCCCAAGTTTTTTATTTCCAGTTTGGTTGTTATAATAATTGGGTTTTGAGACCAATCTGTAATAATTTTATGACATCTGGGCTATAGTATCAGTTACATTTGGTTTTATATCTTTGTCTAATTGATTGAATGCTGTAAGTAGTGGAAATCAATTTTATTTGCTTTCAATCCTAGTTTTGGATCTTTCATGGCTTCCAATAGTTAGTATGTGTGACCTTTGATAGAGCATACCTAACCCTACTTACCCAAAACCACCCAAAATTTCATTCTACCTCTCAATAAAACTATCTCATACCTATCTTGACCCTATCTTAACCTCCCTAGCCTAATAAAACCACTTTTCACCTACTAATTTAATCAAAATCAACCTAAACCTAAAACCTAGGGCAAACCCCTAAACCAACAATAAACTAACAAAAATTCAACCTAAACTACCAAAATCAATATACACTAACAATTTCAAGGAAATACCTACGTCATTCCCTAATCATCATTGAGGAGGAATCCTAGATCATACCACTTAGGTGCATCCTCATGCATGTTACATCCTTGGTCCCATGGTAGCTCAACATAAATATCACACCAATCAACCAATCAACTAACTCATCAACACTCTTGTGTGCAATGCTAAAATCACCAATGCATAAGAGTCTAGAAGTTGCAAAAGTCAAAAGTGAAAATGACAACTTTTTTTCACTTTTTACCTTTGAAATTTTAGTGTTTCATCCTAACTATTGACACTCAGGGTGACCATCAATGGTTGATTTTTTTACCCCTAACCATCGATAATCAGGAAACCCACCTTTTAATTTTTTTAGCACCAACACCTTCATGCCACATTTTTAGAGGTTACCCTTATCTACTAAAAAAACTAACCTTAAGAGAGTATCTTCTATCCATAAACTAACCACAAACCATTAGATAACACCCTCTCCAACCAACCAACCACCCAACCATGTCCACCTTGATGTTAGCCATTTTTAGCCCACGCTATCACATATTTTTTGATTACCTTGCCTTGGCCCCTTTTGATCACACCGACCAACCTTGCCATGTTGAACACTTGAATTTTGACCAACTCATGCACATTAAACCATTTATTATTTTCATGAGTTCACTTCTTACCTTATATACCCATGAAAACACTAAAACTATCTAGGATACTTGCATTTACAAGTGTATCCCAACCGTCACATATAGTCACACAGTCCACTTATCACTTAGTCTTCTAGCACCACCCTTATTTTTACCAACCATGGAAACTTAGTTTATGAATGATCTTAGATATCACACGTATTCATATTTTGTTTGTATGTTTATGCTTCAAATGCCCAACCATTTTGCCACCAACCTCATGACTCACCATCAATTGCTTATCAAACCTCAAATTGATTTTGGTTTCACCTCATCATCTCCTAGTTTGAGGGGGAAACACCTCCTCCCATATTCAGAGCAACCAAACCTTTGACCCACAATCCATTTTTGTTTTACAGCATGTCAACATGAACTACATAAAAAAAGGAGAAAAATTAGACAATAGAAAACCACATACAACAGTTCTAGATGTCAAAATTCCTTGGGGAGCACCTATAACTTCTTAGCCTACTAACTCACCCATCAAACCTTGAGTCAAGTTAGAAAACTAAGGTAAATAACTCACTAACCCACTAATTGACCTTTAACCCAACCCTTTTAACCTACCTTGACCCCTTCACCTTCAGACACTCAACCATCGATGGTCAGCATAACTACCAATGGTTAGAATGACCGTCAATGGTCAGGTCCTCACCATTCAAACACAACACCAACTATGTACAAGATACCATGGCAAAATTTAATGTGTTTTCCTTACCCACTACTAACACATCATGATGCATAAAAATAAGTAGCCTAACCTCCTATGGAACCTTCTACCTCCATCTCTATTTATGTATAAAAGGAGGGGAGTAGGAGGTGAATAAGGATCTAGGTTTTTAACAATAAAAACATTTATAATCAAACATTATAGCACATAGGTGATTAGGCTTTCAACCATCAGGTCTTCCTTCTAACAATTGAAAAAATATAATAGAGACCCTAACCTTTGCTAGAATTTCTCGAGGAAAAGTATTGTTACTCTACCGAAATTGTTCGAATATCAACCATCTACCATCAACCACTAAGTGAGGTACATTTTTATTTTTTATTCTATTTGTTTGGTTTTTCACTTCTTTTCTTGAATTAGACCTTTTTACATCTTATCTCCTAACCCGCAGACCTTAACTAGATCCTAAAACATTTATTGACCCCTTCTATAACCTTTTCCTAAACTCCTTACCTAAAAAAAATGTTGATGGTCACCCTAACCATTACTAGTCACCTTCAACTATCGATGGTCACCCAACTACTGACGGTCAACTTAACCACCAATGGTCATCCTAACCACCAATGGTCACTATGGCAGGAAATAACAACAATTTATTTCTATCTATTTACCCTTGCCCAAATTACACTTTCTATGTTCTTGCCTATTCATAGAGACCTCACCTATGTTGTGAACCCCACATGAGCTCTTTAGCATTAGTATTAACCTTCTATTTGCTTAATTAGTCTATTTTCCTTTTATCAAGCATGTATTTCCTCTTGTATTCCCTTTTAGTCTTTTCTATTATTTGATGCAAGTAATTTACCTTTATTTATTTTAACTTAACTATTTTGAGAGTGGATTGATATCCTCTTAGTGAGCTCATTCTTATTGGATCTAGATCATGCTAGGAAATCCACCTTGCTACCCATCTAACAACCCGTTTACATGATTCCTTTATTATCTACAAGTCATTCTTCCCAAGATAAAGAGGATCTCTTCATAATCATTTGGATCATGTGCACATAAACAAATATGTTTTTCTATCACACCCTTATAACTAGTTTCTTACTTCTTCTTTTAAATAGAAACAAGCAAAAATTAAGAGAAATAGGATGCTTAAAAAATAGGAGAGGGGGCATTATCACCTATATACAGAAAGGAGAAGGGGAATTCTCACATATATAGAGAAAGGATTGACTAGGGACAATCTTGTAAAAGTCTTGAAGGTGTATTCAATGATGTAAAACATCTATGCCTACAAACTTCTCATTGATTAACCTTGGTTTTGATTCCCTTTAATTGACCTCTGATGTAGACTCCTTTTTCTTATCTCTTGACTATGCTTGATCAATCTTACCTTTTGAAGACTTCTCAAATATCCTTGTGATCATATAGTATTTCTCAAGCTTAAGACATTTATTCCATATTTATCTCCTCTTTTATCCTTTATAGAACCTGCTTATCCTTTTCAGCCCAATCTCCTCATTTCATTCTCATTTAGAATAGAGGCCTATATCATTCCTTATTAGTCTATAACCCCACATGATCATTGATGCTTACTTGACCCATTATAGTGTGTCTTCTATCATATCTTGACTAAAATTAACATTTATCAACTCATTTGGCAACTTTGTTAACTCATTAGCTCATCATAAGCACCTTTAAATAAGAATAGGCTATTTCTCCTTATAACACTATAAATTTATAAATATCCTAGGATTGGACAAACTAAAAATGATATCAACAAACCAATTCCACTTTTAGGTACCCTTTATCCTTTTTTAACTTAATTCAAAGTTTTATGGTCTAATTCTTAGGTCAGACCCCCTAACTCAACACCTTTATTCTCTAATTAGGTTTCCAAGGCCAAATTCAATGACTCGGTCCTCAAAACCATATGGTACAATATTGTACCTGACTTAAAAATACTAAAGTATTATAATTAATATTAATAAACTTCAAATTACAAAGTTACATTAATTTTTTACAATTTAAAATCAAGTTATTTTTTTTATTTCCCAAAGCCTTAGGTCCTTGTTATACAGGCCTATGTAAGGCTGAGAGGTTAAAAAAAGGACTAAAATGAATTTTTGTCCATTTAAATAAATTATTATACTTTTTTGGTGCCTACATAAGTTTTTATCAACTTTAATAATAGTTATTTGCCTTTGATCACACCCCAAATGGTTTTAAAATGTAAATACACATAATTTTGATCGCTTAATAAGACTGTGAGAAGGCTTTTTTAGACCCTTATAGTTTTAGTGAAGATTTAATCCTTAAAATGGTTAATTATATTAAATTATAAAATATAAATTATGGTTATGATCCAAACCACTTCAATAACCACTCAACTACCTCCATTCATAGAAACATATTCGACAATCTAGCCTATGTCTAGGCAGACTGGATTCTAGTAAGACTATGTGTAAGTTATACTTGAATTTTACAAATATATTTGAAATTATGAGACATAAAAATTATTAACTTTATATTTAACACAATATATATTATGAATATTCTTCAAATCAAACTAAAACCTTAAACTAAACACCAACAATGTAAACTTATTTATCCCATTTCACTGTGTATTGGTAGAATTGTGCCTTCTTTAACTGTGTACACTTGTCATGGAGGTCCAGACCAAAAATTACACTATTATAATATTATAAATATTATAAAAGTGTTATAATCATCTAAAATATACCATAAACACCATTCCATTCATGAAATACAAGAAATAAATTCTAACTAATATCTTTGTTCCCTCTTTACTGAGCTATGCCAAACTAGATCTTCAAAGCCTATATGATGCATCTTGATCTAGTAACCTATAATCAAGGATATAATTACACTAAAATAACTAATAAAAAATTCTATATTTGAGTATTTTATATGCATTGGGATCATGATAGTAATAATTATATATATATCATGTTAAAAGACACACACACACACACACACACACACACACACACACACACACACACACACACACACACACACACACACACACACACACACACACACACACACACACACACACACACACACACACACACACATCACTATGAATTTAAAATCACATCCTTCAAACATTCTTCTTACTATCATGATCCCAATGCATATAAAATACTCAAATATAGAATTTTTAAAAATAATGGGTGGAGTTATTTTACATTTTTGAAATGTATTGTTTCCTTAAATATTCTACCTATTATTATTCTATACTCTCTTCTTCACACTAGCTTCCCACGTGAATTTCATTCTTATTCCTATACTGAACATGCAAACAACTTTCTAATTTTTCCTACTCCATGTATAGATGGTGGTTGCAAGCCCACTTTCTTGGCTCACGTTGTCTTTTTTAATATTTTCACATTTAAATAAACATAATATATTTTATATGGCCATTTATGACCCTTAAAAACATTTATCCACTTTTAAGTTTCACACAAGACTCCAAAATAAATCATAAAACTAATTTAGAAATTCAAAATTTCAAAATTACCAATTTAGTGGGAAACTCTAGAATGAGTTCGAACAGACACTTCAAAACACCTAATGACTTCCAATAATTATATATTATCCTATGTGAACTCTCTTACCCATATCAAAATACAAATTACCACCATTAATATTTTAAATGTATTAATTATTTACATTATTTTGTGATGCTTTGTATCATACTCCCTTTGAGGGAAAGATTTGAGCTCCAACTCAAATTCCTTAATCTAACTTTATTCCTAGATTTAAAATTAATATTGGATTGGTATTTGGACTTATTTTTTCTATTGTTCCTTATGTTTTTCTTCATCTTATCCTCTCTTCTTTTATTTTGTTTCCTTTCTTGTCTTGTCTTCTTATGAAGTCATCCTCCAACTTCATGAAATGAATTATCCTTTGTATCTCTTTATCAACTTCATATTCGATGTCATATATCTATGTTTTAACTTGATGATATTCTCCCTCTTTGTAAATATTTTATCCAAAAATTTTATCTTCATTCATCCTTGTTGATTTGGTTGAACCACTCATCAAACCTGGCATAGTTTACTTGTACACTTCATGCTAGTTTATACTTACCATAATGTCTTCTTTATTTGCATCTTCTCCTTGAACCTAAATCCTTATTTATAATAGGCTCTTAAAAATAACTCATTTTTAACTTTTACTCCTTCTTTTTCATCATTTAACTTTGGTTCATAATTGTGTCTAGGTAGTTACTCACGAAGATGAGCTTGCAACTTCTCTTTAGATTTTGTTCTTTTCTTTGCAACTAGTTTTATTGAGTTAAGGTTATCTCTTAACATATCCTTGTCATATAAAATTGAAATTTAAAAGTTAGATATAAAAATTTGAGACTTAAGAGTCTCTCTATGTTCTTATTTTGAACATATTTTCTCTTTTGAGCTCCTTTGCACCTCTATGTTTTTCTCTTACTCTATTTGTGAGCAGATTTCTTCTTTATCTATGGAATACTCCAAGAATGTCAATTCATGTTTAAACTGATTAGTCAATTCATATTATTTTTATTTAATGAGTTCATTTGACTTCAAATAATCCTCTTCATTTTCAAAGCCTTGGATTTGTTCTTGATTTCTCCTTTGGTGTATAGACTCATCCCTAAGTTCTTCATTGCTCCTCAATATCTGATTTGTACTATCAACTGATACAAATAACTTTCTTAGAGGATTAAACAATTTATATAGTATACTTACTAATATTAATGAAATACCATCCATCTCTTTACTTTTTTCATGATATTTAAGCACCTTTTATCCTATTTCTTCCCTATTTTCATCTTCCAACTTGTTCTGCTCTTTATTAATTATTGGGACTGATTGTACACCTATATCCTTATTAAATTCTTCATCTAAATATTGTCCTATATCAACATATTATTCCATCACTATATCTCTTATTGATAGGTCTTTAAAAAAAATTGAAAGAGGTAAATCTCCCCTTGTTCCATTAACTTTTCACTCATTATCATTACTTGATCAAAATCTTCATCTTCATAAGTCCATTTGCATCTTTCTCCTTAGTGCATACTAGTGATTTCAAGCATACTTTTATATGCTTCATCTTATCTTAAAAATATCTCATAAAATGAATCATTACTATCATCACTAAAAATATCACAACCAATTTTCTTACATTTCATTTTCTTTGTGCTCTCTTGAAGCATATCTTCATCACCATGGTTTGCAACATCATTATATTCTATCTCTTTCATACTTTTAGCTACCCATACCTTGCTTGACATGAGTTTTTAATATCTTGGATTCCATTGGTTTGATTTTTATACATGAATTTTATTAATTCATTTTCCTAGTCCTTCTTATTTAATTCTTGTACATGTCCTCTACTTATATTCTCATAATAGATAACTCCTTGTTTGGGCTTTTCAGGCTTCACCTCATCAACTGATCTTTGGATCCATTTAAGAATCCTATATCCATGATTTATTGCAATTTTTGAGAAATTAACTTTGTTATTTTAACTATTCTCATGTACATATATAATATTATTCTCAAATGCATGATTAAAATTAAAATTCAAACTTTCATTTACCTTTTTGATAGGTTGTTTCATTGTCATGCTTCTTTACAAGGATTTACTATTTGTAATAATCTCCTTTTTGTGTATTTTATTTCCTTCCTCTGCTGGAATTCTTTTAAAGGCATCATAAAATTCTAGTTCATCCTCTATCTCTTAATTAGTATGTTTAAAGTCTTCAACACCATCATTATCTTTAACTCTATAATCCATCTCCATTCTTAAACTATTACAAATTATTTGTCTTTTCTTTCACATTCATCTTCATGCATGGATGCTTCATTGGCTTCATTTATTACCAACCTCAAGGTCTTATGCTTCATATTTTTCATACTTTTCTTCATACCTACATATATACAATTAAAGACAACATTAGAGCATAAAATAAGAGACTAAAAGGTCTTCATTAGTCTTTATTTTATGGACACTTTCTTCTTCCTCTCACTTGTTTTTTCAAATACTCCTTTTAGCACTATCTTCTCTACCATGTTATCCATAATGAGAACTCTTTTTTCATCTTCTATTGCATGTTTCTCACTTGATAAATTTGAACTTTTTAAGATTATATGGGTACTTCTCTTCTTGTTATTCTCTTTTTATCTCAATACAACTCTTCTTTTCCTTTGCATGAGTAGCCTCATAGGCCACCTGACCTTCTTTCTCATGTTCCAACCAAACCATTAGCTTTCTTGTTCCTACATGAGCTTCACCATGAGCTCTATTCTCTCCATGATTTGTCCTAACTCATTTCTTATATCCTCTAGCTCTTTTTATTAATTCATATCTTCTCTCTTTGGTTCTCCTTTGACCTTCTTTTCCATGTAGTAATTTACATCAATCATGCCCTATTTTTTATTTGCCTTTAACATATTCATCTTACTTTCTCTTTAATCTTTATTCCTCACTTAGACCTATCTTTCTCAACAATTTTTCCTACTTGCCTCTTATGACCTCACTTGTGTCTCTTATTCTTGTATTCATTTTCCTAATACCTATAGGGAAACTTCTTAAATCACTATCTTCCTTTCTCTGACAAGCCTCAAGAGGCTATACATGTACTTGTTTAAAATTTTCAAGAATTATTTTACAATATTTACACATTCTTCATATAACATAAACATAATGAAATATAGGTTATCAAATCAAATGTACATTTATCTTGAAGTTTGCCTATATTCTTTCCTAGTAGAATCTTTGCTACTCTAATACCACTTGATGTATAACCTATATGCCTACAACCTTATAATTAATTAACTTTGTTTCTTATTCCCTTTACTTGACCTATGATGCAGACTCTTTTTTATTATCTTTTGACTATGATTTATCAATATTACCTTTTTAATATTTATCAATTATCCTTATGAACATATAGTATTTATCAAGCTTAAGACATTCACTCCTTCACATTTCTCTCCTCTCTTGTCCTCTATATAATATCCTTATCCTTTTCAATTCCATCTCCTCATTTCATTATCATTTATAATTGAAGCTATTGTATATTTTTTAATGATGTTATGGTGATGTCATGGAGGTGTCTAGGTGATTGAATGAAGTGCCTTGATATTCTAAGTGATAATGACGAAGTGTGCAATGTGATTGTACTAGTATGTTTGAAAGAGGCTTAGTTGATCTTCAATTTTGACATGGTTAGAGATGGTCAAGGATTATTATGGTGATTTTAGCATGTGGGGTCATATAATAGGTTTTATATAATTTGAATACTTGTGTGCATAAGTATATTTAATCTAGTTCATCATTATTTTCATCTAGACATTTTGGATCTAGTGGTAGAAAATCTGAGTAGGTAGCTTGTTGACATCACCATTACCATGTGTGGATGAGTCAAGGGAAGTTGGTCATATGGTTATGATCACATTATTACCTAGTTTCTATGTGAAAATTATCAAATATAGTTATGAAGTGTGATAAAATATATGCAAGTACAAAGTTGGGCTCTCAGGCATTTTGATAGTGTTTTCCCATACTTATCCAAATTTACAATGTGGTAAGAAAATCTGAGTAGGCATTTTGATGGTGTCATATCTTGCTTGTGTCAAAATTTTAGGAGAATATGATCATATGGATTTGTGTAATTTTATGCCTAGTTTATTTATGCTAAATTTTAGGTCAACCATTGAAGTGCAACAAAAGTTATGCATGTGCAAAGTTAGTCTTTCCAGATAATTCTTGACATAGTTGGCTCTTGAACTGATAAATATGAGGAGGCTTTTTAATGTTATTATATCTCACACATGTGAGGGTTATAAGATAAGATTGTTATATGGTTGTATTTTCCTATGTGAAGAGATCATATGGTCTAGTTTTTAAAACTTGTGCTTGAGCAAAGTAAAAGATATGAAGGTGAAAAGTTGACCTTATAAATAGATTTCAATTTTCCCCATACTTAGTACATTTTGAACAATGTTAAAGATCATGAAAAAATTAAGATATAATGGATCATGGGAGATTATACAGTGAATACATATTATACAAAATAATTCAAAGAGGTCAAAGTTTTAATTGGTTAACAAATATAAAGATCAAGCTTCTTCTAAGATCTAATGTTGTACGAGCAATTATACAATTTTGATCTAACAGTGTGTGTTGAGTGAGATGGTAAGAAGTGCATGATGTTTAATAGTATAAGTGATTAGAAGGAATTTGAGGGTGAAAATTTTCATGATCATGGGGGTTCTAAGCAAGATCAAATAGTGATCAATATAAGATGAAGATCTAACTAATTTGTAGAGATCAATGGTGCATGATGAATCAATATTGCAAGATTGAACAAGATGAGGTTAACATATTCAAGGTTTAACTTTTGACATTAGTGAACTATGTGTTAAAGGTAGAGATTAATATAATAAGATCTATGGTTCATGTTTAATTTTATTAGTGAGGACTCAAGATGATATCATGGTGTTTGAGGTTTAACTATGATCATTTGAATTCAAATATTTGAATTTAACAAAGGAAATACCAATGTCTAGTTTTTGAGCCATAACTTTAAATTAATGTAGAATATGACCATGTAGTAAAAAGTGATGTTATAAATGACTATAGGCCAAATATATAAATATAGATTTGAAGATATAAAAGAGTATATAGTCAAAGATATTAAGGTTCAAGTTTGACTGTGTTTGTGCATATTTTGCAAGTAACCAGAGAAGGGTAATTGAGCTTGTTTTGATGTTGTTTCAATATCGCATGCTGAATTAACTATTAGAATGTGTTTTAGACTCCATAAGGATGATTTGTGTATATTTTTGATGTGTAATAAATCTATCTTGAGTATGAAAAATTATTAAAAATTTGATTTTGTGTTTGTTTATAGTGATTATGTGCACAAAATGTTATTTGAACTAATTTTGCTTTAGTAGAAGAGTGTTTTGGTGACTTTGATCATTTGAAGATGTCAAAGGGGTTATGTAGAATGGTTCCATGCATTTTAAAGTGGTATTTTGTTCTTATTTTGATCATATAAGTGGTAAATAGGTGAATGGGTCTCCATAGGACCTAAAAGGTGACTTAGGCCTATTTGAAAGAAAGTTGTGATTAAGTGTGACCCATGTAAAATGCCTTTAAGGGTGAAGGCATGTGTTGTGTCTGATAAGAAAGGTTATGATCTTGATAATTCATAAATTATCTATAAATAGTGAAACAAAATGTGATGGTTTCTAGGATTATGGAAGACTTTTGAGAAAAATTAGGCAAGGCATATGTGAGAGTTATGGAGTGAAGGAGAATTAGAGTGCCCAGCTAATGAATCGATGAGTAGAGACTATTGATGACTATGTATAAGACCTATAGGTCATATTTATGATCTCAAAAAAGTTCTCTTGTATTTTAAGATATGCAAAGATTTCTAAGTGTGCATATGAGGACAATTTGAGTGAAGGAGAGAGATTGTGGCATGCCTATGTGAGAGGCCTATATGAGATAGAGAGAGAGTTTGTGAAGGGGTTAGATAATTAGATATCCATCATTAAGTGTTGAGGAAATAATTTCTAAGGTGAAATTTTTCCATTCAAGGAGGGTCTAAAATACTTGATCTTCTTTAGGGGAAATTGTTCTTGTGAAATAGGTATTTCACTAAAGACCTTTGATCTAAAGGACTTGATTAAGGTTTCTGGTCTAAAGGAATTGACCAATATCTTGTTTTTAATTTTTAATAGGATAGTAATCCATGTGTTTTAGGATTGAGAGTGTGTTTTATTCCCCATGAAGGTTTCCCACATGAACTATGTGTTATGTGTTTTATATTATGTATGCATTAAATGAATGTGCTCTCTTGTGAATGTTTCTTGATAAAGTTGATATATGATAAATGTTTAATCATATAAAAGGATTGGAATTGAAATTGAGATATCTAGAATCAATAAGTCACCCACCCTTTCAATGATTGTACCTCTAACAATTGATATTAGAGTAGGTCCTTATTGCAATTTTAACCACTTGAAGGTGATCAAAGGTACACTGGTTGAAAAATAGGTTTTGGCTTGTATTAAAGACAAACTATTATGTTTTTTTTATAAAATTTCAATTCAAGCATGGATGTTATGAAGATGCAAGTGAAATATATAGAATAAATGGTCAATAATCTTTAGGTCATGATGGTTAATGGTCTCAACCAAAGGGAGGAATAATTTGAAAATAAAGTCATGACTTATGTAGATGTGCTCTTATCCTTGGATAAAATGAATTTTAGCTCCACCAAAAGGGTCAATAATTAAAATTCATAGATAGGTAATGATCAAGAAAAAGGTGGGTCAAATTTTAATGATGACTTCAATGGGTACTATTTATCTTGCAATAAATTTGGTCATAGATATAGGGATTATGCTTTCTCTCGAGAGATTAAAAGGAATCTTATATGAAATAATTTTAACCAATAAGGTCATATAGCCAAAAACTACAAAAGATATTTTTGGAAAAAGGATATATAAGCGATTAACACCTTTAAATGGTTTAATAAAACTAAGTCTAATATTGAAGAAGAAAAGAAGCATAATTCAAGCAATCCACTAAAGGAAGTGTCAATGTTTGTTCAAGCAACCTTGAATACTCAAGAATATGGGAACAAGAGATGGTTCATAGATAGTGGATGCTCAAATCATATGATATGTGACAAGATTAAGTTTATCTCTCTCAAGAATACCAACCCTCATTTACTAAGATTTGGTGAAAAAAAATTGCTAACATAGTTGGCAAAGGTACTGTGAGTTTGGATAATGATCATTCTAAGATTGATAATGTATTATATTTAGAAGGTTTAAAACATAATCTTTAAGTGTGAGCTAAATGTGTAAGAAAGGAAATGTTGTAACTTCTCATGATGATGTTTGTGAAGTAAAAAAAGTTGGAAAATTAGTTGCAAATATTTATAAAATAGATAGCAACATGTATGCATTCCATGAATCCAAAAAGGAGGAGTGTTTCATGAATCAATTGGAAGAAAGTTGGCTTTAGCATTGAAGTATTGGACATATAAATTTTGATAACATGGTAAATATTAGTTTAAAGGGGTTGGTAAGGGATATGCCCAAGATTTCTAAGATTCTTGATTCTTTTTACAAGGCATGTCTTCATGGGAAGCAAACAAAAATAAGATACAATTCCAATGAGTTATCCAATAAAAAGCCATTATATTTGATCCACATTGATCTATGTTGACCCATGAGAACCCAAAGTATTTAAGGTAATAGTTATTTCATGCTTCTCATTGATAATTTTAATAGGATGACTTGGATATTTTTTCTTAAAGAAAAATAAAAAGCTTTTGAAAAATTTATGACTTTCAAAGCACTTGTATAAAATGATAAAGGATAAAAGATAAAGTGTTTAAGATCAGATAGAGGAGGTGAGTTTTGGTCTCATGAATTTGATTATTTTTGTGAAAAATATGGGATAAGGAGATAATATTTTGTTTCTATAACACCACAACAAAATGGTGTTATTCAAAGGAAGAATAAGACTATTCAAGAAATGTGTAGAACCATGCTTCAAGATTCCAAAGTATAAGATGGTTATTGGGAAGAGGAAGCCAACACTTCAATATACATACTAAATAGGTGTCAAATCAGATTAAATGGTGATATGACTCCTTATGAGTTATGGAAGAATAGAGAAGCTAATGTCAAACATTTTAGAGTGTTTGGGAGAAGGTGTTTCATCAAAAGCAATGAAGATAATCTAGGTAAATTTAATTCAAGGTCTGATGAGGGCATCTTCTTAGGTTAATATTCTATTAGTACTTATTATAGGTGCTTCAATAAGACACTTCACAAGATTATTAAAAGTTCAAATGTAAGGGTAGATGAGACTAGTAGAGTCAAGAATCCAAAATTATAAGAAAGTGACTCAATTCACAATGTTGTTACAAACAATGATGAGTTATCTATTCAAATAGATGACGAAGATAAAGAGGAGGAAGAAAGATAAGATTCTAAATATCAATATAGAAGAATTCATAAAGATCATCCAATCTATCAAATTATTATAAATGTTGGTGCAAGGTTACAAATTAGAAGGAGAATGTTGATCAATCAGAATCAACAAGACTCAGCTCTATTGTCCATGATTGAACCCAAAACGTTCATGAAAGCTAACAATGATGAAAGTTAGAATGAGGAAATGGATTAATAAATTGATCAAATAGAAAGGAATGAAACATGGGACTTAGTTCCTTAACTAAAAGATAAAAATGTGATAGGTACCAAGTGGGTTTTCAAAATTAAGATGAATGAGAAAGGAGAAGTCACAAGGAATAAGACTAGATTGGTGTGTAAAGGATATGCTTAGGCTAAAGGAATAGATTTTGATTAGAATTTTTTTCATATGGCTAGAATGTAATCAATTATACTCTTCTTGGCATATGAAATATTCAAGGGTTTTAAGGTATATAAAATGGATGTAAAATTTACATTCTTGAATGACAACTTAGAAGAAGTATACATTGAGTTACTTGAAGGATACTTCGTGTCTAGTAATCAAAATTTTGTATGTAAACTAAAGAAGGCTCTGTATGGTCTTAAACAAGATCTTAGAGCTTGGTATGATAGGTTAAATAAGTATATTTTTAGTCAAGGTTTTTAAAAGGTGGTAGTTGATAGAAATTTTTATATTAAGATAGAAGGTAATCATCATTTGATAGTTGTTGTATATGTTGATGACATAATTTTTGGATCTGACAATGATAAAATGAGTGGAGAATTTGTAAATATTATGAATACTATGTTTGAAATGCCAATGATTGGAGAATTGTCTTTCTTCTTAGGATTATAAATTAATCAAATTGATGCAAGGATATTAATTTCACAAACTAAATACATCAATGATATGATGAACAAGTTTGAAATGATGGATTTTAAGCTAATGGGTACTCTAATTATCATAGGGTGTAGTTAATTAAACTAAATTACTCACCAAAAGTTGATCAAATCTTGGATAGATCCATGATTGCAAGTATTTTGTACTCTTCTTCTTCTAAGCCTAATATCATGCAAGTAGTGGGTCTTTTAGGAAGGTTTCAATATAACCCTAGAGAATATCACTTAAAATCAATCAAGATAATCTTGAGATATCTCAAAAGCATTATAGAGGATGGTTTATGGTATCCTAGGAATAAAAAATTCTTTTTGAAATCATATACTGATGCAGATTGGGTAAGATGTATGGATGATAAGAGGAGTACTAGTGGTGGGGTCTTCTTCATGGGCGAATGCTTGGTTTCTAGGATAAGTAAGAAGTAAGTCTTAGTGTCTTTATCAACTAAATAAGTTGATTATATAGCATATGCTTCTTGTTGCATGCAAGTCATGTGGATGAATTAAACTTTGAAAGATTATAAGGTAAGACAAAATGGACCTTATCCTATCTATTTTGACAAAAATAGTAGAATTAGTATCTCAAAGCATCTTGTTATGCACTAAAAAACTAAGCACATTCCTATTATATTTAATTTGTTTAGAGAGAAAGTGAGTAATCAAAGTGGTAAGTTGTAGTATGTGCCTACAAAAGAGTTGTTTGCAGATATTATGACCAAATTATTTTCAAAATCTATATTTGAGTATCTAAGATAAAGGTTGGGTGTCATTTATTTATATATGAATCAATATAAGGTATTTAGTTAAGGAGGAACAACAAATTCATGATCTTTCTCTAGAAGTTTTTAAATAAGCTATAGTGTAGATGCAGAGTTAGTGGTCATGGAATTATCTTAAAATAGAAGGATAGTAAGTCTGTATGATGGTTCTTCATGGCGTGTGAAGATCTTAAGGTGATCAAAAGGTGAAATGGCTCAAAAATATTAGAGGGATTCCCTCTCAAATTCTATTGGTTATTTCCATTAAATTTTAGGTCTTTTATGTGTTCTTTCTTCATTAATTGTAGTGCTTAGTTGAAGAGAGTGTTGGCATAGAGCAAGAGGAAGTTGTCGAGGTAAGAAGAGGTTATTTAAAGATAAGGGGGAGTTATTAATATATTTCTAAGATGTTATTCTCCTATTTATAGTATTTTTAGGTCCTTCATATTAGTTGGTGCCAAATTTTTAATTATGTCAAAGGGGGAGAAAGTTCCTATTTTGCTTGAAGAGAAGAGGTGAGCTAAATAGAAGATAAATGGGGAGATTATTGGAGATGTCATTTTGATTTCATGGAGGTGTAAAGGTGAGTGTATGAAGTGCTTGAAATAATTGATTTTGAAATGTGTTTGTCCTAGTACATCTTCAATGATAAAGGTATGGTGATTTAAGCATGTATAATATGGGTTATTGGATATTTTTTAATGATGTAATTTTGATTTCATGGAGTAGTGTCAAGGTGAGTGTATTAAGTGCATTGATATTTTGGAAGTGATAATGATAAAGTATGACATGTGTCTTGTCCTAGTATGCTAAATGAAGGAGGATTTCACCTTTGGAGGTGTATAAGAATCTCTCATGGGAGGTTATTGATCTTCAATGTTAACATGGCCAAGGGTAGAGATGGTCACGGATGAGTATGGTGAAAGATTTAAGCATGTAGAATGGGTCCTATAATAGGTTTTGTTCATGATTTTCTTTTGTAATTCTTTTGGTAATAAGTGGATTTCATAACAGAAAGTACAGGTTGACATTTTGAATAGATACTTACAGAGACTGACATCGGTCGACATACTACCGACATCATCTAGACATTTTGGGTCTAGTGGTAAAACATCTAAGTAGGTAGTTTGTTGATGTCACCATTACCACGTGTGGATGAGTAAAGGGGTGTTGGTAATATGGTTTTGATAAAATTAGTCCCTAGTTTATATGTGAAAATTCTCAAGTATATCAGTGAATCATGAAAAATATATGCAAGTGTAACATTGAGCTCTCAGGCATTTTGATAGTGTTTTCCCATAGCCAAATTTGCAAAGTGGCAAGAAAAGTTGAGTAGGCATTTTGATGGTGGCATATCTCACACATGAGGACATTTCAAGATAAGTTTATCATATGGGTTTTTTTAATTTTTGTGCCTATTTTATTTTTACTAACTTTTAGGTCAAGCGTTGAAGCACAACAAAATCTATGCACGTGCAAAGTTGGTATTTCCAAATAATTCTTGACATAGTTGGCTCTGTGAACTAATAAATATGAGGAATTTTAATGTCATTATATCTCACACATGTGAGGTTTATAGGATAAATTTTTTATATGGTTATATTCTCCTATGTGAGGAGATCATATGGTCCAATTTTTATAAGTTACACTTGAGTGAAGCAAAAGATATGAAGGTGAAAAGTTGACCTTATAGACAAATTTCAATGGTCCCCATAGTATATTTTGAAAAATGTTAAAGATCACGACCAAATGAAGATATGATGGATTAAAATAAATTATTTATTAAATATATATGGTTCATATAAATTCAAAAAATTCAAATTATTTATTGGTTAACAAAGATAAATATCGATCTTCTTCTAAGATCCAATGGTGCACATACGATCATATAGTTTTGATCTAATGATACGTGTTGGGAAAAATGGTAAGAAGTGAATAATGTTTAATAGTATACGTGATAAAAATGAATGTGAGGTTATAAATTTTCATGATCATGGGTTTCTAGTAAATATCAAATGGTGAGCACTATAAGATAAAGACCTGATTGATCCACAGAAATCAATGATGCATGATGATTCAATATTGTAAGAGTGGACGAGATGAGGTCAACATGTTCAAGGTTTAATATTTAACATTGGTGCACTATGTGTTAAAGGTAAAGATTAATATAATGATATTTATGGTTCATGTTTAATTTGATCAGTGAAGACTCAAGATGATAGCATGGTTTTTAAGGTTTAATTGTGACAATTTGAATTTTAACAAAGGAAAGACTTATGTCTGGTTTTTGAGCCATAAAATTTTATCAATTCATAAATTTACCATGAAGTAAAAATAAAATTTATAAAGGAATAAAATTTAAAAATATTAATATATATTTTAATATCTAAAATTGTATACAATCAAATATAATTAGGTTCAAAGTTGATTGTGTATTCGTGCATGTTCTGCAAGTAACCTGAGAAGGGTAATTGAGACTTTTTTGATGTTATTTTGATATCTCATGATTAATTATCTATTGGATAGTGTTTTATAATCCATAAGGATTATATTTTTGGATTTTTTATGTGTGATAAATCTATCTTGATTATGAACAATGCTTAAAAAGTTGACTATGTGTTCATTCATAGTGACTGTGTGCATAAAATGGTGTTTGAGCAAATTGTGCTTTAGTAGAAGAGTATTTTGGTGACTATGATCACTTGAAGATGTCAAAGTAGTCATGTGGAATTGGTAAATTCATTTTAAAGTGGTCATATATTCTTATTTTTCTTGGATATGTGTCAAAGAGGTGATTGGGTCTCCATAGGACCTAAAAGGAGACTTAGGCCTATTTGAAAGAAAGTTATGCTTAAGTCTGACCCATGTAAGATGCCTTAAAGTTTAATGCATGTGTTTTGGATGATTGTAAAGGTTGTGATATTGATAATTCATAAATTATCTATAAATATTGAAATAAAATGTGATGTTTTATAGGATTGTGGAAGATTGTTGAGAAGAGTTGTGCAAGGTGTATGTGAGAGTTATGGAGTGAAAGAGAGGTAGAGTGCCCAATTGATGAATAGATAAGATTTATGATTATGTGTAATACCTATAAGTCATATTTATGATTTCAAAAAGGTGATATTTCAATTTAGGATATGCAAAAAGGTTTGAGTGTGTATATGAGGAAATTTTGACTGAAGGAGAGAAATAGTGGCATGCCTATGTGAGAGGCCTTTATGAGATAGAGAGAGTTTATGAAGGGGTCAGATAATCAAATATTCATCATCAGGTGTTGAATACATCAGTTTTAAGTTAGAATTTTTTACTTTAAGGAGGGTCTAAAGGACTTGATATTTATTTGGGGCAGTTGCTCCTTGTGAAATAGGTGTTTTACTAAAGACATTTGATCTAAAGGACTTGATCAAGGTTTCTAGTCTAGAATACTTGACTAGTCTCTTGTTTGTAATTTATTATATAATATTAGTCCATGTGTTTCAAGGTTAAGAGTAGGTTTTATTCCCCATGAGGGTTTACCATAGGAACTATGTGTTGTGTGTTTTATCTTATGTATGCATTGAATGAATGAGATCTCTTATGAATGTTGCTTGATCTAGTTGATATATGATGATTATTTAATATTTTAAAAGGATTGGAATTGAAATTTACATATCTATAATCACTAATTTACCCCCCTTTCAGTGATTATACCTCTAATAGAAGCCTAGTTTAAACCTTCTCAATCTATAACCTCACATGCTCATCAATGCTTCCTTGATCCATTTTAGCTTATATCCTATCATCTCTTGACTAAAACCAGCCTATATCAACTAGTTTGGCATATTTTCATTAATTAGCTCATCATAGGCACCTTTAACTCATAATACACTATTTTTCCTTGTAGCCCTCTAAACATAAAAATATCCTAGGATTAAAGAGACTACAAATCATCTCAACAAACCAATTCCACTTTTAGGTACCCTTTATCCTTTTTTAACTTAATGAAATTTTTGGTGGTATAATTCTTAGGGTAAACCCCCTAACTTAACACCCTTCTTCTCCAATTTAGTCTCTAAGGCCTAATTCAATGACTCGATCCTCAAAACCATATTGTACGGTACTATACCAAATTAAAAACACCAAAAAATTATAGGTACTATTAAGACACTTAAAATAACCAAGTTAAATGAATTTTTTATATTTTAAAATCAAGTTATTATGATTTATTTCTCAAAACCCTAAGTCCTTGTTATACAGGGCTATATAAGGCTGAAAGGTTAAAAAAAAGATTAAAATGAGTTTTGGACCATTATAATTCCTTATAAAACTTGTTTGGTATCTACCCAAGTTTTAATCAACTTTCCCAATAGTTACTTATGCTTGATCACACCCCATATGGTTTCAAAATGTAAATACATTGAATTTTGTTTGCTTAACAAGATTATGAGAAGGATTGTTTAGACTCTTGCACTTTTAGCGAAGATTAAATCCTTCAAATGGTTCATTAATTTAAATTATAAAATCTAAATTATGTTTATGATCCAAACCACTTCAATATCCACTCAACTACCGTCATTCATACAAACTTATTCAACAATCTAGATTGTGCCTAGATGGACTAGCTTCTAAGAAGACTATGTATAACTTAAACTTGACTTTTAAAAATCTATATGGAATTTTGAGCCATCAAATGCAGTACCCTGATAATGAACACAATATATATTATGAATATGCTTAAAATCAAACAAAAACCTTCAACTAAACACCAACAATGTAAACTTATTTGTCATATTTCACTATGTATTAGAAAAATTATACCTTCATTGACTATGTACACTTATCATGGAGGTCTGGACCAAAAATTACAATGTGATACTATTATAAATATTCTAAAAAGTTTATCATCATCTAAACTATACCATAAACACCATTCCATCCATGAAATACAAGAAATAAATTCTAAAAACTTTGTTCCCTCTTTACGAAGTTGTGACAAAATAGATCAAGGATATAATTCCAATTAAATAATACAATATTGATAGATATAACTCCTATTAAGAGTCACTTTTAATTCAAAATGACATCCTTCAACCATTTTTCTTACTATCATGATCCTAATGCATATAAAATACTCAAATACAATTTTTTTAAAAATCATGGGCATAGTTCTTTTACATTTTGAAATTTATTATTTCCTTAACTAATCTACGTTGTCTTATTTGAGACTATCTTATTCATATTAACTTCCCACATGCATTTCATTCTTCTTCTTATACCAAACATGTAACTTTTTAATTTTGGCTACTCCACATATAGAGGGTGGTTACAAGCCCACTTTCTTAGATCACATTGTATTTTTTAATATTTTAACATTAAAATACAACTCATATCATTTATATGATCATTTATAACCCTTAAAAACATTTATACACTTTTACATTTCACACAAGACTTCAAAATAACTCACAAAACTAATTTAGAAATTCAAGTTTTCAAAATCGCCAATTTGGTAGGAAACTCTAGAATGAGTTCTAACACACACTTAAAAAACACCTAATGACTCCCAATAATTCTATAGGATCCTATATGACCTATTTTATGTATATAAAACTATAAATTACCATCATGAAGCTCTTAAATGTGTTAATTCTTCACATTGTTTTGTGATTCTTTACATCATTCAGGATGAATTCCTAAAATATTTATGGGTTTTTAATTAATGTATCTATCAATATGCATAAATTATTATCCTTTAGCATGCAACCTATAACTCTCTCTCTCTCTCTCTCTCTCTCTCTCTCTCTCTCTCTCTCTCTCTCTCTCTCTCTCTCTCTCTCTCTCTCTCTCTCTCTCTCTCTCTCTCTCTCACACACACACACACACACACACACACACACACACACACACACACACACACACACACACACACAAATAACATTCATTCATATATTTCATTTACCACATACCAAGTATTACATGTAGATATGTGGTCATTCATACATGAAATCTACCTATAATCATGATATAATCACTCTTATTAGATAAAATATAGTTAAGGACCCTAGTACACTCCATTTACACATAAAAAATTAACCCTAAACCCCAAAACTTAAACACTAAACCCTAAACCTTGAACATTGAACCCTAAACCCTAAACAATTAACTTTGAACCATGAACAATAAATCATAAACCCTAAAACCCTAAACCTTAAAACTTAAAAACTAAAACCAAAACCTAAGAAAATAAACTTTAAATCCTAACTCTAAATAATGAACCCTAAACGATAAAATTAAAACTTAAACACTAAATTCCAAACCCTGACCCCAAATGCCACACCCTAAAACACTAAACCCTAAACCCAACACCAAAAACACTAAGCTCTACACCCTAAAACACTATGACATAAAAACATTAAATGTTAAACCCTAAAAACTAAAACCTAAACCTTAAACCCTACACTCTAAAACCTAAAACCTAAACCTTAAACCCAAAACCTAAAAACCTAAAACCTAAACCTTAAACCCAAAACCTAAAAACCTAAAACCATAATCCTTATCCCAAAATCCAAAACATTGATCTTTAGCCATACTCCCCAAACCTTAAACTCAAACAAAAAATAATAAACAATAAAACACAATCCCAAATACCTAAAATAAAACCCTAAATCCTAAACATAAAATCCTAACATCTAAACACTAAGATCCAAACCATAATTTCCAAAAACTAAGGATTTTAATTCATAATCCCTAAAACCTAAACTCCAAAACCTAAACCTTAAACCTTGAACCCAAATCATAAACCCTATACCTCAAACATTGATCCATAAACACCAAACCTAAATATTAAAACATAGACCCTAAACATTAAACCCTAAGCCCTAAACCATAATATGTTATCCATAAACCCAAAACCCTAATATCTAAACCCTCAAACCTAGACCTTAAACATAAAACCTTAAAAACTTAGACCCTATACTTCATACCCTAGGCCCTAAACCCTCAAATATAATCCCTTAACCCTAAACCCTAAATCATAAAATTAAAATTTAAATCTTAAAACTAAACCATAAACCCTTAATTGTAAACACTAAACACTAAGCAAAAAATTCAAAACCATGAACCTTAAACCCTAAACACTAAACCCCAAACCCAAAACCTGGACCCCTAAAATCTTAACCCTAAATGCTAATCATGAAACCCTAAGAATTAAACCCTAAAACTTGAAATTTTAACTCTAAATCAAAAACCCAAAACCATAAAATCTCAACCCTAAAACCATATACCCTATATCCTAAAACCCTAAACCCTAAACCTTAAAACCTAAATGTCAGTACCCAAATAATCAATCCCAAACACTAAACTATTAAACCATAAACCCCAAAAAATAAACCCTAAAACATGAAAACTAAACTTAAAACCATGAACACCAAGCCTAAACCATAAAACATAAGTCATAAAACCCAAACATTAACTCATAAACCCCAAATTCTAAACCCAAATCCAAAACCTAAAACCTTTAAAACTAAACCTAAATATTTAAATGTTAAAGTTGTAAGCCTAAACCCTAAACCTAAAACCAAAAACCCTAAACTCTAAACCATAAACACTAAATCCTAAATCCTAAGCCTCAAACACTAAATCCAAAACCCTAAATACTAAACCCTATGTTCCAAACCCCAAACCATCAATCATAGCCCACAAGACCAAAACCCTAAACATTAGTCCCTAAACCTTAAACCTTAAGTGTGAAACCATAAACCCAAAACCCTAACCCCAAACATCAAAACCCAACCCTAAAATTGAAACCTTAGAATATGGCCCCAAAACATTAAAACTAAAACATTAATCCATAAATACCAAACCCTTAAATATAACCACAAAAATTAGAATCTTAAACCTTAAACCCCAAATCTTAAGCCCTAAAAATTGAACCACAAACCCTACATCCCAAACACAAATCCCTAAACCCCAAAAAATAAATCTTGAACCTTAAACCAAAATCATAAAACCTAAACACTGACCCCCTAAACCATAAACTAAAAAATAATCCTAAACTTCAAACTTTAAACCTAAAATCCCCAACTCTAAGTCATATAAAATAAATCTTAAATCCTAAGCCCAAAACCATGAACCATAATCCCAAACCCAAACCCCATATCCTAAATCATAAAATCTAAATTATAAAACCTAAATTATAAGCCCTAAGCTATAACACTAAAACTTGGACCCTAAACCCTAAACTATGAACCTTGAACCCTAAACCCTAAATCCTAAATATTAAACATTAAACCCTAACATCTAAATCTTAAACCCAAAACCCCAAACCTTGAACCCTAAATCATAAAACCTAAACATTAAACCCTAAACCTAAGCCATAAATCCTAAACATAAAACCCTAAATGTTAAACCCAAAACCTCATACCCTAAAACCTAAACCCTTAACAATAAGCCCCAAAATCTAACACTAAAACCCAAAATTCTAAACCTTAAAACCTAAATTCTAAACCCTAAACACCATACCTAAACCTTAAACACTAAATACTAAAACCTAATTTGAAACCCTAAACCCTAAAATTTCAACATTAAACCATAAACCTCAAAATCTAAACACTAAACCAAAAACTGAAAACCCTAGATCCTGAACACTCAATCCTAAAACCCTAAATCATAAACACAAAACTCTAAAACATTAACATTAAACCTTAAACCCTAAATTTATAAATCCTAAACCTCTAAACCTAAACCATAAACTGTAATACATAAACCATAAATCCTAAATCCTACACCTTGAGCCCCAAATTCTAGAACCCTAAACCCTAAAACATTAATCCTTAGAACCTAAATTTTAAATCATAAAACCTAATATATAATCACCAAAACCCAAACACAAACCCAAAACATAAAAGTAATAACCCTAAATCCTAAAATCCAAACCCTAAATTCAATATCCTCATCATCCCTTTTATCCCTAATTATCCCTCATCATCCCTAATCACATCCTATTGAATCCATCATCAACCCTCATCATCCCGAATCACTCCATCACCAACCCTCACCATCCCTAATCATCCCTAGTTATACCCTCATTGGCTCTCATCATCACTCAACATCATTAATCAGTCTCTGCCTTATCTCTTTTTGCTTTGGTAACATTAAGCCTGTAATAAATATATTAACATTTTTTTAACTAACCTTTTTTGTCTTATTACTCACAAGATATGGTTAGAATACAATGGAATTAAATATATGTGAGTCTCCTAATTCTAGTAAATATATTATTTTGATAAATGAAACCAAACTTGCAAACTCAAAATATGTCTATAATATTATAGAGGCAAAAGTTTTTAGCTACTATGGATAGATGGTTTGTATTTTTTCCATATATTTTATCCCACTCCATATTTAAAAACCAAATCAATGATAAACTTACTTTCCATCAGTGGATTAAAACCCTTCAACCTAGTAGTAGGGCATCTCTTCCCTAAGTCAATTTTTATTCATAAAATCAAAAATACTAATGTGTTTCTCAAATACACTTATTTAAAATATGTATACCTTGAAATAGGACATATATATAAAATTTAAAACTATAAAATATCTAAACACTAATGTGTAATGATGCATAAATTCTTCCCGATCTTGTATAAATTTGTGTTGAGTATATATACCTTGTAATTTTTCAATCCACTCTTACCCACTTGGGCCTTGAAGAACCATATTTTCATCAATTTGGTTTATGATATTTGGAACAATTATATGATAATAGGCTAAAAATAACATAATACCAAACGATTTTTGATCAATTTTAACAATACTCCTAAATTAAAAAAATAAAGAAGAATAATTGGTTAATTACTATTATTTTTGAGAAGTGTTCGAGCATTACTTTAAATAAGTTAAGAGACCCATTGGATCACCCTCTATGTATGTGTTATCCATAAATATTATAAAAAATATTAGTGAACACCATGTAATGTAAAAAATATTGCTTTTATTGTAATTTGTCATGTCAAACCCAAATGCAAAATCCTATAAAAAGGAACATAAAATTTTGAGTATAAGAATAAGAAAATCTTATCAACAAATATAATGAATTATGAATATGATTATCAAGGTATAATTTTATGGTAGTGAAAACATGGATAACAATATTTTCAATTAAAATTAGCATGTCACAAAATAAATAAATTTGAGTAAATTTGAAACATTAGTTTTCAATTCAACAAAGTCCAAATGTCATATCAGATCAGTACATAATGAAATCTTTATTATCATTTCAATAACTTTTAATAAGAAAAGATTAGAAAACATGCCATCTCTATGAAGGAAAATTAAGATAAAAAATCATGGATTTCATTAATTGTGGGTCAGTACCCTGTATTCAAGTTTTATACCATATATACTTGTGAAATCAAATTACAATCTATAAATGTAGCTTAGGTACATAATGATTCTTTGATTTATAATTGGAAGTGATGGTCATTTTTACATGATGACATGCCAAATTTAATTTTTATTAATATAGGTTACACATATATTTTAAATTATTTTTGATTGGGTAAATTCATTTTTTGAAGTAACCTCGATCTTAGATGCATATAAGGTCCCTAATTCATCAAAGTTGCACACCTAAATATGGAATGAATTCATTGATTATATGAATGTGAATTTTCTACCTCACCATCATTAAAATCCACCTGAGTCCCAATCTCATGGACTACCTAATCTATATAATTTATTTCTTCATCCTTCTAGATAACCTTAATTTTTTCATCATTTTTATGTTGAGTTCTTCCTTATTTATTTCTCCAATATCCTTATTATTTTTCTCTTATTTAGGTATTATTACTTCCATTTTAGATTTTAATTGCAAGGAATAATTAACACTCACATAACATGCTTCATTCATAAATTTATCATCTAGGGAGTGATTAGAGATGATGAGGGTCAATGACGGTGTGATTAAGGATAATGAGGGTTGATGAGGGAGTGATTAAGGATGATGAGGATGATGAGGGGTCATGAAGATGATGAGAGAGTGACTATGGATGACTAGGGATAATGATGGTTGATGAGGAAGTGATTATAGATAATGAGGGATGATTAAAGATGATGAGGGCTGATGATAGAGTGATTAGGGACCATGTAAGATAATAAGGGCTGATGAGGGAGTGACTAGGGATGATAAGGGACAATGAGGGAGTGATTAGGGATGATGAGGGTCAATGAGGGAGTGATTAGGTATGATGAGGGGAAATTAATGAAAATGAGTTAGTGATTAGGGATGATTAGGGAATGATGAGGGTATTTTTAATGATAATGAGGGACATTTATGGAGTGATTATGGATTATTAAGATGATGAGGGAGTGACTAGGTATAATTAGGGATGATGAAGGTCAATGTGGGAGTGATTATGGATGATGAGGGATGTTGAGGGAGTGATTAGGGATGATAATGGAAAATGAGGGATGTTGAGGGAGTGATTAGGAATGATAAGGGAAAATGAGGGTTGATGATGGAGTGACTAGGGATAATGAGGACCAATGGTAGTGTCATTAGGGACAATGAGGGATGATGAAGGATAATAAAGGTAGATGAGAGAGGGATGAGATAAAATGATGAATGATGAGGGAGTGATTATAAATATTAATGATGATTTATGTGCTTGAACCCTATTATCCATATTATTTGGGGAAAGAGAAATAGAAATACGAGTGATTTTGATATGAATATGAGAAAAAAAGGTTTGAAATAATTCCCATCCACCCAAAATAGTAATGGTATTTATTGTGGTAGTGGTAGTGCCTTATGTGAATTTGGAATAAATTAGTGAGGTCATTCATGCATGATATTATAATTGAAGCATACATGGATTGACCCATATGTCTGACATTAGTTTCAAAGTGAATGGTATATATAATAATTTTACAAGTTAAGACAGTTGGAAAATTGAAACTAAAAGTGTACAAATACACACACACACACACACACACACACACACACACACACACACACATATCTCTGTGTGTGTATACACATATGTATATATATATATATATATAATATGTATATACACATATATATAAATACATACATATATATATACATATATACATATGTGTGTGTATATACACACACACACACACACACACACACACACACACACACACACACACACATATATATATATATATATATATATATATATATGTATGTATGTATGTATGTGTGTGTGTGTATTAAAAAATTAATAAAAAATATCTCAGTAATTTTGACATTTCACCTATCCATATATAAAATTTCATACAAATATTTATTGGTTTACTAAGAAAAAGAGTGTTTGTACACATGCAATCTCCTTATATTTTCACAAAAAGTCTCAAGCTATTGTCATAAATGCATCTATTTTGTACACTTTTATCATTGAGTGTTAAATTTTTTTATATATTTAGAAACTACATTAAAAATTCCATAATTCATATTCATGAGTTATTGTCAATTTTTTTTCCAAGTATCTCTAAAATTATCTTCAAGTTAAACTATTATTATTTTTATTAAAAAAAAGTGTCACTTTAAGCGCCCCTTTTGTCCCCCATTATCTTGTATTTACCCTACTAGAAATCCATTATGACCAAGAGCTTTATCCACTTATATAGAGGAAACCAAAAACACACCTCCTCAATAGAAACAAATTTAGAGAGAATGAGGTTATCCTCAAGACTAATGATATTAGTAGTCAAATCTAAAATCGTATAACCTTGATTCATATTAAAAGAATCATCGCTAGCAAACATTTACAAAAAAAAAAAGAAATATCTTCATTGCCAATGAAAGATAAATTAGAGATTGAATCCCCATTATCTTATTTTATTTCAATAATATTATTAGAATTTTTGTGCTTAAGAGTGAACAAACAAAAAACTTAGTATTGTCATTTCCCTCTTTCATCCACAATCCTCTATATTTCTAAGGCCAAAACATCTCCTCCTTAACATTAAGAGAATGAAACTCACAAAGAAAATTATTTTCATTATAATAAGTATTTTGGGTCATACCTTTAATATATATATAATTTTCATTGAAAACTAAATCCTATTTAATACTCTTTTCTCTCTCAAAAATATTATTAGAAACCTCCCTATTCCACTTCTATAATTTTCATTTTCACATTCTTGATTTTTTTTTAACAAGTCTAAATGTAGAAGACCCATTGATATGAAAATTCCACCACTCCTTAATTATATCATTAATATCAAGATGGAGAAACCACTTTTTTTCAAAATGGAAAGGAGTTTTGCTTCTCTTAGAAGTAATATTCAGATTGAGCATAATAGGATTGTGATCCAATCCAATTATGTGAATAAAAGAAAGAAAAACATTGTTGTTAAAGAACCAATTAGGAGTGACAAGAAATATATCAAGATGAACCTGAATAAAATGTTCTCCAAGACACTTATTTGACCAAGTAGAAGAATACCCCCTTAGTTCAATATAATTTAAACTATTCTTGGAGATGAAATCAACAAAATCATCCATACTCCTACCGAAATCCTATTTTCCACCCTTTTCTCCATAGGCAGGAGAGGAGTATGAAAATGCTAAAAAATTATGCATCACAAATTTTAATAAGACCTATTGAAATCAAAAATGTCCTCCCATAATTGCCTTCTACCAACATAAATTTTAAGAGCATAAATATTAAAAACCACCTAGATGGATTTATATTGGGTATTAGTAAAAATAATATCAAGATGATGGTTATTATTAATTATAATATCAACCTTTAATAGAGATGGATCCTATAAAATGACAAAACCCCTAGAATCACCATCTGCACTTATAGAAAAACTTGAAAAATTCTTCCATAATCTATTTTTGATATCCAAAATAATATTAGAAGACATTTTTATTTATTGAATAGCTAAAACCATTGGTTTATGATTATAGATAAGGTCTTTCAAAACTCTATGTTTAGCAGAGTTTTTAAGACCTCTTATATTCCATGAATTTGACATTGATATAGAGTTCCCAAACACTTTCAAAGTCATCTGGGTTCCATTAGCTATCTCTTTCTCCATTTATTTGAATCTAAACTCCTTTTTAATTATTTTCCCCACCTTATTAGTAGCTCCTCCATCTAGGTTTTTCTTCCCAATTATTGTTGATCTTGTTGTTATTTTTGAGTAATTGAAGCTAGAGTACCATTATCTATGCATTGATTAGTGTAGATAGGAATCTAGAGAAATATTAATTAGATTGTAGTGTAATAAATAAAAAAATAAATTGAAGACTAAACAATCTAATCTTATACTATGATTGAGAAAATAACAAATAAAAGATGAATCAAATTAAATTAAATAAGAGATTTACCTCCCCTTGAAGACTCCTTTTACTTGTCTTGAAATTTGATTTTTCTCAGTATGTGAGCAAGAGATATTCATTAATGCCTACACCGAATGGGTATAATATTACCTTACTCACCTTGTGATTTTTTATGGCTTAATTGTGTCTTGGAAGATGTTTAATAAATTGAAGCTTCTTAGTATGATTCTTGCATAGTAAGTCTAGGATAGATAATCTTGATAAATATATAGGATGAACCCTTTATTTATATAAATGTTAAAGCATTTTAAGCCATTGATATGATATGGGAGACCAATGGAGGAGGATGAAATGTTTGTGATCCATTGATCTCATTTTGTAGATCAAAAAGGGAAAATGAAGAGGCCATGTTGAGGGCATGGGCTTTGTCTCCCACCCATGTGAGTGGGAAATAAAGTGTCCTTCCACATGTTTTTTCTCTTGGCATGATGTACTTTCTAAGTTATAAAGTTGGAGGATGAAGAGGATAATTGAATTTAAAATATTTGTGAAATGTGTATTACAATTAGGGAATTTATTAATTAACCTAATTGAGTGATTAGCTAATTAATAGAAAGGAGTAGTTTGTGGTCTTATTTGTAATTTATTTGGATTTTGTTTTAATAGTTTAATAAGATGTTTATGAAGGGAGTATTGATTCTACAAGGATTGTAGAAGAATTTTGATGAAATTATAGTGTATTTCCCTAATCATGGATACACCACTATGATTTAGGAAGTGCACATCAAATGTACAGAGAAGTTATGATGATTTCATGATTTTTTATTAAATATGTATTTAAGTTTAAAAAGGTATCTTTATTAATAGTTTAAACATGAAAGTGATTAAAAATTTAGTTTCTACATTTTCCCCCTATTTGAGAAGGTGTTTTAATACATAAGGTGAAGTAACATCTTTTCAAATAATGAAAAAGTTTTTAAAAGCAAAAAAGATGATGATGAAAATAAAATAAAAATTGAAGAGTGATGTCCAACTTGATGTCCCAATAAGGAAATTTAATGAGCTATAAATGATGCCCCAATAGGGTGATTGATAAACCCTATATTCCCACTTGAGGGGTTAGGTGAAAAATTATTTGTAATAGATGGGCACATGAAAAAAAGTAGCAGTAAAAAACTATAAAAAAAGAGTAAAAATAACGCATGGACAAAATTAATCCAATTGAGCTAATGTTAAGATGTCTGGATTTATGATAATGAATAAGGATAAACTTTCCCCAAGAAAGGTGTTGAAAAGTGTTGTCATTGATGTCATTAATGTCAAGGAGAACCTAGTGAAGATATATGGTGAGTTGTCTTTAAGGTATGTTCTTGTGTGCTTGATGTGATAAGGAATCCATGTCATAAGAGAGAATTTGAAGGCAAGTTAACGTATCTTCTATTGAGAGAGAATTTGAAGGCAACCTAATGTCTCTTCTATTGGTTAATGTCAAGTTAGATGTCAAGGCTTACATCATATTGAAGTTTTAATTGTTATAATAAAGAGATGTGATTTTCAATAGACCATTGAAACATGTTTGAGTACTAGTTATTGAGTATAAGGTGTTTTGAGAAACCTAGTTTAGACCCTGTGAGAAGGTGTGCATAGTGAAGTTCGGTGAATTAAACACAAGATTGTGATAGGTTTTTTAGAATTGTGTGATCATGTAAATGAATTTTATATACTTTTATAAAATTTTAAAGGTCATTTTTCAAGTCTTAAGTGCTTAAGAATCCTAGTCATGACACTAGTCATAGCATGAAGAGACCTTGTGAGATGGTATGAGTATGGTGGCTTGGTGAAATGAGTACACACATGAATTATTAGTTTTATGAGGGTGATTGATCATGTATGTGAGTCATTATATTACTCATGAGAGTATCAGGGTAATCCTACAGGGGTAGGACCTATAGATCAAATCTGCAACTAGGCCACTTCTACATCATGCCTAGCCTAATGAGGCATCATGATATATTGTTAAGGAAAATGAAGGATGTATGTCACTATTTAATAATGATATAGGTTGATTTAGTATGTTAGTGTGGTATATAGTGAATTTAAATGGTCATGAATGTTATTTTTAATACCTAATGTGGTTTGTAGGTCAAGATCTAGAGAGCAAAGAGAGAGAGAATGGCCTAATGAGGTCAGGACAAGTTACCAAGGAAAGTATGATTAGGTGAGAATTTTTATAGGTAAATTATGGTTTTTAAAGTTTTTTCATGCAATTTTATGTCATTTTTTTCAATTAAAGGCATAAAATGTGGTTTTGAGGTCTCTTGAGTACACAAAATGAAGGCATGCAAACCTGAGAAGGATTTTTAGGTGTTTATTGGCATGTGTAAACTAAGCATGGGAGCCTAATATATTAAGGAAATATGGTTAATGGTAATAAATAATAACTATAGGAATTTATTGTATATTTAAGGGGAAATCATTTATGAACAATCGTTAATGTGGTTTGTAGGTCAAGATGTAGAGAGCAAAGAGAGAGAGAGAGCATGGCCTAATGAGGTATCAGGATTAGTTTCTAAGGAAAGTATGAGTAGGTGAGTATTTTTAGATGTTAGGTATATTTTTTTAAGTGTGTTAATGCATTTTTAGGTCATGTTTTTCAATAAAAGTCATGAAACATGGTTTTTAGGTCTCTCGAGTACACAAAATGAAGGCATACAGACCTGAGAAGGATTTTTAGTTGTTCATTAGCATGTGTAACCTATAAATGAGAACCTAATTTATTAATTACATATGGGCAAGGGTCATATATAATAACTATAGTCATTGTTTTTGGATTTAAGGGGAAATACTTTATGAACAATTGTTAACACCATAACCTATTTTAAACCTCTCTAAAATACTAACAATGACACGATGTGAAATATCTTGTTAAAAATAGTATAGAATGGTATAAAATTATTTTATAAGATATTATAAGTTATATTAAACTCTCCTAGGCACCTCTACATGTGATTGAGTTATCAAGTGTGTGAGTAAACCCTACAAGAAAGTACACATTTCTTAGAGATTTATTGTAGTAGTCAAAGTTGACCAAGTCAAAGTATGAAAATGAATGGAGGATGAATTTTTATAATAATGTTTCATATAAATTAAGGTTTATAGATAGGTTATATCCCTAAATTATGATAAACATGTCATACAAGTTAGCCAGTTGCAAACAGACCTAATGGTGGAAATAATGAAAAACCTAGGCATCAATGAGAAGATGATTAGGAATAGGTTGTCATGATAGAGTGATGAAACCAAGTGCATGTATATGTTTTTTGGGAATTGTATTTCATATTAATTATTGGTATAAATATTTAAATTTAGTTACAATGGTGAAAATGATGAAGCCAAAATGGCTTATCTAGCTTAATGAGATCTATGTACAATGAGGTCATAAGACTGGTCTGCAAGACCAATATTTTACATTTAACCATATGATATTTTTATCTTATAATGGTAAAATGATATAATATTATAATATAATTTCATAATATGTCTTATAAATTGTTCATTTAGGTGTTGAAGGTAATTGTCATCATGACTGTGCTTTAAGGTAAACTAGCATTTTTGGGCAAGTAAGTTGCAGTGATGAGTTTGAGGCTATATGCCCTAAGTTTAAATATATAATGCACATGATTTTGTTTTTTTCAGACTTATATTTCATATATATGAATTGTATAATGTTTTATAGTTAGTGGAAGTGGTTGAAATGTTGAAGATAAAATGGCTTATCTAGTTCTGGGTTGAATGTGTAGTAAGGTCAAAATATTGGTCTACAAGACCAATATTTGAATCCAAACCTCATTATTTTTTTATATTATAATGGTATATATATTTAAAAGGATATTTTTAAATTAAAATTTTTCATTTTAGGTGTTCTTTCAGGTGTTAAAGATCAAGTTGTTCATGACTGGGATTTGGAATGATTTGACAGATCTAAGTGGGCTATTTGCAGAGAAGTGATTGAGTCTTTTTGCCTTGAGTTGTGAAGTATAAATAATGTGGTGATGACCATGAGGTCAAGTATTTTTTATATATGTGATTTATTTCCATGTTTTTTAGCTAATTTATGTTTATTCTTCAATTTTGTTTGGTAGACTTTTTGTAGATTCACAGACCTAATTATGAATAGTATTAAAGGTGGGCTTCAAGATTTGGTTCGAGCTAAGAAGTGTGATGGACCTAAGGTGAGATTAGTATGGGTATATTTAATTGTAATATTGAGTGTTTTTATAATTTATGTAGTTTTAAAGTTTTTCAAGGAGATCAAAGGGTAATGTGAATTAATGAAAGCCTAATTGAATTAGGTCTTCTTAAGGCCTAAAAGAGATTTTTGGTATTTTAATTTGAGGATGACATATTATAATTCTTGATTCATGTATAAAATGTGTTATAAGACCTATTTTAAATATAATCCAATTGTGCAAGTGTATTTTTCCTACTAAGTTGCATATGAATAAGGAATGGTATAAATACAAGGCAATTTTAGGTTTATTTGTATTTGTATGAGAGTATGCAAATGAGATAGCATACTATTGAGAATAATGAGGTATTATAGACCATCAGAGGAGTATATAGGATATTTAATGAATATATGAAATTATTCATGAATATTAATATCAAGTTCATATGACCTAATTAGTCTTGAAGAGACCTAATTGAGTGAAATGGCCTAAAAGATAGTTTGAGAGGGATAAGAGTGTGAAGAATTGAAGAGGTGGTCATCATAAGTTGGTTGAGAAACAAGGTGTTCTAAAGGTGATAAAATTAATAAATTTTATGAGTTGGTTTTTATTCATCTATTGGGTTGGTGCCTCCTTAAAATTTGGTGCTTTATAAAGCCTAGCTAGGTTGGTACTTAGTTAGTTGGGGTTGGTGCTCTATGTGGAGTTGATGCTTCACTAAATTTTGATATTTTGACTTATAATATTGTAGTCCATTTGTATGGATTAGTTTATTTTATTCCCCTTTAGGGTTTCCCACATATAATATGTGTTTTATTTTGTAATCTTGTTTCATGATTATATAGTTGATTACTTATGCATTGCTTGATTTATACGTTGATGTGATGGTTTATGTATGCTAAGGAGGAATTGAAATAATTTTTTTTAAGAGACTGATTCAACCCCCCTATCATTTATTGGGCTTCCAACATAGGGTATAATTATATACTCCAAAATAATCTACTAACTTGTGTTTGTCCCAACTAGGACAAAAGTAGTGAGCTGGGAATGGTAAGTTGCCACAAATAGGGCAATGATTTAACAATTTTGGGAATATTGGGGTATTAATAATAATTTAGTTAAAGGGTCTGAGTATTAAAATTATTAAATAAATATACAATAATTAAGATACTAATTTTTTTAAATTAATTTCAATTCAATTTTTTCTAAAAATAGTAATAAGGAGAAGAAAACAAAACTTAGCTAGAAACTGAATAATCTAATTGAGACAGAGGTTGAAATTCACTATACAAGACTAAGACACTATCATAAACTGAGATATAAACTTTGTTTTGTGATTGGATAGGACTGCTATAATTAGATAGTAGTTTCATTGGTGGTATAGTCCACCTCTACCACTATTATCTTGAGGATCTAAAACTTTTGGGTTTTGTTCACTATGTCTATGTGACCCCATCTATGAAGTTTTAATAGATAGAAGTATATATAGCTCCTTGTAGAGTATATTATTTCTTCAAACCCTATATTCTATTTTATTTTGACCAATTTTGAGTAATAAGGGGGGGTTAGTGAATGTAATATTCACTAGACGTGCCTCACACCCCATGTGTGGGTATGCTACCTACATATCAATACTATGAAGATGGATCAAGCCATATGTAGTTATCCCACTTGATGTGATTTGTGTAATTATGTATATGAAGATCCAAAATGTTGAACTTGATGTGATTGAGGTGGTTAGGGACAGGTGTAAGCATTTGAATGAGATTCTAAGTATGTTGGTTGGATGTATGCATAAAATAGGGAATATTACATGATTAGTCTTGCTTGTATTCTTGATTACTTATTGATAATTGTCAACCCTTTCTAAATACTATTTGAATGGGATTTTATAATGATCTATTGGTCATGGGTTGAATGTACTCACATGATTCTGATAAGGATAAGGATGGGGAACCAAAAAGAAGTGATCATTGGGGCCAAAAATGGACTTGGACAATAGCACCAAAAGTGGATAGGAGTGGCATCAGTGATATATTACAAGTATGGTGCTACTATCCTAAGAAAATAAGACCTAGGGGGATTGATTTATATTAGAAAGAGTATTTTGGGTGAGCTAGGACCAAGTCTAGAAGGCTACGGATGATTGGGAATCAGTGAAAATAAGCCTAAGAGGGTCATGAAAGAAAGAAAGTGGGACCTATGGGTTGGGTGTTATTAGCCACATTCAAGCTACCAATAATCAGATTTTATATGAATACATTTGCCCCCCTTTATTATAGTGATGCAAAACATAAAAATAGTAGGATAAAGGAAAAATAGAAAGCATACTTGAACTTACCTGCAAGGGAGAAGCTCATGAAGTTATTATGATGGAGGTGTGTATAGAGAGCACATTGTGAAGTGTGAATCTATAAGAGAAAATAGAAAGTAAATAATTTATTATTAGATACATTATATCTAAAATAAGAACATACAAAGCTAGGTAAGTGAGAGGAAGAGAAAGGAATGAATACAACTCCCTGGGTATATGGACCAATACAAAACCTATTGTGATATTGAGTGATGTTGAGTAATGCTAGATGATGATATACCAAGAGTAATATCACAAACAGAGTTGAGTGCTCAATTCCTTGAGAGTGACTCAAGAATGTAATGGTTTTCCCTTTGGCTCCATCATCTCCCACTAAGTGAAGCTATGTGATCATGCATGTATTGATTGATTTTTGGACTATGTCCAATCTCTTTAAATAGGTGGCTCAAGAATACAAAGGTTAGCTAGTCCTTTGGCTCCACCATTTCCCTATGAAGTGAAGCTATGAACTGATACCAGTATGAAATATATGTCATATGATATGGCTCCTAAATTTCATAAATGTACTATGATCTAACAATGTTGGCATGGATAGCCAAATGTATGTTGGAAACTAGGCCACTCTTAGCCACTCTAAAGATGGATATTAGGCTTGTATGAAAGCTACTTTGAACTGGTGCACTAGGCTTGTATGAAATACACTCAAGAACTTGAGAACTCAAGAAGTTAATCTTATATGAAATCCATTCCAAAATGGTGTCAACCACCAGTAGATGGAATAAGGCATGCAACTGCTAAGAATGTCTGGATAATTCTGAACTTAAAAAGAAAAGAAAATAAATGTGTCATGCACATTGCCCCCAATCACTAATATCTAAAATATGGATTCTGATCTAAAAGTTATACTAAATTACTTATATAAAAATAGAAGTGAGATCTATCATGTCATTCATGATGCCCCCAATATTTAGATTATATGAGCAAAAATTATACTAAAACTATTGATTCTATTCTGAACTATAGCTGACAAAACTATAACTGAACTTGTTTTTTTATCTATTTTTAGAACATATATGTTTTTGTTGTTTGTATAGGATAAAATGGACACTAGTGGAATCAACATTGTTGCCAAGTTGGGCACTATTATCCAAGGCCAAATCTAGTAACTATTCTAGATTCTTGACTATCTACCTAGTATGTTCTAATTGTTTTGATGTTTGGTTGTTCTAGGTGTGCTGAATATTATTGTTTTGACTATTAAGATCTCTAATATCTAATGTAAAACCACTATATTTTCCCCCCTCTTTTGAGGGTAGGAATAAAGACCTTGTAATGACTTCCCTCAGAATAAATAGCCCTACAAGTGTGTTATGTTGCAAAGATACATGATATAACAATGATAATCAACAAGATATCTCAAGATATAGCATGATTTGTAGTGAGATATTGTTAGATCAATAGGGGTATGCCTAGATAGATGTAAAAATATAAGAACATGTGTAGTGTATTGAAATGAAAATGAAAGTCTAGTTAGTTTTTAGTTGTTAGATGGAGGGATGGAGTAGGATGTCCATCATGGTATCTAAGAAAGCAAGATAAATGCATGATGTGAATCATGGCATTACAAGCAATGAGAAGAAAAAAAGTAATAAGCACAAAAAGAGAAAAAATCAGAAATCATACAAGGGTGACTAAGGGACCAAGAAAAAAAGGGACATGCCACTCAAACTAGAAAGTAAACATACCAGGCATGTTTAAATACCACATACACATACAATTGAAATAAGTAAAATTAACATGGAAGCCACAATAATATAGAGGAGTAAAAGCAAAGGACATTAGTAAATTTCATAAGGCACACACATGGATAGAAGCAAAATACATTGGTAAATTTCATAAGGCACACACATGAATAGAAGCAAAATACATTGGTAAATGTCTAAGACACATATAAGAGACAAATAGGAACTGAGAAATGCAAACAAACTAGCTATGTTATATATGAAAACAAAGCATGTAAGGAACTAGAAGTAAAATCACATCTAAATAATAAAATAAAGAGGGAAAGTATGAAATACATGTTAGTACATGACTAGGTGTATGCTAAAAGATACACAAGTGTTATATACTAGTGAGTATCGACAGAGTAATCTATGTAAGCTAGTAAGTAATATACATCAACATGATAATTAGAGTGTGAAATGTAGGAATGACATAACCTATATGGTGTAGTCATATATAATATTCCTCCGGTGGGTATGTATATTGATGTGTGTCTTCATGTAGAAGTAGGATGCCCCCTCAATAGGTAGAGCGAAATAATCAAGAGCTAGATGTCACTGCACACACTCAAAAGAAAATCAAGTGAAGCATGGTAATGTAGATAAATTTAAAAATAATAACATATAATAGCAAATGTAAGTCTAGCATTATAGTAGAAGTATAAAGCATGGATGATGAATACAATCAGAATGTTTTTGGTTATTTTGACATATTTGAATGTTTTTGTATTTTTTTGAATGTTGTATTATTTTTGAATTTTTTGAGATTTTGAGCTACGTACAATCAAGCATAAGAAACTATTTATAGGTAAATGGGGAAATAATGATACTAACCAATGAGTCTCATAGGAAACTCCCTATCATAGTGTCCTATATCAAGGAGAGGAATTGTGTATGATCATGAAGTATGATAGAAATGTTGAGACTATGGATTTGAAAGTTATATATACTGTAAATGATCTAAAATCTCTAAAGTAGAAACTAATTATGGAGTCCACCTGTAAATCTAATAATTGGATGCAATTGTAGGGCTCTTAGGGATCCATCAAGTAGTAGGATAATATCTATAAACACATGCTCTATGAGTAGACACATGAGATCTCAATGATACTACTCTAGGTGTGAACACTCTAGCTAAAATTTATCTAGAATCCTAAAGCTATGGAGGTGTATGAACTCTCTATGATGGTGATAGATGTCTCAACTATGTCTGAATTAGATTTGGAGGAGGAACTATAAATGGTGGAAAATTTGAAATTGGTGGTAAAATTGAAACTAATGGCTATAATGTAGAAGATGGATCTAAAATGGGGAGTGGTAACTAATATAAAACTCCACAAACTATAACAACTTGATTAGCATGAATGAATTTCATACATCTATGAACTATAGAAGGTACTACTTGAAGTTTATGAATCCATGGTCAACCAAGTAGCATATCAAAAACTCTTGCACTAGGAACAATAATGAATGGTGTGGCCACATGTGTTAGACCAACCTATAGAGGAAGTAAAATATCACTTAATGAACTATGTATGTGCCCACTGAATCCATTGATAACTATATCCATCCAGGTAATATCCTACTCTAAATATCCTAAATGTTGTAATAGTGTCATAGTGCACATGTTCACACTAGATCCATTATCTATGAGAACACTATGAATAAGATGATTAAGGATGTAAGCTCTAATAAAGAGTGCATGATAATCTGAATCATCCTTGATGATCTCTTGCTCTAAGAAGGAGATGGAAGGTCTAACTAGAACTCTAGAATTATATACACCAATCATGTTACTCAAAGGATGTAACTCAACTCAAGGTGCCCTGTATGTATCTAGTGGGGGATGTGCATGATATTCATGGTTAACCCATAATGTGTCCCCTATTTCCTATTTGGAATGCTATGAAAAAGGATCTAAAAATATTTTTAAATCTTTATCTTGTTTTTGTATTGCCTAAGGAGGCTCAACTGAAGTGCCAAGATCAATATGATTTCCATCTATCAAATATTGTATCTTGTGTCTCAAACTAATGCATCTATTTGTTGTATACCCTAATGCCCTATGAAACTCATAAAATGCATGTTGATCATATCCTCATGGAAGAGGCTTTGTTAGGTCAACTTCATGAATAGGAGGAAGAGATATGATGTTATATTCCAATAGCTTCTATAAAACTCTGGCTAGAAAAATTGATAGAATGGTAAAGGTTCATCAAGGAGGTGATAATAAAACCACTCATTGAGGGGGCTCACAAGCTACATTAGCTATAGGTTGATTCTAAATCTTGTTATCGTTGACCTTTAATTCGTATGGAAATTTATTTTTACTCTTGTTTTTTGTGTCTAAAATACTTGTGTACTTGAGTTTACCCATTAAAATTAACTTGACTTCTCTTTCGTTTAGCATGTGACACAATTTAGTGCAGGAAGATAATATTTTGAACATGTTTGATTCATGAAAAGCTGGTAGAAGACTATGTTTGAAAAGATATTGTAACTCTTGATCAGCCATGGGGCTAGTCATCTTAGTCACAATAGTCTTATATTGGAGAACATAATATGTGAGATGCTCATTTGACCTTTTTTAATTTTGAAACTTGAGCGTATGAAACCTTATCACCAATGTTAATGTTAAAATGAGCTAGGAACATCTTAGCTAAAGGATTAAATGCATTGATTGACTAATTTAGTAGACTATGGAACCATTGTAAAGCATAATATTTTAGGCTTTATGGATATAACTAGGTAAGTAGCCAATCATTGGGTACATAGTCCAAGTATGCTATTTGAAAGGCTCTCAAATGTGTCTCTGGATCACCCTTGCCATCAATAGAGTAAGCTTGGGTTGAAAAAAACTTTTTGGTAACGTGTAGAAGCAATGTGATGTACCAATGGTGTATGGAATAGAGAAAATGAATTTAAAGCCTGTGTAGGTCTAGAGGCACTTGCTCAAGATGTAGCACCTTGGTTTATAGATATTTTATCTCTTGCACAAGGGCTATCACATTAGGATATAAAGATGTACTAGTTGTAGCTAGTGGCATAAAGGTAAATTGGGCTACTATAGGGGGTTGTTGAGACATAGTTTCCCCTATAGTGTCATTTATAACTAGTTACTCTAAATGAATGGAAGATTCAACTTACTTAGCCTTTTTAATTTCCATGATAGATTACAAGATAAGAGTATGATATTGGGGCTAGTCCCAGAGTCTTTCTCAAAAGCTTTGTAGGATCAAACCTTTGTTGAGGAAAACTTCACTATCAATAATTGGTATAAGTGGATTAGTAGTATAATGTGGTGGAGCATGAGCATTGGTGTGTACATCATCATTATTACTTTAATACTGCTCATTATCAGAGTTATGTTTATTGAAATTAGTGTAATATGGATGTGTATAATAGATAAAATGAACTTGAGTTTGTTATTTATCCATGGTATATGGCTGAGTTGTATGAATTTGGGTGAATTCAAGAGGATTACCACTAATTCTTGCACTTTGTCTCAAATAAAGAGATGTAGGAAACTTAGGTGGCATAAGGAAAATAATTTGGATGATATTAGAAAAGATTAAATGGATGTAATCTAAACAATGAACTAAAATATGCATAAAAAGGATATGAAGCTCACAAACATGTAAGGTGATACCTAAAAAAGCAAAAAAGAACTAGTACATACAACTAAGGTTTTGAAAAATGATTATTTGACCAATTTAGTATTAAATTGAAAGTGAATTTTTGAGTTATATATGCAAGTAAAAAATTAGAAATTTATTGGAAAATAAATGATTTAATAGGACCTAGTAGTTACAACTAGGGTTTTAAAAAATAATTGTTTTTTGAAAATTACTATTGAATTTTGAAATTTGAATGGATTTTACATATTTAAATATTTTAGTAAATATTTAGAAAATGATTAAAATTTTATTGGAAAACTACTATGACCTAGTATGGACAACTAGGGTTTGAAAGAAAATTATTTTAAAATTACTATGAAATTTTAAAATTTAATGTTAAATTTTGATTTTATTATGTAGGTAAAAAATTAAAAAAAATATAGGAAAAATTAGTAGGAAATTTGCCCTAGGGTTTCTAGGGTTTTTGTGTGCAAACAAAGTCAGATTCACCAAATGATTTAACAATTTTGGGAATATTGGGGTATTATTCCTAATTTATTTAAATGGTCTGAGTAGTAAAATTAAGAAATAAATAGACAATAATTAAGCTACTAATTTGAGTAAATTAATTATAATTCAAACTTTTCTAAAAATAGTAATAAGGAGAAGAAAATAAAACTTAGCTAGAAACTGATTGATCCAACTAATACAAAGGCTAGAATTCACTATGCAAGATTGAGAAATTATTACAAACTAAGATCTAAAATTCATTTTGTAATTTGGTAGGAGTACTAGAACTATATAATAGTGGCATCAGTGTTATATTCAGCGTCTACCACTATTATCCTGAGGATCTAAGATTTCTAGGTTTTATTAATTATGCTTGTGTGACCCTGTCTACAAAGTTTTGATAGCTAGAAGTATATATAGCTCCATATAAAGTAGATTATTTATTCAAACCCTATATTCCATTATCCTTTGACCAATTTTTATAAATATGGGGGGGTTAGTGTGTGTAATATACACTAAACATTCCTCACACCTTGTGTGTGGGCATGTTGCCTACATACCAATACTCTGAAGAGGGATCAAGCCATATGTAGTTCTCCCACTTGATGTGCTTTGTGAAATTATGTATATGAAGATGTAGAATGCTAAATGGATTTGTTTGAGGTGGCTTGGGACTAGTGTAGGGATTTGAATGAGCTTTTAAGTATGTTGGTTCGATGTGTGTAAAGAATAGGGAAGATTGCTTGAGTAGTTGTGCTTGTATTCGTGTTTGCTTAGTGATAATTGCCAACCCTTTCCCAATGATATTTGAATGGGATTTTATAGGGATCTATTGGTCATGGGTTGAATGTACTCACATGAGGAAGACAAGGATAAGGATGGGAAACCAAAAAAAATTGACTATTGGGGTTAGAAATGGACTTGGACAATAGCATTGAAAGTGGATAGGAGTGGCACCAGTGTTATAGTCAAAGTGTGGCACTACTATCCTAAGTAAATGGGACCTAGGGGGATTTATTTGTCTTGGGAAGAGTATTCTAGGTGAGTTGAGACCAAGTCTAGAGGGCTATAGATGACTAAGAATCAATGAAAATAATCTTAAAAGGGTCATGAAAGTAAAATAGATAGACCTATAGGTTGGGTGTCATTAGCCACACTCAAGTTACCAATTTTCACATTTTATATGACTACAGGTAGGAGTGATGTGTTTTATCCCAAAAAGAGAAAAAAATATTGGTTGTGCCCCAAAAAGAGTGTATTGGTGATGAGAATTTTAGAATTCAAAAAAATTATGGGATAAATCAAATGTGTTGAAATGGTATAGTGACATTTCATGGCTGAAAAAGCCATAAAAAAACTAAGCACACAAGGATGACCAAAAGTGATGATAGACAAAGTTGAATGAGTGGGGTTGAAGAAATTTTGGATAAAGGATGGTGAATCATGGAATGCACTCATTTATTTATATTAATTTAGATTATAACATATTTTAGTCAGAATGTTTAGTGATCTATGTTGGGATTTTAGTGACAAGGATATGGATTGTCATAAAATTGTCATATTAGACCTCTAGTTCATAATTTAATTTTTCATGTTGACATCGTGTACCATAATTAGTAATGATTCATGATAATTTTAGATGTTAGAAGCATGAAAAACTTATTTTAATGCAAATGTAAACAACTTAAGATGAATATAATAATAATCAAGACTTAAGTGTAAAATATAATGCAACAAACTAAGTGTAGACATCAAAATCACATCACACACATGTGTAACTTCCCATATCAAAACTCTCCTAGAGTCCTTTTTAATAATTATCCTTTCTAACCCATGATTTTACCCCTCACACATTTAATTAAGTTAATTAAAAACTACTTATGCACCTTACCAAACCAGCTCATCCTAAGACTAATTCTTGCCCTCTGAGTCACCTCAAGACTTAGTCCCCTAATCCTAGCTCGCCATGACTTGTTCTCACCCCAAAAATAAATTATTAACTAACTACATCCTTCTTAACCTCACATTTCTACCATTTCCAAATGTATACCACTCTTGGCATGAGAAAGAATATTTAATATGCTAAAAAGATCCCTTTTACCTATTCTCATGCCACCGATGTTAGTCAACCCATGGTTGAGATCAATGGGATCATCGATGTTGGTTAATTAAGACAAATTCTAAACTAATGTTCAGGTCAGCAAAAATTAAAAAAACATAGTTATTCACATATATGCTTTAGCATTCAACTTTCTACATCTAGGCTTACTATTATTCTACACAAGTCAGTCCAGATTAGGAATTGATATACTACAAAGAGCTTGGATTCTTCTAAATTGGCAGCACACACTTATCTTTTTATTCACCTATTGCTTCAACATGCCTCATTAGATCCATTTATCCAGCATCAATGGTTCATCCATTTCATTAGCGAATTATATCTCTATGTTTTGGTAGTTCCTTTAAATAATCATTTTACAATTACTTTACATTATATTGTTAATCATTTTATGAATGTCTCAACTCTCCCTACAGAGGATTTGTAAAACTCCATCTATTTTCCTCTAATCCAAACATACCAACCTTCTATATAGACCCACTTGAGTCTTACACACTCCCTTACGACTCTTTCTAACCTCATAAGCTTGACCAACATCTACCTCCCAGATCAAAAAAGTCTCCTATAACCCCTTGAGAACCTACTACCCCTACAAAAATTAGTGATATAACTGACATTGGTCATATAACTAACATCAACCATATCCCTTTATCGACATCATTATCCTAACTGACATTAACAACTACGTATTTCCTCTAACTTCCTTGAGCCTACCCAAATAAACTCCAAAAATATCAATAACTCACATTACCTGCACTGTGTCACTCTCTACTGCACTCAGACTACAAGAATGATATGAATATCTCTCTCTTACTCTCTATTTTATTTTTTATTCATTACCAATTTTGTTTCAAAAAGTGGACTATCATCCCTAAGGAAGTTTGACACATCTAGGAACAAGTGCATAACTTGACAACCCACTCATATATCTATTAAGAAATATTTTTGGTGGTAGTGATTTCTTATTGATAGGTAGTCTTCCCTAGCCGAAAAAAGGTGCTCAACATCATCTAGATAATGTGCACAACCAATCTAGGTTCTCTCTAATCTCTAATCCCTACCCTTCATCTTTGTTTCTTCTTAACATCAAATAGATTCAAAATTTAGTGAAACATTTCTAGCATGCCTGGTGGGACCCTGAAGTTTGCTTGAGTTCACTGCTTATTTTAAGCATTCATATAGGTGCATTATAGTGAAAATTTCATTCCTTTCACTTTCTCCTTCTCTTCTCCCTCAAAACAAAATATTCAACATTTTATTTTCTATTTAAAGGCAATAAACTAAAATTTCTTCTTCCTTGCCACTCTTCTCTTTCTTTTACCTCTAAAAGAAACCTATCATTGTTATTTCAAAGTTAAAAGACTATCTTCTTTATGTCTTTCTTTCATACACATTAGGATGGTGAAATTTCATTTTCTTTTCCTATTTCATGATTTTTTCATTCAAATCAAAACACTTCAAATTTGGGTTTAAAACTTACTACACTTGATTGTTTGCTTGTTGCATATCAACTCACCTAGTTAATTACAAGCATTATGGATGAATCATAGTACACCCATGTTACAAAACCAAATGACACTCACAAAAACAAACATATAAACTCACCTGAGATAAGCCCCATTGGAATTTCATCACTTGGTGGATCTCCTTACCCTACCTGACTATCCTACTTGGATTTCACCAAATAGGGGAGAACCCATTCCATTCTCTGGTTGAGTATAAAATCTAGGTAGAAGGTATATTTAGGCTAAGTAGCCTATCTTGGATTTAGGTATGTGAAGTGTAGAGATCAAACTCCTATAACAAACCATGCACGTAGCCTAACATAGATTTCCTCTTGAGCACCAAAATTAACCTGAAACTAGCTCTAGATTACTTTCTATTACCTTTGGTAACCAAATTATCTACTCACTATCTGATTAAGGTATAAGCTAGCATGAGACTAAAATTAATCTCTAAGAGTTAATAATTAGTGGTTGTATAATTTTTCCTTATTTTCTATTACTTTTTATATTTTGGAATAGGTAAGTATGTTTTTCTATTGATTTATAAAATCAACACTATTTATAATACTCAATTTGTATAACCTATTATATTAGGTTTTTTTTAGTGTTCATTCTCCTTATATAGACCTCTTACATCCTATATTTTACCTAGATTTTGCCTCTAGGTTTTTAAAACATTGTATTTTCCATCTCCTAGGATATCATAGTGACCAAAATTGATTAATCCCACTAACATTGGTAGACTTCAACCTACCGATGTCAACAACTTTAACTACAAACATCATTCAAGTGACCGACATTGAGGATTGTGTAATTTCAGTTTTACTCAAAATAACAAGCTAACATAGCCTACTTACCTACACCTAAATGTAGTTTTTCCTTGTTTTATCACTAATATAGAGTATTAAGATTTTTTAATACTTATTCTTGTGTGGTATTGACATGAGCCCAAACCAAAATTCTTGTTAATTGCGTAAGCTGGCACCCACTTCCACCTTCCCCTCTTGTTGTTGATTTTCATGGATCAGATTTTAGATACAGAGCATACTCATAGCCCTAACCAAATTCCCATTATGCCTAAAGGAGACCAAGATTTTTCTAAATTTCTTGATTACAATGTGGCATCCCTTCAACATTACCTTTCCATGAACCAAACCTAATATTTTTTGGGTGACCCACTATATGGTATGGCAACTCTGATGGAGAGAACTTCAGTTTCAACTGTCTCCACTATTTTCCCCATGGTTAATCAAACCACCACTTTGACAAGTAACCCAACCATAATTAATGTCCAAATTTTAGCATCACTGACTACCTAATCCCACCTAAACTCTAGCATGACTTCCCTACATTCACAACCACAAGTAGTTCAGTTAGGTCTAACCCTATTTCAAAATTTAGTGGTACCTATCTCATCTACTCTCACACCTGTAATTACCCAAGTTATGACTCACCCTTCACCCAATATAACCATGATAATAACCCAACCTATAATAACAACATCCAATCAAAGCATAGTCTCTAACCCAATGTGACAAGCTCCTTTTGTTTCTACCCTCCAGCCTATGACTCACTACCCCTGTGTTGCATGAACACAACTACAGAAAGTTATGTCATACGCTCCCTCTACCTCTTATCAGGTTCCTTATAACTTAGGGGGTATCTCCCAAACCAATCCTCCTCTAGACCTCATTAAGATGCAGATGGACAAGATGTCTAATCTAGAGGCATCCGTGTCAGGTTCAAAAAATGTGTTATCTTATGATTAGATATGCAATGAGCCCATCCATCCTTATATGCCTATTCACCCTTATCTAAGCCAATGGGAACTCTCCAAATTTACTCATTTATATAGTAAAGAGGACCCATAATAGTATTTTTGAGCATTTGGACATCCTTGTTTTTTAATAGGGCACAATGATGTGTTACTACTTCATACCTTCCCTATGTCTCTTTCAAGTGCTGCCCTGGATTGGTATAGCTCTATAACTTGGCATTATCTTTACTCATTTACCCAACTTGTAGAAATATTCCTAGACCATTTCTCTATTAACATTTCTAAAAAGGTTTATATTACAGACATTTATTCTATTAGATAATTTGATGTCAAGTTTATCATAGATTTTGTTGCTCACTAGAGAGGCTTAATCAATTAACTCTCCTTATCTTTACCCTAACTTGAGATTATTGAGCTCTTTTCAAGGTCATGTGCTAAACACATTTAATCCACACTCTAAGCAAAAACAATGTTCACATTTGATGAAGCCTTTATAATGGCCCAAAAAATCAATAGTTAGGCTATAGACAAAGATAAAGTCAAGTTGCATAGTAAGAATGCCAATTCCAAATCGAATGACTCCTCTTATTCTAAAACTTCTCCTTATAACCAAAAATCTAAAGGCTCTACCAATGTGGTGGTCATTAAATTAGATTCTTCCACAACCACAAACAAACCTAATTCCTTGACTTCCCAAGATCTAACCAAGTGATTCCAACAATAGTATGATTAAAGACAATACACTCCCATTGGGGAGTCATATACTTCCATTTTGGAAAAACTATTGAAAAGAGCCGTAACCCTTCCTCAAATCAAACCTCCTACATAGTTTTACCCCTCCCATCCTATTATAACTTGCTAAAAGGAGGATGAGCTTTATGGCTACCATCATGTCAAAGGCCATAATTCTAATAAATGTAAAACATTCAAAAACATTAGTCAAGACATTATTGATGGGGGTGATCTTGTCTTGGATAACCCTAATGCACCTGATAGTGAAAATATGGATGTTTTAAAATATCATTTTCCAATCCATTCAACTAATTAAAATATTGTTCAGACCATGACTAATAACTCATGTTATCATAATATCCATACAATTAATATGGTCTTTCCTTTACCTCCAATCCAACCTCTCCCACAATAGGAGGCACCCATTTACCTACTCCTCTCCCACAATCTATGGAATTTATTTTGGACATTCTTCCTCCTCAAGTAGAAGAGCTTACTTTACCCATTCCACTCCCATGTGAGGAAGATCCTCCTTTACCACTCCTTTTTCCATAAGAGGAGCCTGTATTTCTAGTTCCTTTTTCACCAATGTTACCTTTCCTCTTACAACTTGAGGACCACGCCTTACCCATTCTATAACTACATGTTGAGGGGAAAATCATTCCTATGTTATACCCTCTTAAGGAACCCTCTTCTCCTACCTCTCCTCCATTGATAGAAAGTAGTACCCCATCCACTCCTCCTTTACACCTAGAAGAGTCAGTGTTATCTACTCCTACATTAGATGAGAGACCTATTGTGCCTACTCCAATTCCACTAGTTTTACCACTTATTTTACCTATGGAGTATCATAATTTACCTATTCCTAGACCACATGTTGAGGGAGCAATTATACCTATGCTCTACCCCCTTGAGGAGCCTTCTTCACCTATCTCTCCTCCACCTATAGAAGACTATGCCTCTTCTCTTATCTCTAATGAAGAAGACTCTGTTGCAACTCTTTCTCATCTTTGGCCTAAGGTAGTAGAGACCAATAATTTTCCTCTTTCTCAATCACCTCAACTTTTAAATAAGTAACTATAAGGCCTATGTCAACTTTAGCTAAACCCTTCTCACAGTTAGATTCTAGACTCTATGAAGCTAGATCATGTAGCATTTTAGGACTAACTTAAAACTCCTTATCCTACATAATGAGTGTTGACCTTTAATGCTAACCCTCTCACTACCCTTTACCCTAAGGGCTTTGAAAAATTTAGAGCATCTTCACCAAAATCACTAGAAGCTCATTTATCTATGTCAGAGCCCTCACCCTCATAGGCATCTACCACATTAAAGCAAATAAAATCTCTAGGTATACGTCTAGTCTCTAATCTATTTCATAAAGAGGTGAAACTAGATTTGACTCTCCAACCACAACTTTGAGTTTTATGGCCTGAACTATAGAAAAATTTTAAGCTTACTACATCTCACTAATCCTTCCCTCTTCTACCCTCAACTTTACCATCAATTTTAGGACTGCACCCCTCTAATTTAATTAGAGTATCACCAATCCAAGCAAAATAAAAGGATAAGTTACCTCCACTAATACCTCTACCACCTAGTATACCTTTGACATCTGACACCATGATACTTAAAACCAAGAAAGTGTCAAAAAAACATGTGACTCCACCAACACCTAAAAAGGTGCCATGCAAAATCACTCGTGTGACTCTTAAACTAAAGGTGTCCACTCCTATACAACAAGTGCTAGCCCACTCATAGGATCTCAAATATTTTTGTTATGTCAATTGTTGTAATATTTTATAATAAATCTTCCTCCCATTAAGCCTTATAGCTCTCTTAGACTGAAGCCATATTGGTTTGATGATAAACAAGTGTGTCTAGATCATCATTCACTTAGACATGATATTGAGATTTGTAAAGCTCTCACAATAGTCATTCGATAACAATTTGATGTCAACACTCTCTTTGTTGATATTCCCATTAACCTTCCTATTATTCCACCTCTAGCATTCACCATGCCTCATACTGTTCCACCTAAATTTAAACCCAAAGATGTTGTCATACCCCCTTTGCTACCTCCTTCACCTATGTTTTAAATAAACATGGTTAATGTGGCCATGCAGTCACAACAACAAAAGGATAAAGGTATAGAAGAGGTCATTGCTCCTTGGGATCATCCCTTCTTTAAAGACACTCCTACTTTGAATCCCAATATTTTCATCTTGGGTGTCCCAAAACCAACATCTTCAAAAGTTATTCAAAGCTTGATGGTAAAACAACTTTACCAAACTCCTATGAAAATTTCCTTGTACGAGTTAATCCAAAATGCACCCCAACACCATCAAGCTTTTAATAATTCCTTTCAAGTGGTTGAGGTACAACCTAATGATCCCTAACCTCTTACATCTTTGGTCAGTTCTCTTAACACCATCTTTTTGATTTCCTTCAGTGATTCAGAAATTCTACTTCAATACCCTAAAGATCAGAATTTTGCCCTTTTTATCACCACATATATCAACCAAAATCATGTTAAAAGTGTCATGATCAATGGGGGAGCTAGTATTTATATTATCTCCACCCATGCCTACAAATAACTATCTCTTCTTGACAATTTCATGTCTCAAACTGACACAGTGATACACTCTTTTAATGATACCACAGCTACTATGGTGGGCACTATTATATTACATATTCATGTGGGTCCCTACATAATTTTTGAGATCTTCTATGTTGTATAAGGAGAGTTCTTTTATAACATACTACTTAGATGACCTTGGATATGTGTTATGGCATGTGTGCCCTCAATTTTTCACTACTATGTCAAGTTTGAGCACAATGGGCAAGTGCATGTTATTCTCACTGATCCACCTCCATTTAAAACACGCAACATGACTTATAGTCCCAATGATGTTCTCATTCCATTAAATACATCATCTTCTCCACATGATACTTCTGAAGATTCCACAAGATCTACTACCCTAGTTACATAGATACTGATGACACAAATTCTTAACAAAGATCCCATGGAGGAAACTTTCAAGAATTTTTCACTCAGAGAATACCATTTGTTGACACTTGACATATTTCATAATCTAGAAGAGTATGGAAAGCTTAATATGCACCCAAATTATGATCCTTGTATTGGGATGGTCATCCCTTATGTTCCCCCTAACTTTTTAACTAATTTCATATATGGGGGAGTTGATCAAGCTCCTACTAGTGGCAATCCATCCTCTTTACCACAACCATTTACTTGTAACTACTCTTTTCTGGGCAAGCCTAGCTTTACTCACACCTATCTTTATAGGTGTTCTTAGAAAGGATTTAGTTTGGGTCATTATGATTAGGGTGTTCATACACCCATTGAATATCCCACCAGTAAAACCATTAAATTTTCCAAAAGGAGGCATGAAGTGGGTTATGATGAACCAACTAAACTTACCAAAACTTCTCATATACCAATTATCAAAGAGCTAGTCTCTCCTTCTCCACCATCACCTATTGAATTGGAAGTATCTATACCTTCTAATTTTTTATCAATAAATGCCATCCATTTGGGGCCTCTCACCTATCACCAAGATATGGAAACAAGGTCCCTTCCTCTCATTCATCCTAAAATTATTTATGAAGACTCTCCCACTATCAACACTATCCAATGTTAATATGATGATGCTATTCTCACATGCATGGGTGTAGATGATTCCTATATCTAATGATCACTCCCATCTAAAACACAAGCTATGTTAAATGAATAAACCTTTGACATCAATTTTCCCTCTCATGATAACCCCCGCATCCTCAATATTGGCCAATATTTGGATTCCTCTGAGCAAGCTAATTATGCCACTTTTCTTAATGACCAAATAAAATCCTTCACTTGGTCTTATAATGGAATTCTTGGTATTGACCCCTCTATCATCACCCATAACATTGTCACCAACTAAGATGCTAAACCTATTAAGTAGAAGCTTCAGAAAATACACCCTCATATTACTCTCCTTGTCAAAGAAGAGATCCAATTCCTCCTTTTTGTTAACTTTATTCAACCCATTGACTACCCATAATAGGTTTCCAATATTATTCATGTCACAAAAGTGATTGGAGGAATCCACATTTACACCGACTACCATGAATTAAACCCTGCTTATCCAAAAGATGACTTCTTTTTCCCAAGTATTGACCAACTTGTTGATCTAATAGCCAGCCATGAGATGATATCACTTATGGATGGGTTCTCTAGTTAGAATCAAATCCTAGTTACTCCTGAGGATCAACACAAGACAACTTTCATTTCCCCATGTGGGACTTTATCTTATCAAGTCATACCCTTTGGTCTAAAGAATGTTGGTGCCACCTACCAATGCACCATGACTTACATCTTCCATGATCTCCTACACAAAATTATGGAAGACTACGTAGATGACTTACTCAAAAAGTATAAACTTCATTAAGATCAATTTATTATTTTTAAAATCATATTCACTCATCTCCTCCAATATAACATTTGACTAAACCCAAATAAATGCATCTTTGGTTTCCTTTTTGATAAGCTATTAGTAGTTATCATTTCTCTCTATGGTATTGAAGTTGACCCTACTAAGGTTTCATTAATACTAGATATGCATCCACATACTAATATTAAGCAACTTCATAGCCTACAAGGCAAGATTTATTCAATTCACCATTTCATCTCCCAGTTGTCTAATCATTGACAACCATTTCACCATATCTTCAAAAAAGATGTCTCTTTCCATTGGAATATAGATTTCCAAGAAGCCTTTGATTAACTTAAATGGTATCTCCTTTCCCCACTGATTCTTATTACACCTAAGGAAAATCAACCTGTCTACCTTTACATCTCTACAATAAACCATTCTCTAGGTGCTATGATTACACATTGAGATGATCACCATCGAGAATAAGTGGTTTAATACATAAGCTGCACACTTAGTGATTATGAAACTTGATATAACCATACCAAAAAGCTTTGTCTTTCATTGGTGTTTGTAGCCTCCAAGCTCTACCATTACCTCTTCAATCACAATACTTATGTCATCACCCATACCAATCCACTCAAATACATGCATTCCAAGCCATATCACAACCAATGTGTATCTTGATGGCTTATATTCTTTGCTAAATTTGACTTCGAGTTTATTCAACAAAAGTATATCAAGGGGAAAATGATCATTACACAGTTACCTATCACCCCTTTACCTAATAACCAACCTTCAAACCTTGAATTCCCTAATGAATCCATCACAATACTCTCCATTGATGATGTCTCCTATCAAATGATGATGGTTTTTTGATAGGTCTAAATGTCAACTGATGGGGGTGTGGGGGTCATTCTTATTCATCTTGATGGTGAGCCTATGCCTTTATCATTTAAACTAGATTTTGAATGTACTAACAATATGGTTGAATATGAGACTTTGATCTTAGGGATTCAAACTACTATTTTCTTGGGTATCAAATCAATAACCATTTTTGGTGACTCTTAGCTAGTGGTTAATCAGGTTAATGGTTCCTACCTATGCAAAAAAAAATGTAGTGATATAAATATCATGTAGATATGCAATTGGTATCATTTGACTCTTACCTCTTGCAAACTATTCCTCAATCTACAAACGAGTTTGCTGACACAATGGCTTCACTTGCTTCATGCATACCCTCTTCACTCTCTTCCTAAAAAATCTATGTCACTGTGCATCACTTAACATTACCCTCCTATGTATCAACTAACATAATTTTTATTAGAAATGTAACACATAACCCACATGACTTATGATACAAGTAACTCATAGATTACATTTCCTTTTCTATTACCTCTTTTGACCTCTCTAATAATGTGAGGTGTGCCTTCATGAAATGTTTTTCTCATTACACTATGTTAGGGGGACTTCTCTACAAGTGAGGTTTTGATGGTCTCCTCCTTAGATGACTCACTATTACTAAGACCCCCTTCACCATTAAGGAATTTTATGATGGGATTTGTGGTGGACATTTCAATGGTCACGTATTTGCCAAGTGTATCCTTTGACTCAACTATTATTGGCCAACACTCCATCAAGGTTGTAGTGATTATGTTCAGTGTTGCATCAAATATCAATAACATTCTAACCTCCTTCATGTTCCAAGCCATGCATTGCAAGTTTCCAAAGACTTCTGGCCCTTCTCCCAATGGGGATTGGATCTTATTAGTGAGATTAACCCTCATTCATCTCTCTGTCACCATTATATCATTACTATCATTGAATACTTCACCAAGTGGGTCAAGGCCATTCCTCTCATGTCCACTAAGTTGACAAAATTGTTGACTTTATCAACCATTACATCATCTATCATTTTGGTATTCCTCATAAAATTATAATAGATAAAGGAAATTTTTTCAAAAATAAGACTATCCAAAATCTTTGTGACACCTTTGGAATCAAATTAAGTTTCTCATCACCGTACTATCCACAAGAAAATGGATAGGTAGAAGCTTCTAAAATAATCTTAACCAAAATCCTCATGAAAGTAATTAATGATACTGAAAAGGATTGGCACATAAACATTCTCTTTACTTTATGGGCTTACCGTAGTAGCACCTTTTTCCTTAGTCTATAGGATGGAAGTTGTTTTTCCTCTTGAGGTCTAGATTCTTTCTCTTCACATCTCTATACAATACATACTTCCTAACAATGACTTTTTCCAAGAACATTTGGATCAACTCAAGTTGTTTGATGAATGCCATCTCATATCCCTCAACCACCTCTAAATATATCAAGAGCGTATCAAACACACTTACAACAAAAACCTTAAGGAGTGAGATTTCCATATCAAATATCTCATCTTAAAAGAAAATCAACATGTGACGAGCATGAAGAAAATAAAATGGGGTAAGCTTGCTCCTAATTGGCTTGGACCCTACATCATAACTCACAAGTATGGATTAGGAACTTATCACTTTTCTTCTCTTGAAAGAAAGCCAGAACATGGGCCTTTAAATTCTTTTCACCTACAACCATTATTTTGTTAATCTAGTGATGCTTCACCTCATGTTTAACTTGAGCTCATACCTTGAGCAAACCTATTACATTTATCTCTTTCCTCTTAACCTATATTCCCACACACTTAGTTAACCTACGAAGTGATATGGTTTTGTCCTCAAAATGGAAAACCCTTAAGCCTCTATAGTATTTTCCATGACTAAAGTTATAAAAAAATGGGATATATAGACAAGTTATAATCTCTCAGGTAATGATTACCAACGTATATTTCTGCCTTGAAGGATAGCTATGTACCTTCTCTTTGATACTATAAATATACTATTTCCTTGAAAGATAGATATTAAAACTCAAAAACAAAAGCTTAGACCACTCCCTTGAAGGATGGCTAGGCCAAGCTTTGTTATCATGAGAAGATAATGACTTAGAAGCTTCTCATATTGATCATCTTTATATGACTTCAACACAAACAAAATCCCATTATAGGCCTCTCGCATTGATCAGCTTACACCAAAAAAAAACTTTAAGTCATGGACTTACCTATAGTAGCTCTCAGGTCACCCACAGAAGGGGCATACCATCCCCACTAAGAAGGTTATGCTACCCAAACACTCTCACTCATTTTACCCTTTTTCCCTCATACTCTTTCAAGGGACATTGAACTCGTTTGAGACAAGGTGAGTACAACGCTTATCTAATAAATAAAATGGTCAAATAATATAAAGCATGAATGAGGCTCATATTCTTGAACTTATTTATGTCATTATTATGGTCTTTACCAATACCTGAGCATTGTGCCTCTTTGTTTCCCATCCCAATCACATGTCAATTTCTCTGTTGAGATCACATTGATAAGATTCAATCACCATCTTGCCTTTCTACTAATTTTTCTTGATTCTTCGAGTTATGTGTTTAATACATATCCTTCTCAAACATAACTACTCCAAACCATACTAAAACTAAAAAACCATTTCTCATAAGAAATATACCCAACATGTGACCATAGTTTCTCTAAAAAACAATAAGTATAAAAACTATCAAACCTACTCCATTTATTTTAAGCATACACCATCACAAATATGGGAAAATGCTGAAATAAAATAGCATACCCAACCCATTCATTTTAAGTATACACCATCAACATCATCACCATTATAATAATGTATCTCAAAATAACACACCACACACACACACACACACACACACACACACACACACACACACACACACACACACACACAAGAAAAAAAAACATGAATGTACATCAATGGATCATAATAGTATCATCTCTCCCTCAAAATATACATCTCTCATCTTTGACTCGTAGGCTGATATGTATACAACATATATAAAAATATCAAAATCTAGCACTCAGAATCCTTGAGGCTATACTCATGGTCATGAAGAAGTAGTGTCATCACCACTTTCTGCCTATCTATGTTTGCATCAGTTAGAAGCCATGAAACATGTCATTGATCTCTCCTACTCTCTAAAATTAGAATACCTCTAAATATATGGGAACTCCCTGATGGCCCTCTCATAATAAGAAATCTCATCAAGGGAAGTGTTATACCTCACTAGAGATATAGTTTATGGTGGACCCATCACACCTATTGAAGGCCCCTATACCGGTCCCTGTGGTGGAGGAAGAGGAGTAGCCTGTCCTATTTCTCTCAAACTATTATGCTCTACTATCAGTATAGTAACCTAACCCTTTAATGCCCTGACCTAGACCTATAATTCCCTAACATATCCCTATAATATCACCACCTATCCATATAATATCAATACCTATGCCTAAGCTACATCTCAGGCCTACACTACTGCATCTTGGGCCTATATTGCTACATCTTGTGCATAGACCACTACATTTTAGGCCTATACAACTACATCTCTCTCTCTCTCTCATCACTCCCTATAAATTTAGGGGTGGCCTCTTGACTTGAACTATAGGATGCAAACTTTTCCACCAAGTAAGATAAGCCATTGTGCATCCAAGATATACTACACCTAGGCCTACTAACAATGCCTCCAAATATGGCCCATCTATCTCCTAAGACAAAGGTAAGTGTTCCTCTATATCATCCCTCCTATATCAAGGAAAGGTAAGAGGTACATCCTATAACAAGATAAACTATCTCTTGACTTGTGCCATGTGTATCATCTCTAGCTCTCTAGCTCATCTCTCTCTAACCCATAATGTGCTCTATAAACTAAAAAGCTACTCTACATATCCTCTGAATGTTAGTTATGTTAGGTAGGGCCTCCAAAGAATATATATGGGAATCAATCCCTCTATCATATGCCTATAACAGTCAATATCCTACACTATGTCATCTGCTTGTGTCTGGGCCATACCATCTCTCCACCATCTAAAACTAACCCTAAAACTATTTGCAATCATGGTGGGTAACCCCAATGGTCATATCACCATGATGTGCTCAGATGCCTAATAATAGAGTAAATGCTTGACACACAAACTATACCATCATCACAACCTCAACCCCCACAATTCTCTATATAATTATGCCAAAAAAGTTGGTCCCCATATAAATATGATTCATTGCTCAACCATGTATGCCAAAATACCTATCAATGTAATAAGAAATCTCCCAAAATATACATTTGGTAGTGTATATAATGTAATCCCTATCATCATCAAGATGATTAACCAATGATATTCTTCATCAACAGTGTACATCAGTTCATATGCAAAGCTCACTGAGTGATAGGTCACCTCAGTAACATGCTCTCCAAACAATGTAACCATATGAATATCATGCTCCTCTCTTGAACATGAGAAGAGCTCCTCACCTTAGAGTGGTAACAATAAAATCTTGTGCACATCCTCCTGTGTCACTGTCAACTCTCTAGTCAGCAAATGGAAGGTGTTGGTGGTGTAATCCCACCTGTCTATCAATGTTATCATTAAAATAAATCCCATGCAACTTTTTAATATTATCACACTCCTCATAACCCTATATCTCCCATGTGATCCCACTCATCTAGGGTTACATCCCTCCTCATCCATGTTAGTAATGTATGTAGTCAATCTCATAACATCAACTCTTACCTAGCCTACATCCACACACATAAACCTCAAGTCACATACTTTCCAATATAACCCACCACCCTTTTTTCCCTTCTCTATGAGAGAACTAAATTGGTATGAGTCCCTCAGCTAGGATATGTAGTTAGAAATCAGTTGACATGGGATATTCTAAGGTTAGCTTGGCCATATACACACTTAACTATCTAACATGTTCACATACCTAAACCCTAGGCCTCACTGCCTATCTCTCCACTCAAGGCCTCATTACCTATATCTACACCCTAGGCATCACTACCTATCTCTCCACCCTAGGCCCAATTACCTATCACAAATCTAGGCCCCATGACTTATATCTTAAACCCTCAGCCCTAAAACTTATCTTTTAAGCCCTAAGTCCCATGACCTATTTCAACCTACCTTTTCCTAACCATTTCCCTTTAAAAAATTTAACCATACCTCATATCTTTTAACTTATGCACTAGGAGAACTACATTGGCTTGAGGCCCTTAATCAAGCTATGTAGGTAGCACTCAGTCAACATGAGGTCTTCTGAGGCTAGCTCAATGATTAGGCTAGTTGACTAACTCAATTGGGGATCCAACATTGGCCTTTTCTCCTATTTTAGGTTTGTCAAAGTCATTAACATCAATTTTATATGTTGATATCAATGCTTAGGATCGATCGACAATAACAGACCCCATTGACATTAGCACTGTGTTCAGTAGTGTCAGTGAACCGCACTGACATCAAAAAATAGTTTGACCCTAAGGCCTAACATCTCATTTTCCACTTTTGAGTTTTTCTCTAAAAACCACATCTAAATCCCTCCCAAATTCACCTAAACCTACCCCACCCCATTTCCTACCCATGTAAAAACATTTTATCCACCCAAATTTTAAATTTAGCCTAAATTAATAAATTAAAAAACTTAAATTTAGATTCAACTCATAGAAGATCATACCTCATCTCTCTATCTCTTCTAAGTTCAAATAGATAGAAATTTTGGTGGCATACCTCCCATTGGGTCCCCTTCTAGCTCTACCATCTCACTAGCACTCAAAGCTCTTTTTCTTTCTAATCAAATGTTGCAAATTAATTATGGTGGGCTGCTAAACACCTTTTTGTTGGGTTTGGTTACCCACCGATGTCGACATCATTAACCTAAGCCACCTACATCATCAATACTTTCTACCAACATCAGTGATATAATCAATGTTGATACCCTTAAATTAGAGGTTTCAACCTGTACTATGACCTTTTGGACTACACCCTCCATCTGGGGCAACTTGGAGATCACATACATCTACCTAACTATGACAACTAACTTAAAGATCACATATATCTCCCCAACCATGACAACCAACCTTGAATATCACTTGAATATCCACCCACAATGACTTTGACTAGAGATCATGAATATCTCCTTGACCATTAACCCTTTTAAACCAACCTTACATTACTTGTCTTGACTACTTATGCTACCCCACTATAGTTGGTTATTATACACACACATGTATATTAGGTGTTTTATATTGTGACCAAGCTATTCCTATCACTTGCAACCTTTTGTGTTTACTAGGGGCATTAACTACTTTAGATACCTGGAACACATAGACCATTAGAGACACAACTTTGGTCATTTTAACCTTCTCAACTATCACTTACAAGCTATGATTTGGTTATTTCTATCTAATTCCTCCTCACCTTTACCTATTCTTTATTTTATCAACTATAACTCATAGTAGTATACATGTAAGTAGTGATACCACATTCTCACTCAACATCCACCCACCCAATTCACTCCATATCAAACTGGTACCTAATTCTAATTTCTATTCTATTAGTTCCCATTTTGAGGGGGGATACCTTATCCAATACCTAGAGCATCCAACTCATATTTTTGTCTTACAACTTGTCAATACAAATTACAAGATAAAAAGAGGCAAAGGTAGACACACAAATTATATCACACACGTGCATAACTCCTATGTCAAAACCCCCCCTTGAGCCCCTTTTAATTATTAGCCTTCTTAACCCATGATTTTACCCCTCACACATTTGATTAATTTAAAATATTTAATTAAGTTGATTAAAAACTAATTATGCCACCTTACCAAGCCACCTCATCTTAAGACTAATTCTTACCCTCTGAGTCACCTCAAGACTTAGTCCCCTAATCCTAACTACCCATGACTTGTTCTCACACCAAAAATAAATTTGTAACTAACTACATCCTTCTTAACCTTATATTTCTACTATTTCATAGTGGATACCACACTTGGCATGATAAAGAAAAAAAAAACATGCTAAAAATAGCCCTTTTACCTATTCTCATGCCACTAACATCAATCAACCCATGGCTGACATTGGTATAATCACTGACATCAACTACTTAAAATAAATTCCAAATTGATGTTTAGGTCAATACAAATAAAAAAACTTATTTATTCACATACATGATTTAGCATTCAAATTTCTATGTCCAAGCTTACTGTTACTCTGCACAAGTCAGTCTAGATTAGGAATTGATATAGTACATAAAGCTATGATTCTTCTAAACTAGCAACTTATGCATATCTTTATGTTCACCTATTAATTCAACATGCCTCATCAAATCCATTTATCTGGCATTCATGATTCATCCATTTCATCAGCTAAGTATATCTTTGAATTTTGGTAATTCTTTTAAATAGTCATTTTACAATTACTTTACATTATACTATTTATCATTTTATGAATGTCATGGCTCTCCCTATAGAGGAGTTGTAAAACTCCTTCACCTCTTTTCCTCTATTCTAAACATACCAAAATTATATCTAGACCCACCTGAGTCTTACACACTCCCTTAAAACTCTTACCAACCTCATAATCTTGACCAAAATCCACCTCCCAAATCAGAAAAGTCTCGTGTAACCCACTAAGAACCTACTGTTCCTATCGACATCGGTCACATAACTGATGTTGGTCATATAACTAACATCAACCATATCCCCTTATTGACATCAGTAGCCTAACTAATGTCAGTGACTATGTATTTCTACTATCCTCCCTTTGCCTACCCAAACAACCTCCAAAAACATCAACAACTCACATTACCTACACTGTGTCACTCTCTATTGTACTCAGACTCCAAGAATGGTATGAATATCTCTCTCTTACTCTCTCTTTCATTTTGTTATTCATTACCAATTTTGTTTCAAAAAGTGAATTGTCATTTCTAAGGAAGTTTGACACTTCTAGGAACAAGCACATAGCTTGGCAGCCCACTCATATATCTACTAATAAATATTTTTGGTGGTAGTGCTTTCTTATTCATAGGTAGTCCTCCCTATCCAAAGAGGAGTGGTCAACATCATCTGGATACAATGCATAACCAATCTAGGTTCTCTCTAATCTCTAATCCCTACCCTTCATCTCTTTTTCTCCTTAAACATCAAATAGATTCAAAATTTAGTGAAACACTAAGATAAGTTGAGTTAAAAATAATTACAACTTGAAGTCAAGATATGAATAATCACAACCTAATTGTAAGGCATAATCTATGAAAAAAGTAGTTCAAATGTAAAAAATCAAACTCCAAGTCATGATATTAAAGATCAATATGTATGTTTAAAGAATAATAAAATGAACTAAGGAAACCAAGAATAAAGAAAGAAAAGAAAAGAAAATTCATGAAAAATAATAAAAAGTAAACAAACATTTAACACTCACAAACACACCTTTAGAAAATAAAATAAACAAATAAGTAGTTAGTTAACCATTTATGTGTGTATGTGGTATTAAATTGTTAGTTTTAAGACCAAATATTAGGTAGTAGAGGGTGGATCAACAATATTTTAGGTTAAATATAATACTAAGAAGAGTGTTATGTGATTATTTTTATTATGGTTTATCATAATAATGATAGGTGATACATGTATGATTTCGACCACCCATAATAATGATAACCATAAAGGACTATGGGGAAACTAAAAAGAAGAATGGATGTTATGTTTGGTTGAGTGAAGTGATTATTTCCTATAATCCATGATGTTAGTGTATCCTTATATTTGGTGGAAATGATGTGATGTGATTGAAGAAGAGAAATCACAAGTGTTATATAACCCTTGTGATAGAAGTATTTTCATAACTAGATTCATGTGATTAAGATATCTATTGTGACTCAAGTTTGGACATAGAATCAAATCCACCAAGTCCTTGAATGGATTATAATAGAATTAATGGTATTTAAGATGGGATGATCAACATCCACCACCTCCTTCTATGATTTATGAGGTGAATGTGTAGATTTTTTAGACTCTACATTAAGTCATGGATCTTGTAAAAGAACTATTATGGTGATAACAACTGATGAAGTTGGCACCATAGGAATAATGAAGTATTCATAATTTTTAATACATGATAAGCCAAGATAGGGAACATGATTCTATGCAAGGACTGATGCATGTGGAGGCTTATGTGGAACACATCGACCAATAACCTTAGAGCTAGTGAGAAATCAAGAAGCATAGCCTACAGTTGTGTGCTACCATTGTGGAGAGATTGGAAACTTAGGTCAATTTTGCATGAGGAGGTATGTTATATATTCTAGCTCTTAAGTGAAGGGTGAAATCATAATCCAAATTTGATAGATAACTAGCTGGATGTGTGGAGGGCAATACCAAGATGCAACACCTAAGTGGAAAAAATGTTTATTTTCACATGAGGATATGTTTATAATTGTGTAATGGTGCCTACAACATTTTTTATGCATTTTAAAATATGTCACACTTTAATTAAATATAATATTATTTGTTTTTCATGAGGTTTGTATAATCATACGATGATCTAAAATTTATGCTCGTATGACATTTTTGATTATGTAGAATGATATATGATAAGATGATGAGTTGATATGGAATAATATGATTGAATAGATTAGTTAGGGGGATGGAAGAAGGAATATAGAGTGGATGAACTAATCCTAGGGGGGCCATGCCCTCGAGCACTGCCTACAAAGTCTAAATTCTTTTGCCATTAAAAATGGGGCAAATGATCATGAGAACAGAGATAGACTTCAGAGCACATGGATTTATACCAAAAAGTGGGAGAAGAAAAATTTATGGTGATTAGATAAGATTAAATAGATATAGGAAGGTTACTATGGAAATGTACCTGTAAATGGTGAGAATATGAAAGAAGAGAGGATGACAAAATTGTAGTGAATTTGAGAGACAAGTTACATTTCCCACCTTTGAAATTTCTTAGTTATAAAGGGGTTTGTGGGTATCAAATTCAAATGTTGTCATTTTATGAATGGGTTGAGAAAATATTCAAATAATTTGGGGCTTTATATCCATTGGTTAAACTTGAGCCATTTGTTTCAAATATTTTAGTGTTTTTGGAATATTTTGAAAACATTTTCAAATATCTTTAGGATTTTTTGAATAGGCTATGTACCAAGTAATATTTATCAAGGATAATATATAGGGGAATTGTAATAAAATCATAGGGAACCATATATTAGATGCAAAGGAACTTGAGTTATGGGTTCAAATGGTTATGCTCATAAAATGGTGAGAGTGTGGATGGGTTGACAAAAGGGTAAGAGTATAAGGGAGAAAAAAGAGATAGAGGAAGAGTGGGAACTTGTGAATGTAGTGAAAATGCATAAGGACCACATCAACATGATATTTTACGCAAGAGAAAATATGAGTTTTCAGTTGTTTAGTGATGAGATAGTGGGTAAGTGTATGGGGTTAGGGGACAATTATGTGGACATTTTATGTAACATGATCACATTATTGACATAATTTAATCACATTATTTAAATTATGGATCAATAATTAGCAATCTATAATGTGATCACATTAATATATAACATGAACGTGCTAATAGATAACATGATCATGTTATTATAAAAATAATAATGTGATCACGTTACTTTTATTTTGTGCATTAAAATAGTGAAAATATAGATGGAGAGAACCTTGGTTAATAGATAATGTGATCATGTTATAGATAAAGCAATCATGTGGACATGCACATGAAGGAAACTTTGGGTAGAAGATTATATTTATTACTCTAAATGTTAAGTATAAGTTTACATTTAAATGTATACTTATACTCTAAATTATTTTAGTAAATATAAAAAATTAGGATCACTATGCATCTAATAGAGTTGGTCTCACAATTTAATTCCTTAAGATGTGGAAAATAGTTTTTCAAAATATAATCTAGTCAATACTTAGGCATTTTCAGGGTCTAAGTATTAAACCTAGGGATTTTAGGATATAATATTTGCAATTAATGTCCATTTTTGGTAAAAATATAGTCATTTTAAAAGGTTTTTTGTACCTTTTGGATTGATTCCTTTAATTTCTAAGAGTCTTAGGTTTATCAAAATTGAATTTTATAAACCACTCACTTTGAAATTGATGAAAAGTGTTGTGATTGGGTAGCATAGGTCACATTGATGCCCTACAAACATGAAACAACTACTTTATATTAATTTCACTTGTTCATCATCCCTTACTAATTCTTGATCACTTCCTACTCATGCCTTATCAACACTAATCACTCTCTCATCCTTATTCATTGTCCCTAATAAGTCATTCATTGACCCTCATTTTCCCTAGTCATCTTTAATCATTCCCTCAACATCTTTTATTACTCTCTGATTGAATCTCATTATCCCCCATCATCCCTAATCACTCACTCCTTATCCTTCATCATCCATAATCACTCCCTCATTGACCCTCACCATCCCTCATCATCTTTAATAACTCCCTCATCTTCCCTAATCATTCCCTCATTGGCTTTCACCAACCCTCATCATCTATAATCACTCTATCATCCTCCCTAATCACTGATTTATCATCCCTAATCATTCCCTTATTGACCCTTACCATTCCTCATCATTTATAATCATTCCCTCATTATCCCTAATCACTCCTTCATTAACCCTCACCTTTCTCATCATCCCTAATCACTACTTCATCATATATCATCATCTATAATCACTCATTCCTCATCCTTCATCACCCCTAATCACTCCCTCATTAACCCTCATACTCCCTAATCACTCCCTCATTAAAAATTACCATCCCTCATCATCCCTATTGATTCCCTCATCATACCTACTCAATTGATCCTCATCCCTTCTCATCCTTAGTCATTTCATCTAATACCTTGATGGTGTTAACAATGTTAGGAGCTACAAGTGGAGATTTGAGAGATAGCATAAAATATAATACATAATGATCAAAATGATGTGGAAGAAAATTTAAAACATAATATTTAACACTTATGAAAAACTATGGGCCTATTAGAATTTATTTAATTCACAATTGAAAATAAACTAGAAAATGAAAAGCAAGTAAAACCACCATAGCACCAAAAATGGGTAGTAAATACATGAGGATCACTAAACTATGTGATTTCCTAAAATTGATCAATTTATTTCCATATGATTACATTCTATGAACTAAATAATTAAATTGAAGGCCTTTTATTTTTATGTTTATGGATTGAGTCATCATACTAGAGAGTGGAAAATAAGTTTTAAATAATTAGAATAAGTAGTCCAAGATTGGAAAATGGTGCTTAATTCATAACTTAAATATTAAATCCAATGAAGAGTGTCACACTATGAGCTCTCTACTTGCACATCTTGAGAAGTGGGTACAAGTTATCTACCACTATAAAAGGTAAGTAGATAATAGATTATGAACCCATTGATATGGTTGATACTAAAAATATTTATACTTCCCCCAACAATAAATTATATGAATTAGAAATATTGTTTCATTAATAAATGTAGATCAATGGTGAGCCAATACACTTCATCATTTCCAATTGAAGTCAAAATATTTTAATTTCTCATAAAGCATATTTTCAAAAATTAAACTTGAAATTTATACATCATCTATAACCATATGCTAATGTATGGTCTAGTACAGACCTTGAGAAATGGATCACCTATTAGTGTCACTTGGTGTACAAAATCAAACTTTTTAAAGATGAAATCCTTTGTGACATCTCACCATTAGAGGTGTGTCATGTTTTACATGTGGCCAACCATATATTTAACATTGGCATGTGTATACATATAATATTTTTAACCTTTAACAAATACTGATCCTTTTTTATCTTGTAGGAACCTATCAAGACTCAATATTTCCAAGTGTATTCCTTAAAGAGTGCACCAAGAAAGGGGTGGGTAGACCATTAGTGTTTTATAGGATTGTTGTCCCTTATTGCCACTTATTACCAATCCAACTAGCTCATGAAACCATTCCCTAAGATATTACTCCTCCTTTACACACTCCAATATTTTCCCACTTTCTATCCCTCTTTTCCTCACCTTATGCTCCTTTTTATAGTCTTTTTTACTAGGTCAATTGGGTTGACCCTGTATAGTTTTGGGTGAAATTCATTTAGGGTCTAGGTCAGCTCTTGGTTGACCTAGCCCATGACCTAGTGAATTATTGTCCATAACTGTACTAGGTCAACCCTATCAACTAAAAATTTCAAAAGGGTTTAGGGTTAAATCCACCTAAATATACAATATCATTTTATCATTATTTATAAAAATAAACGAGATTTATTATTCATTTTCACTTCTTTACAATTTTCTCTTCCACCATTCTACATGAGGAGTCTTAGCTTCAGGTTTCTACTTAGATAATCTAGCCTTGTGGAGAAGTCTTAGATGTTTTGGAATTTCTTAGTGATCCTTACCAACCACAATAATATATTTCAAATCACCTTTATCCAAGGGATATATTGAGTCTCTATGGGTTATCATTTAGGTAAGTATTCTCTAACTTTGAACCTCTCTTTAGTAGATAGAAGTAGTATAAGTATTAGCTTCGAATAATATTACTCTTATCTTTCCATGTATTAGGGTCTTACTCATACATAGCTTAATTGAGATTCTCCTATGAATGTTTTTTTTCTTACTAACCCCCATGTTGTGCCACAATATTTGGTGAGTACTAGATTAGATTTATTTACTTGTTATTAGTTTAGTAAGATATCAAACATAAGACCTAGATAGGGTTATTACATGATTGTGATTGATTGGAGGATTTGGAACCCTCCCTAGCATTGTGTATTATGATAAGAGATCCCATAATTGGGTCTATATGATCCCCATATTGGTCATGTTCTTGATTATCTAATATATCCCCAATCAAAAGTGTAAGGATGATCTATCTTCTCCGAGTTAGGATTGATTTATAGACATGATGCATTTTTAATTGTATACATTGTGGTGAACTCGACATGAATCTAACCCTTTAAGGTTTTATCTAATTTTTTCATTATTTTATCATTTCATTTTATTATTTATATATATTTTTAATACTACATCGACAGTGCCGGTATAGTTCTAATTTCTATGCATAGGTTTAACACATAGTCACATCAATATGATTCTATTTTATTTGTGAAGGTTCTTCATCAGGTATAGGTTATAGGGTTGATTATATCAACATATTATAGGTTTTTAATTTCTATTTATAGGCTACTAGGTTGACCTAGTTGACACAATACACTTCTATACTTATAAAAAACATACTAGGTTGACCCTATCGACACAATATGCTTTACAAGCTTTAGCAATAAGGTTTTATAGAATTAGGTTGACCCAGTTCACTTAGTTGGTATAAATTTAAATAAAATTAAACAAAAATTTTACAATTATAAGCATCTTCAATCCCACTAAGGTTCCTTTCTCTCTTTCTCTTTCATTTCTATTATTCATTACATTTTTTTCATAGTTTGTAGTCTTTAAAATTGCCCCTATATAGTAAACTAGGTCGACACTATCAATTTATTTTTATATTCTATCTTTTGTATAGAAAACTAGGTCAAAACCATCAATGTATTTATTTTTTAGAACCTTACTTTAAAAGTACAATAGTGACACTATCGACTCTATTATTTAATCTCTACATACACTATCATGAAATGAAACTATACTATGTTTCAAAGTTAGAATTAACACTAATATGATAATAATTAGCTCACACTTTCACTTTTAGTTGCTTGAATGCTTAGAATATATGACATAGTATAATTAGGTGGTTTCTCATTATACAATTTAGTTACACTATTTTTCTCTTTCTTGCACACACTACCTAATAAAAAAATTATGCATTTAAAACAATTATCTACCCAAGGCCTACCTACTTGGATTTCATCACCAAGGGGGAAGCCAACTTGGTTTTTTGGCTAAGTATAAACATGTAGTTAATGGTATATATTGGTAAATCACTTGACACCCTTATCACTATATTGTGTGAAGTGAATGGGTAGGCCCCAATACCAAGCAAGTACCATTGCCAATATAGATCTCTTTCAGCCTAAACATCTTGAAACCATCCATAAATTGATTTCTAGTTCCTTTATTATAGATAACTTCCTATCACACTTAAAATCATACTCTAATAGTCTAACAACATTTAGGATGACCACTTAGAATTTAATTTCCAAGTTTATTGTTTTCTCTTTGCTCAATTGTATGTTGTATTGAAAAAACTTTCATTAGCTAGCATTGGTACAAGGTTTTATGCTATGTGCCTCAATTGGATCATCTCCATTGAACCAATTGATTGTGTGTTTCCTTAATTTCTTTTTTTCAAAAGTAATTGCAAAGTTTTTCCTATTTAAGTACATAGTCATTCTAATTGACATAGTCTCTTATAGATTATCTGTTTCCCCTAATTACAATAATGGGTTGATACTATTGACATAGTATTCTTTTTTGCCTCCCAAGATATAAAACTACGTTGACCCTATCAAATTTGTATTCATTTTCCTTATTTTCTACCTAAGATACAAAACTAGGTTGACCCTATCAACTCTTTATTCTTTTTATGCCTATTTTTTATCCAAGTTACAAAGCTAGGTCAATCTAGTCAACTCTGTAGCCTTATTTCCTTAGTTTTCAACCCATGTTTTCTATACTAAGTTGACCTAGTTGACTCTATAGTATTTTTTATTTCCCTATTTATCTGACTTAGTTCTCTTCTTTAGCATGTTGTTCGTTTCTCTCAAGTCATCATGAAGTCCCCTATTATAATCTTCTTGGACAACCTGAATCCATTTAGATACTATTTGGGAGGTTCATTTCTCCCTCACTTTTCCTCCTAAGATAACCATCACTCTTGGGGCACCTCTTCTCCTCCTTCATCTATGACTTATCACATGGTGCAAATCACACCTCAAAATGAAGCTAATGAGTCTAACCCTTTATATACCTATCAAGATGCTTATCATCATCAAAACCTTCAAACTAATGTGGAATCCATTAACACAAGTTTAATCAATAATCCCACTAATAATCCATCTTCTAATAACTCTCCCCCTAATACCAATATGGGGAGTGATCCTACCAACACTAACCTACTTATTGATACAACTCAACTTCTTGTACAATTCATACAAAAAATAAACATAATGCAAATTTCTAATACCAATCAAATGATGCAACTCTAACATCATTTGATTAATATGGATAATCAAACTCTAACTATCCATCCTCAATCCAATCCTAATTACATTCCTCCACCTCTTAGATATGCCTTGGGAAATGTTATTACTCAACCAATAATGAATAACAAAATAATTTAAACTATTTAAAATTAGCCTTTAACTCCCTTTATTGTGTCCATTAATATTGATAACATATCTCCAACTATCAAGTATGATGGAACTAAATACCCTACCTCATTTCTCAAAGCCTTTGACAACCTTTACAAAGAATGGATCCAAACTAATATTTTCACCACAACCAAACTCTTAGTTAAAAACTTTACTAACAATGTATTTGAATGGTACAAAAAATTTCCCCAACATTCCATTTGGCAACTAGAAGATTTGTTCAATCCTTTAGTTAAAGAGTTTCAACACAATGATCTTCCTACAAATTATATTAGCCACTTCATTAATAATAAACAATCTCCCACTAAATCATCTCATGAATTTATCAAAAGATGGAAATCATTGGCCTATAAAGTTTATCATAACATGACTGATGATAACTTGTTCAAACTCTTTATCACTGCTTTGAATCCTTCTCTTCAATATAAGGTTTGAACTTTTTCTCCCTAAACACTTAATGAAGCTCTTGACCAAGATACATGTCAATAATTTATCATGAAGCAATTTGAACCTAATCCTAAACTTAATAAAGGATATTTTCAAACATATACTAATACTATCACTAGTAATACTCCTCAAACCAAACCAGGTGTTGCCAAAACTAACATACATTCATCTTCTCACACACCACTCTTGATGCAGTAAATGCAACAATGTTTACCACCCTATAAACCTTTCACCTATCATAGAAATCCTCCTAAGTGGTATGACCCTAATAAATTTTTTTGGCTTTATGTCAAAATTTATCACTCCCATGAATCTTGTATAGGGCTCACTAAATTTGTTATCTCCTATGTTCTTGGTGATTCATTTACTCATGAAGTTATGATCAACCTTTATCATCAAGATTACATCACTACTTCTCAAAAATGACAAGTTTTCAAAGCTTTTACCTCAAATAACCAAAAATATTTTTCCACCAATAATCAATAAAATACCAAGGATGTTTGTGCCATTAATGCTGACTATGACCAATATTGTAACAATTCTCAATGTGTTAACACTACTAAGGTTAATTATCATCACAAATTGACTCATAAAGATCCTGTTACCAAACATAAGAACCCATATTTAGAAGAAAATATTTTCAAAGATACTACAACAACTAATCTGGCTTCAAAAGCTCCTAAGGAACCACTTATTCCTTTCAAACCTCCAACCACTTCTATTCCTTCAAAATCTACCTTACTTCCTAAACACTATACTGGGTCTTCTTCTAAATCTCATTTGAACTTTCTTGAATAACTTAACTCTATGCCTTGCAATATTCCACTTATGGAGTTGGTTCATACTTCCCCCTATCATCACAAGTTCCTTATGCAATAATTATAATAAATTGAAGATCCATCCTCTATAAATGAAGAAACACATTCTATCAAACCTCAACCTACTAATGTGCATACCATTAAAACTATATATCCTTCTTCCAATCCTTCTATTGAATTTATTGAAGAGGATATGATCAATGATGAAATTCTTTTTCATGTTGATGATTTGCCACTTTTCATTAAAATAGCCATTAATACTACCATCATTAGTAAATTTCTAGTTGATGAAGGCTCGTGTATTAATGTGACATCTTTGTGGCTTATACAAAAACTTGGGTATAACAAGGATCATCTCAACCAAACCTACCTTACCTATCATGGTTTTGACAAGACTAATCAAAAGCCACTCAATTATATTTGGCTTCTCCTAAACATCAAACCTAAGACTATTCAAACTAAGCTTATGGTCCTTGATTTACGCTTATCTTATAATATACTCCGTCATCACCCATGGACTCATATAATGTGATCTATTACTTCTTATGGTAGAAAATGCATTAAATGTTTATAAAACAATAAGTGGTATAAGCATGAGCCTGATCCCAACCCTTGGAGTATTCAACTTCCTTATCCCAAACCTTAGTATTATATTCCTACCATTCTTAAGATCAATAGTGCTCCTTTACTTGAGTTCATCAACATCAAACCTAATTTACAAGTTACTCTTTCTAATTCAGATGACGATGAGCCTAATGAATTATAACATACTTGCAATATTACCAATCTACATCCTTACATTTTGGAGTGGCTTCCTCCTTCCTTATTACCTTGAGACCATAATATTCCTCTCATTGATGAAATTATTGATTTTTCCCCTCCATGAAATGCTCAAAAGACTTTTTTGATAGAAGAAGCCTTCACTTGTAATTATTTGAAAGTGGCCAAATTATTTCAAGATCCTCTCATCATGTCTCCATGTATATTCAACAATATTGGGATTTCACCTTCTAAAACTTCCCATAAATCTCAAGCATGTACAATTTATCCAACATATGATGATAATTACATAATGTACCGAGCTCAATCTCAAGACATGGATATCCAAAATTATCAAAAAACCTTAGCTCACATTCATGCTTTTAATTAGGATGTTCATACCATTTCCATGAATCATGAATTAGATCTCGAGGGTCATGTACCTCCTCCCAATTCTCCACTTCTTGATACTTCTTTGGTGGTAGAACAAATCATACCTTTTAAAACTCTAAAAATTCATGCATCTTCTTTACCACCTATGGATCCCATCACTATATCATATCCTTCCCCTATCATAGAAACTAACAACACACCAATCCCTTCTGATCCATATACTTCTCCACTCCCAAGATTATACTAGATGCCAAGGAAATTGATATCTATTAGATACATTTTGAGTATGATCACCATGGTAATAAAATTCTATATCTTAAATTAGACGTTGAGAATTATGGTCCTCTTCCCACCTTGCCTAGTGACAGATTTATTCTTAAAAAACTCAACTTCCTTGGCAACATCATAAACTTTTAAACTTCAAAACAAAAACCCCTTGTTTAAATAAATTCATAGCTAAAATTGATCCTAAAAATAATCTAATTTATTCTTTACCTAATTCACCATACCATTTCTATGATGGCAATGCTATGCTTAATTAATAAACCACTTGCATTGATTATGGTACTACATCATGTACTTGAACAATTATAGTTTCTCATAAACTCTCACCTACTGATTATGATAACTTTAGCTTATTTTTAGATAAATATCATGAGATATTCACCTGGTCCTATAAATACATGCCTAGTATTAACCCCAACATTGTGATGCATAACATCATTACTTATCCTGATTCCAAGCCTGTGCATCAAAAGCAAAGGAAATTTCAACTTGAGATTTCTACCTTATGTCATAAGGAAATCATCAAAATTTTAAATTATAAATTTATCAAACCAATGAACTATTATGAACGGGTCTCTAAAATAGTTCTTCATTTAGAATAAGGTCATTATGGTCATTCACATTTGTATTTATTTCCAAAATCTTAATCTCACATGTCCCAAAGATAACTTCCTTTTACCTTCGATAGATGCCATTATTGATTCCATAGTTGGTTACAAAATGTTATCTCTTATGGATGGTTTCTCAAGCTACAATCAAATTCACATTGTCCCCAAGGACCAACATAAGACCACTTTCACCATGGAATGGGCACCAATTGTTATGTCAAAATGCCCTTCGACCTCAAAAATGCTAGAGCCACTTATCAATGAGAAATGACTTATATCTTTCATGATCTTATCCACAAAATTATTGAAAACTATGTGGATGATCTCATTGTTAAATCTAAAATTTGTAACACTCATCTTTATGATCTTACTATCATATTTGACCATCTTATTAAATATTTGGTTAGATTAAATCCTTACAAATGTGTCTTTGGTGTCACATCTAGAAAAATTTTAGTATTCTTAATCTCTCTTCATTGTATCAATGTTGGTCCAAATAAAATTATTTTCATCATCAACTTTCCCATTCCTCAATCCATTCCAAACATTATACTTACGTAGGTAAGCTTGGGAAATTAGATGAGTTGTCCCTAAAATGGCTTATCACATTCACTCCATTAATTCTCTTCTTAGAAAAGGTAATGCTTTAGAATGGATGGATCCTTGAGATAAATCCTTTGATAACATGAAAGATTCATTTTTTCACCTACTTATACTTCATCCTCCTTCCAATGATTGACCCTTGATCGTATATACTTATTCCACACCCATATCAATTGGGGCAATTCTTGCCCAACAAAATAATACTATAATAGAGTATGTCATTTATTACATTGGTTGAGGTGTCATCGACTATAAGAAATGTTATACCAAAGTTGAATGTGACTACCTCACCATCTATTCCAGAGATAAAAATATTTGACACTACATGATTTATTAGACCACTTATGTCATCATTCATTTTAACCCCCTTCATCACTTCTTCTCTACATCTTTTCTTCCTGGAGATAGAATTGGTAAATGGATTGTCCTCCTTATGGAATTTGATCTTTGCATCGTAACTCAAAAAGTTATCATAAGATAAATCATAACTAATCAAATTTCCATAGATCTTGTGCTAGATACTAATAACCTTCAAGATAGTCTTATAGATGACAACATTTTCTATATTAAAGGTCTCAATCAAGGTATTTCTCTCAAATATTACTTTCATAACATTACCGCTAATCTTGAAGTAAGTAATCTTGATGAGTTTGATATTCCCACTGATACTACTAAATCAAAAGTAGTTATCAAATAAATTCTTTATATTAATGTTGACTTGCACAAGGATATTTTGACCTTTCACTTTGATGGTGCTAAATGCCTTTAAGGATTTGGGGTAGGTTACATTCTTAAAAGTCCTCTTGGAAAATTCATCCCTTTAACTTTCCACTTAACTTTTGATGTCACCAACAATATGGCTAAATAAGAAGCTCTAATCTTAGGCATGAGAGATTATTTTGATTTAAATATCTAATACCTACATTCCTTAGGTGATTCTCATCTCATTTATCACCAAGTCAATAGTGAATACCAATGCAAAAGTGAGAATCTCATTACTTATCATCAAATTTCAATGACTCTCATTAAAGATTTCATTTCCTTCACTATTGAACCTATCCCTTGAGGTAAAAATTCCATTACTAATTCCCTTTCTTCTTTAGCATCTCATTTTCATCCCTACCAAGCTCTTTCTAATCCCACTTTTCTTATCCAAATAAGATCTCCATCTTTTACTCAACCATAAGATTCACTTATCTTCCACATCAAGGTTATCACTATTCGATAAAGCCTATGGTATAAAAACATAATTCAAATTTAGGATCATCAAACTTATCCTCCTAACTTAGATTCTCATGAAAAGACTGGTATTCATAAACAAGATTTTAAGTATTATTTCTATACAACATCTTTTATTATCATAATGTTGAAGGTACCTTACTCTATTGTGTTATGCAATATGAGGTACCTCCTCTTCTTGAACAAGCACATGGGGGAATTTATGGTGGCCACTATATTGGACATACTGCCACTTGTAAATACCTATGTATAGGATACTTTTAGCCTATTCTTGAAAATTTCGCAATCAATTTTTATGAAAAGCGTACCCCTTACCAACTTCATGATGATATAATTCATTCACCTCTAGTAGAACTTTAAATTATCGAATCTCCTTGGCCATTCTCCATATGGGGATTATATTTTATTGGAAAATTACCTTGATCTTAAGATGGGCATGTCTTTATCATCATAGTTATAAAATATTTTACCAAGTGGGTTGAGGATATTCCCCTTGTTAATGTCATTGGTATTACTATCTCAAAATTCATTCTTAACCAAATCATTTTCCACTTTGATGTTCCCCATACTATCATTTCCAACATTGGTGGTGATTTTAAAAACAAGGATACCAAATGGTTTTGTACTAAATTCAAGATCAAACACAAATTTTCTACACTCTATCCTCTGTAATGTAATGGTCAAGCTGGGGCCACTTAAACAAAATTCTAAAAGATATTTCATGAAACCTGTATGGATTGGAACATTCATTTTACCCTACTCTTTGGGCCTATCAAACTAACATACATACTGACACTGGGGCAATGTCATTCTCTCTAGTCTATGGTTCTGAGTTAGTCCTTCCCTTAGAAGTTGAGCTTCCCTCTCTTAGTATATCTATTCATAGTATCATACCCACATGAAAAATTGTGTAGTTTTTTGCTTTCATACCCTTAATCTTATTGATGAACACTATCTTTCTAATTTACAATGTAATCACCAATATAAGGATAATATTGTCAAAGAACATAAAAATGTGTCAAAATCCACACATTTAATGTTAGTGATCTTGTACTTAAATTAGACTAAAATCATGACAAAGAAGGTAAATATGCCCAAAAATTGTGGGGTCCCTATTTAGTCAAAGATATTCTTTGTCTAAGTACTTATCACCTTCAAACAAATGAAGCCCATGTTTTCAAAGAGACCATAAATGCATAATTCCTTAAGAAGTATTTTGCCTAAATTCCTTCTCTTTTTTTTCATGCTTTCTATATTATATCTATCTAATGATTTTTGTAGGTTACGTACATGGGTCTCTCCCTCTACAATAGTTCTTCCTTATTCATAAACCCTTAGTCCTTCCTTTTTGCTCTTTTGGTTTCCCCTTTTCTCTAATGAGTTGTATTGTAAAACTATAGATAGGACTCAGTATTCCTCATGATGTACCATAGTTTCTTTATTTTCATTTTTTTTACACACTTTTTGCACCTCTTAGGTGTCTCTTTTGTGAGTTGCAGTGTAAGACAATGGATAGGACCTAGCCTTCCTCATAAATACCATCTTTTTTTTCTTATTTATTTTTCCAATGCTTTTTGGCACCCTTATGGGTTTCTCTTTTGTGAGTTTCAATGTAAGACCATGGATAGGACCTAGCCTTCCTCATAAAATTACCATCATGTTATTGCTTTTCTAGAATGTGTTTTTGATCCTTATTCTCTACTTTAGCTTTTTCTTCTTTTGATAGATGGAATTTACAAAAACACGCCATGTTAGCATGTTTCCCTCCATTACCCTTATTTTTATGATAAATAATCACACTTTTATATCATTGTATCCTCTCTTTTTTTCCCTTTGTCACATTTTTGTGATTTGAAGTATTTCAAATTGTTCCATGTGTCATTCCTCTTGATTTTATTTCCTTCCACTCCATATTAGATAAAACAAGTTCAAAGTCAAGATTACACTTTTATTTCATCTCTATTTACAAGACTCTTAGACCCCATGCTCTCTAAAGTTTCTCTTTCTTAGTAACTAAGTCCAAAGTATTCAAATTAAAGTCATCTTTAACACCCATGTTTGGTTTTCCAAATCTGTATGGAGGAGGAAAAGAAAAATCCATCAATAAAGTTAAAATCCAAATCATTTGAAATAAAAGGAAATGATATACAAAATTAAACATATAAATTTTAAAAGTTAAAATCACACTAAAAGATGTGATTATAAGCATATTTCCTATCTCCAATCTAAGCTCAAACTCCACAATTGTCCTCACACTAGAGTCTAGGTCCATCGGGGTGCAGTAGGCTAGTAGGTTAGAATAGGAGAATTTAAGAAACTCTATGGTGCTACCTACTTATTCATGCAAGTACCCAATCTTCATAGTAGATGACAACTCTGTAAGGGGTCATAAGGAATAGATAACACATTGTGGGAAGGTATGTCCATTTTATTTTTCATGCATATAGCCTCCATGGGATGATCTACATACTTCACTTATTAACCTAAGACTTGTGTAGCTTAGAGAAGTTATTCATAGTCCTTAAGGTTAAAAGTCCTATTGTTTTGACAAACCTAATTTGAGTGTCTTGACTTCAATAAAGAGTTCCTCTACCTTGGTTTTTATTTCATTATCCCCTCTACCCGTTTCATTTCTCCCCTTGACAAGAAAATTATGATTCCAAATCTATTTCATCTCCTCTTTACTTCCTTTTTCACATCTTAAAAACATGCTAGAAATATTTTATTTCAATTTTATCTATCCTTGGAGCAAAAAAATATGCTTGAGTAACTATGGATTACTTTCTTTTTACCACATATTTAATTTCTAGATATGTTTTAGTTTCCTTTTACCATTTGTCATTTTTACCACCCCTTTTTATGGACATCTGAGTCCATTTTTACTTTCATGTTCTTTTTCCATTATTGAGTGAGGTGATCTTGTTACTTCTCACTCACCAATGTTGTTTTCCCTTTTATGCATCTTTTTACATTTATAAGTGAGGTTGGCTTGTTACTATTTATTCATTAATGTTGTTTTACCATTTTTTTTCCCATCTTTGTTTATGGATTGTTACTAATTTTACATTGATGTTTGATTACCATCATTTTTGACATGTATCCTTGGTTTGACTTGGTGAATTTGCCTTTATTACTTAATTTTTACTTGTTTGAGTTTTTTGGTTTTTAGTAGCCTTGGATTTTTGGTTACCTGATTTACTCTAGTTTTCAACTTGGTTATTAGGTCTAATATATCACTTGTCACCCTAGCTTTCCAAATTTCCAAGTAAATCCCATCCTCATAGCACCAATTATCCTAGATTTTCTACATTTGTTTGTTTTTTCTCTTTAATTTTATATTCTTGGGTTTGTCAAAAGTAGTCCTTATGCCCTCCATAATCAAAACTAAAAAAAGAGTAGACAACCATCCAAAAATAAAGGTAAGTCAAGGTACTCATACATTTACCTTTTTAGTTATTTCCCTTTTAGTCATTTACTTTTAGTTATTTTTTATTTAAAATACTACATTTTTTTATCCTCAGTGTTGTTTATTACTATGTTCTTTCTCGAAGCACCATCGCCTATTGCACCTTAGTGACACATGATGATATTTGAGTGGGGCATATGTATACACATAATATTTAAAACCTTTATCAAATACTAATGATTTTTATCTTGTAGGAACCCATAGAGACTCAATCTCTCTAAGTACATGCCTTAAAAGGTACACCAAGAAAGGGGTGGATAGATCATTGATGCTTCAAAGGATTATTGTCCCTTATTACCACTTATTACCAATCCAACCAACTCTTAAAACCATTTCCTAAGCTATTACTCCTCCTTTAAACACTCTTATAATATTTTAACACTTTCCATCCCTCTTTTCCTCACTTTAAGCTCCTTTGCATAGCCTTCTATACTAGGTTGACTGGGTCGACCCTATATAGTTTTGGGTAAAATATATTTAGGGTCTATGTCAGCTCTTCGCTGACCTAGCCTATGATATAGTGAATTTTTTTACATAACTATACTAGGTCAACTGGGTCAACCCTGTCAGCCAATTTTTTTGAAAGGGATTAGGTTTAAATCCACCTATATATACAAGATCATTTCATCATTATTTATAAAAATGAAAAAGAGTTATTATTTACTTATGCTTCTTTACAATATGATCTTCCACCATTATACTTAAAGAGTCTTATCTTAGGGTTTCTACTTGGTAAATATAGTCTTGTGGAAGAGTCTTGGATTCTTTAGCCTTTCTTAATGATTCTTATAAACCAAAAAAATCTCTTGTGAATCCCCTTTGGCCAAGGGAGAGATTGAGTCTTGATGGGTTCATCATTCAGGTAAGTATTCTCTAACTTTGCTCTTCTCTTTAGTAGTAGAAGTAGCATAAGTATTGGATTTAAATAATATTACTCTTCTCTTTCCATGTATTATGGTCTTACTCATACATAACTTAATTGAGATTCTCTTATGCATGGTTGTTTGTTTACTAACCCCCATGTTGTGCCACAAGCTTTGGTGAGAACTAGATTAAATTTATTTACTTACTTATTATTTTAGTGAGATATAAAACATAAGACCTAGCTAAGGTTATTAAATTATTGTGCTTGATTGGATTCTTTGAAACCCTCCCTAGCATTGTGTATTGTGATAAGAAATCCCCAAATTGGGTCTAGCAAATCCCCATATTGGTCATGTTCCTAATTATCTAATTTATCCCCAATCAAAAGTGTAAGTATGATCTATATTCTCTAAGTTAGGATTTATTTATAGACATGATGAATTTTTAATTTCATATAACATGTAGTACATGAAGTAAATCCTTTAAATGTTGTGATAGATTATCATGATCCGAAATACCATATATCATAGTTAGTTCATAGGTGTTCAATCATTAGTATCATGAAGTGCAAGAATATTTTAAATTCTAGTAATAAGTACACTCTTGATGGTAAATAGTAAATTTAATAATTCCTTATGTCACCATATCATATTGTGGTTTAACTATTAATAACAAAGATAAAATAATTGAACCATAAACTAGATGAATATAATGATATATTTCAATCACCAAAATAAATTCCTACATAATGTATACTAAAAAATACTATTGATTTAATCCATTAACTAATTATACCTCAAACCTATTTATACAACATATCATTTCTAGAGAATGAATAGATCAAGTGGTAGATCTATGAAATCATGGATAATGAACACATCATGCCCAAATCATTGCTTTATAGAAGCCCAATTGTGTTTGTGTCAAAGTTGTGAATCAATTAAAAAAATATTAATATGATTAAAGTGAATAAATATTATCCTCATCTAAATATTAAGGAATTTATCTACCATATCCATGGTGTATAAGTCCTTTCAAAAACTGATCTTAAGTTTGGGTATCATCATATTCATGTTCAACCTATAGACATTTAGAATATAGTCTTAAAAATAAAGGAAGGATTGATTAACTAGTTGGTATTGCAGAGTTACCAATGGTGTTATTATGATACCATGAAGTTGGATAGGTGATTGGATTAAGTGCCTTGATAATATAAGTGATAATGACAAAGTGTGCAATGTGTTTATCCTAGTATGCTTGAAGTAGCCTTGGTTGATCTTCAGAGTTTACATGGTTAAGGATGTTTAAGGATGAGTATGGTGATTTAATCATGTGAAAGAGGTTTTATAAGAGGTAAAGTATTATTATATATCTTGTGTGCATAATTGGAATTAATCTGGTAGTGTATAGTTTTCATCTAGACTTTTTGGGTCCAGTGGTAGAAAATCTGAGTAGGTAGTTTGTTGATGTCACCATTGGCATGTGTAGATGAGTAAGGGGGAGTTGGTCATTTTTTTGTGATAACATTTATACCTAGTTGGTATGAATTAAATTTAAATTAATGTAAATAAGTGAAACATAAGATATGCAAGTGTAAAGTTGGGCTCCTAGGTAATTTGAAAGTGTTTTTCCATACTTAGCCAACTTTGTAATGTAATAAGAAATGTTGAGTAGCAATTTTGATGTTGTTATATTTTGCACATGTGAAGGTGAAAGGATAAAATGATCATATAGGTTTGTTAAATTTTGTGCCTATTTTATTTTTTCTAAATTTTATATCATGTAATGAATCAATTCAAAAAATATGCATGTGTAAAGTTGACCTTCCAAATAGTTCTTGGCATAGTTGGCTCTATGGTAAAAAAATATGAGTGAGAAAATTAATGTATTTATATATATCATAAAATAAGGTTTCAATATTATTTTGACACATTATTGGATTCCCCTATATGAGGAGATTATATGGCTCAAGTTTTAGGTTGTGATATTGATTGAGGCAAAAGTTATTAAGGAGCAAAGTTAGCTTTCCATGCAGTTTGCAATGGTCCCCATACTTAGCAAAATTTATGAACGGTAAATACCAAGACCAAATGGATATTATAAAATTAATGGGATTTCATAAATCTAGATCTATGGTACATAGTAATTCAAGTGGGTCAAAGTGTTTTTTGGTTAACGAAGCTAAAGAATGAGTTCCTTGCAAAAGGATCAATGAAGTATGTTCAATTCAAGATATCAAAAATTAGTGAGATGAGGACAAGTGTTAAAATATTAAATATAATAAAATTTAAATTATAAGGATCTAATGGTGAGTGTGTATTCATAAATCAAAAAACACACCACACATGTGAACATGCATGTCCTTATATTATTTATTTAGACACACACAAGTCACCAAATCATTTTGGGCCTCATTATGGGTAACTAAGGAGAGGCTTTAGATCCTCTATCTCTATTTCATCCATCTTCCAATATTTTCTACTTACTTACCCTTATGTGTTGATGAAACTTAGTTGAGGAGAGACCCTTCCCATAATTTGGATGTAATATACAAGTGAAAATGCATCTGTAAGGCAAATAGTTTTTATTTTTACAATTTTGATAATGACCTAAGCCTAAAAAACTTTGAATTTTTTGACATATGGACACTAATTTATGAAACCTCTAAATAAATGACTTAAATAATGTACATATACAAACACAAAGACACTTTTACAGACATTAAGAAAATAAATTTTAATTTTTAACTTATCTCATTTTTATGACTTTTTGATTTTGACAAGAAGGAATATTTTAAAATACTAATGGCATACACTAATTTATTTGGTTTAAATCGATAATAAACTACAAAAGACTATATTTTGAAAAATCAAACAAACTATACATTAAACACCTATAATATGAAATTTTTTTATAAACTAAAAACTTTAAATCTTAAAAAATTAATATATATATATATATATATATATATATATATATATATATATATATATATATATATATAAACAAGACATCTAACAAAAAACTATCTAATTGACTTTTCCAATACTAATCCTAAAAACCTATCACTAATAAAATTATTGGACTATTTGTTAGAAATGATGATTTTGTATGACAAAACACACATGGAATCATCTTTGAGATTTTGTAATTGATTATTCACATTGATTGTTGAAAAATGTACAACTTATAACACTAATATATCTAACTTAATGCAATCTCACTTAATGCTAATAGATCTCCATTGAATAAGTCAAACTGATCTTTAGTCTTCTTCGCTCAATTAGGTCTCTTCAAGACAGATTAGGTCATTTGACCTTGATAGTCATCTATAGTACCCATATTATATATTAATTATATATTATATTAAATTTTATTATGGTCTATAATACCTAATTTATCTATTAAAAATGCTATATATTCCACTTCAACTCTTATTCTCGTTAACTAGCCAATTAGGACTATTAGGCCTTGTTCTTATACTAAGCGGTTTGCTCATACACCTATTGATCATCCATACACACTTACCCACTTATATTTTCAATGAATTATGACTTATAATATTTCACAAAAATTAATCAAATAATACAATAGTTTGGTCATAGCATATAGGACTGAAACCCCTTTTTAGGCCTTACAGAGACCTAATTCAATTAAGCCTTCATTAGCACACATTACCCTTTGAACTCTTTGAAACACTCTAAAAATTATCACATGTAAGGAAAATATAAAATACCACTAAAATATACCTTATAAAACATTAATTTATGTTCAAAACACCTTTTATGTCCAACCCCCACTTGAACCTCTTATCAAAACATTGTTCATATGAGGTTTGTGCATACCCAAAAAAATTGTCTTGAAAAACTGAAGCATATGCACAATTTTGTCAAATAACCATGGAAAAAAATAAAACATAAATAATATTAATGACCTTAAAAAATTCACCAAATTTATTATACTTCATTACATAGGGCAAAAAGACTCAAACCCTTCTCTACAAGTAGCCTAGTCAGAACTGCCAACTAACCTAAAAAATAGTCATGGAAACAATGACCTAAAACACCAGTAGAACTAATTTAAGAGAATTAAGATGAATTTATATGATCATATGAATTAATTATATTATTTTTAGATAGATATGTAGATAATATGGTCATATGTAAATATTGGTCTTGCAGACCAATCTCATAGTCTTATGCCTCATTGTCTCATCTAAACAAGACAAGTCAAAGTATGAGCAACATTTTCATCATATCCACAGACCTAAAAACATATATATAGCATGAAACTATATTACATGTCTTTAAAAACTTATCCATTCACTTGTGTTCATCCCTAATCCATGATAACATATCCCTAATCAACTTCTCTCACTTTTACTTGTTTTTCTCAATATCTGCACCATTAGGCCTATTAGCGATAGGTCAACTTTTATGACTGGTTTAGAACAGTTATAACCTGATCATAATCACAATGTAAATAATATAATATGGACTATTTTTTAGTTCTATATGGATTAAATCTAACTAATTTAAACTACTCAAATCTCAAACCACTAAGTAAAGTCTAAAGTCATTAAAACTAAGTGTAATTAGATGAACAAGCTATTCAATCATACACTTAAATCCTAAAGCTAAATTATTTAAACCAAGATCAAATAGAATTAAAACAAAGACATTAGGATGATTGATTACCTTCATTTAGATTGTGACCATTACGATGCCATGATGAGGATGCTTGATTGTTGATTCAATCAAGGATTGGATTGACATGGATGTGTTATGATTTTTTTTAGATGGATCTAATGGAGGATAAAAGTGGTTTAAATATAAAGATGAGTGAAATATGTATTTTTCAAATTCAAGGTTAGTTTCGAGAGATCAAGGGTTGATGTTTATTCAAGGAATTTAAAATTCCTTCGAATCCTCTAGATTTAGAGGCTTCTAGAGAAAGGGGTGAGAAATAGAGAAGGTTCTATATTCATATGGTTCTATAATCCTTATTAGGGGTTAATGATGATTATATGGGGGATTAGATATGGATTAGGTGAATATTAGGGACTAGGGGTGTATGAGAGCCTAGGAGTAGGCTAGTGTAGGTGGGTAGGTGGGTCATGAGGAATTTAACATTCTCAAATAATAGATAAATGAGATTATGATGTGATAATATGGATTTAGGATAAATTAATTAATTAGTGGGGATGAATAAGGTTACTATATGAATAAATATTAAGGGGGATGTTAGATAAAAGGATAGGAAGGGGGGATAAATTAACAGAATTAATTAGAATAAATGAGATGAGTGTAATTAGTGTTGACTAATAATAATATTAGTGAAATTAAATGAATTGAGTGGATTTGGATGCATAAATTGTCCCCCTTTTTGAAATGGAATTGAAAAATAATAAATTGGAAGGAGTAATGGTCTTTAAAAGAAAAGCCATTTTATGAATGAATGTTAGTAGATGATGTTAGTGGATATGATTCCCTCTCAATGGTACATGTGGGGAAGAATGAGATGGATGGACACTCGAAAAAATAAATGAGGGGTGGGATGCAATATATATATATATATATATATATATATATATATATATATATAATGAGATGGATGGACACTCAAAAAAATAAATGAGGGGTGGGATGCAATATATATATATATATATATATATATGGGGATGAGATGTCAAGTGTGAGATAGGAGATGAATAATATGATCATCTTGAGTACTAAGCTAAAAATTGATAATGCACAGGGAGTAAAGATTATGGGTGTCACAGTTATTGACACATACCAAGGGACAATAAACCTTAACATGATGATGATAAGATTAAAAGGATACAAGATTTCAATGCATCCCAAGTAATCATACATGTAAGCAAAAGCTTTTGGCCAAGGATATGATAAGGATTTGATAATAGTAATGATGGTTGTAGCTAAAAGCTAAAGTTGATTTAATATGGTGAAGAGGATAAGAGAGAATAAAGAATGTGATTGAGTTACCAAAACACTCTGGATGAGGACAAATGATAGAGATAGTGGCCAAGGTATCATTGTGTATTGAATGGCCAAGTGTTGCCTACATAGTCTGAAAAGACTTTAGGCTGATGTAGTTCTGACTCAGGGATAAATGATAAGTGATAAAAGAGATGAAAATGATGATGGTGAGGATTAGTGATTAGAGGATTATGTTAGTGATTAGATAATATGACTTAGATGATGATATGAGGATTAATGATTGGATGTTATCTGAATAGGTTGAAAAAAATTATACTTGTGATGAGAATAAGGATGATTAGATGATTAGATAGATGATGAGGTATAGGTTATCAAAACATCAAAAATGTCATAAATCTCATCATAGTCTAAGTAATCCATTAAATATGGCACTTGTTATTATGCCCCATGATATATACATGACCAAGAGGATGTGGTGCCAAAATGCATGGGAAAGTAATGAATTTTGCATCCTTGAGGGCACTTTTGGTGTCCTCATAGCATCCCTGTTCATTACCCGATAGAAAAAAACACATGATTTAATCAAAACATAAGATAAAAAAGATATATACATGATAAAATAATTTCAAACAAGAAAAAAAAAAGGAACAAGTAACACACTCAAGTATCTACATGTTGTATCCCTATGTCTTATCTAATGATGGGATGAGTGACTAGATGATGGGTTGAATGATCATGATGTGAGTATAGACTTAGATCATAACACAAAATAAATTACATATAACAGTTTGGGTAAGAAATGAATTAGATATACTTTTGGTAGCAAGCTTTATTCAACCCATAGAATACTCAGAGTGGATTTACAAAATAATCATAATGAGAAAGAATCCATATAGAATTAGAATTTGCATGGATTTCTATGACATCAATAACTCCTATCCAAAGGATTATTTTCATTTACCAAACATGATACAATCTTGGATTCCATAATAGGGTATGAGATGTTGCCCTATATGGATAGATTTTTAGGCTACAACTAGATTAAAATAACACTAGAAGGTCAATTAAAAACTATGTTCACCACTCCTTGGTGAACATTGTGCTACCAAATTCATGCCTTATGGCATGAAAAATGTTGGTGCTACCTACCATTATTCCAATGACATTGATTTTTCATAACATGATGCATGGTATTGTGGAAGACTATGTGGATAACATTTTAGTCAAATATAGAACCATAACACAAAATCCAATAGTTTTGTGGAGGATATTTGAATGACTATGTGAATATTAATCCCAAATTAATCCTAATAAGTGTATATTTGGCATCACTTCCAAAATGTTACTTGGATTCATCATCTCTTTTAGAGGCATTGAAGTGGATCTAGACAAGGTTAATTTCATTATAAACATGCCTCCTCCTTCTAACCTAAAGCAACTTCATAGTTTACAAGGAAAGATTCAATCTATTAGATGCTTCATCTCTAAATTGGTAGACATATGTCACCCCTTAACTCACCTTATCAATAAAGGCACCATAATTTTGTGGAATGTCAATTTAAAAAGGATTTTGAGAATATAATGGATTATTTAGATAATCCTCCTATTTTAGTTCAACCCACACTAGGAAAATCTCTTCTTAATTTACATTTCACCTAAAAAACATGTGTTGGGGGAACTTCTTGCTCATCATGATGATCATAGAAAATAAATGGTCATTTATTACTTGATATTAACATTGGTGGATTATGAAAATAATTATATGTCTATTAAAAAGCCATGCTTGGAAATGGTGTTCACAACTTAGAACTTGTAGCATTACATGTTAAATAATAAGACCATTGTCATTTCCAAGGATGATCCCCTTAAGCACTAACTTTCTAAGGTATTTTTTAGAGGTTGCATGGAAAAATGGGTAATGTTATTAAGTGAGTTAGAAATTGAGTATACATATTAGAAATCCATTAAGGATAAAGAACTTGTAGATGAAATTGTAGAGGCTCCTATATCATATTCTCAATTTCTCACATTTGATTTTCTAGATGAGTCCATTTTGATTCTAGATATCTCAAATCCTAAATAACCTTCTGCTTAAACTTCTTTCTCTACACAATGGATCTTCTAACTTGATGGATCCTTCATTACAAAAAAATTAGGAGCTATAAAGTTTTTGGTTACACCCTAGGGAGATCTTATTCCTAGGTCTTTATATATTGGATTTTAGTGTATTAATAATATTTTTGGATATGAAGTCTTTATTGTAGGGCTCTACTTAGTTGTATAGTGGAACATCAAAAAGCTACTTGTTCATGAAGACTCTAAATTAATTATAAACCAAGTCACATACTAATTTCAGACTAAAGATGACAAGCTCGTCTCATAAAAATCCATGGTTGACAATGTCAAGCAATAATTTGAACATATTTAGTTTGAAGAAGTGTTATGAGTCAACAACAAATCTGTTGATGCAATGGAAATGATAGGTTTCTATTGAGGTATAGTTTTATATTCAAATTATTAATACCAATGTAAATATTATTGTTAGCAATATAACGTTAATAGTATATATTTTAGTCAGTCAAATATATTGTGAGTCACAATATATTCATATTTTAGTGTGTTTTTAGTGTTTGTTAGTTTACAAAAGATTTTGGTGAGAGTTTATAAGGATATATGATCTTGAATATAGGAATGTCATTTCCTACATATTTATACTCCATATGGTTTGTAATACATAGTATAATATTATAATGTGTGAATATTATTGTGTTTAAAATATTGTCTTTGCATATGGTTTATTATTCTTGCATAATTTAGTGAAGACTCTAATATACTCCATTTGGTATCAGAGCAGGTTAGATTGCCTTTATATTGAAAGTATAAATTAATTATGAGGGGAAGACATATTTTGGTATATTTCCCTAATTGATAGCAATCTTATTTCTCCATATTGATCTACATATTATTCCATATTTGAAATCTTTCCTGTTAAATGTGTTAATCAGATTTTCCATTTCGTAGTGGATGAGCAATCGATATAGGGAACCAAGGATAACATCCGTCATCAACATCCTCAGAACAACATCAAATCTATTGAGATTCATCCTAATCTAAGGAGATTTCTTATAGATCCAAATGTCATCGAGCCATTATCAGAGTGAATGTAATAAAATCAAAGTGTTGAAAGATTTTGCATGTCTACTGAACTAAATACAAAGATAAATCTAATCGTACACCATTCAGATTTATCTACTATTGATGTTCATTATGGTTTTAGAGATTATTCTTATTTTTTGTTTTTCTTCTTCCACATTTAATTCTACTACCTAATATTTATTTACAAACATCTATGCTTAGTTTGAACAAATTATGAATCATGCAATAGTCGACTTTTTATCAGATCTATTAGCATTAAGTGAGATTACATTAAGTTAGATATGTTAGAGTTATAAGTTACACATTTTTCAATAGTCAATGTGAATAATCAATTACAAAATCTCAAAGATAATTCCATGTGTGTTTTGTCATACAAAATAATCGTATCTAATAGATAGTCCAATATTTTTTATTAATGATAGGTATTTAGGATTAGTATTGGAAAATTCAATTAGATAGTTTTTGGTTAGATATATTGTTTATATATATATATATATATATATATATATTAGTTTTTTAAGATTAAAAGTATTTAGTTTATAATTTTTTTTCATATTATAGGTGTTTAATGTATAGTTTGTTTTATTTTTCAAAATATAATCTTTGGTAGTTTATTATCGATTTAAACCAAATAAATTAGTGTATGTCATTATTATTTTAAAATATTCCTTGTTGTCAAAATCAAAAAGTCATCAAAATTAGATAAGTTAAAAATTAAAAGTTATTTTATTAATGTCTGTAAAAGTGTCTTTGTGTTTGTATATGTACATTATTTAATTCATTTAGTTAGAGGTTTTCTAAATTAGTGTCCATATGTCAAAAAAGTCAAAGTTGTTTAGGCTTAGGTCATTATCAAAATTGTAAAAATAAAAAATATTTGCCTTATAGATGCATTTTCACTTGTATATTACATCCAAATTATGGGAAGGGTCTCTCCTCAACTAAGATTCATCAACACATAACAGTAAGTAAGTAGAAAATATTGGAAGATGGATGAATTAGAGGATAAAGGATCCAAAGCCTCTTATTAGTTACCCACAATGAGGCCCAAAATGATTTGTTGACTTGTGTGTGTCTAAATAAATAATATAAGGACATGCATGTTCACATTTATGGTGTGACCTATGCCAAACCAAATAATTCCAAGGATGATTCTTCAATGGTAGTGAAAACCATCTATGTTATTTTTGTTTGGGTGGCAACAGACATTAATAGAGGTTGCATCAAATAATAATAAGGATTGGTTCCTCATGATATTTTCTCTTTTTTTGGGTTAGATGTGTTTTCATTCCCTTAATTGTTTGAAACACCTCTATTTTTTCGAGACAAGGGAGAGTGTGGACATAATGGAATGTGGTAAACAAGTGTATAGGAGGGAAACTAACTATAGAAATCCTCAAACTATAAAGATCCTCTGACTGCTTTACTTCTTTCTGGAGATGTTTAGCTAATGACACATCTATTAAAATCACATGGATTAAATGTGGGATCTGTTCCTTTGCATAATAGTGGTTATATGTAGTAAGATGAAAACAATAAGATTCACATAGTAGTAAGTAGACCTAAAAGTATGCATTGGCATTTGATTCTGTTCATGCCAATTCTTGAAGATGTATATTCTCCCCAAGGTCACCTTAAGGGGGTGTAGGATAGGATTAAAAATGTTAACAAAGGGGTGAATATTGAGGTATGGTTTTATGTTCACATTATTAATACCAACGTAAATATTGTTGTTAACAATATTACATTAATATTATATATTTTAGTTATCTGAATATATTGTGAGTCATAATATATTTGTATTTTAGTGTGTTGTTAGTTTTTGTTACTTAATGGAAGATTTGGGTGAGTGTTTGTAGGGATATATCATCTCGAATATAGGAATGTAATTTCCTATATATTTTTACTCTGTATGGTTTGAAAACATAGTATAATATTATAATGTGTGAATATTATTGTGTCTAAAATATTGTCTCTATGTATGATTTATTATTCTTGCATAATTTGGTGAAGAATTTGATATAAGCACCATTTACCTCATCCAAAGGATAAATGATACGAGGGAATACTAATTTTTGGTGGAACACCTTCTACAACCAACTCAAATTCTTTTCTATTATAAAATGGTATGAAAAATTATTGGTCCCATCCTCCCCTAGTACCAAGACATCTTTGAATATTTACAAACCATACCCATCCTCCTAACATTTCATAAAAACTAACACAAATCCTATATTCAAAAACCTCTCAATACATAATCCTTGTCAGAACCCTTTATCATAAAGGTTATGATGGAAATTTTCTTCATTACTTACCTTTGATATAGTCTCAATTAGTGAGTATGGAAATCCATGAAGGGATCTACAAGGCCCACACTAGTAGGATGGTCTTGGCTAAGAAATTCCTATGCGTTTGCATATTATTGGCTCACAATGGAGATATATACATTTCTAATATGTGAAAAAGTTTGTAATTTGTTAGAACCATGAGAATTTCATTCATGCACATTCACTACCCTTATAGTTGATTACTACACCTTGGCCATTCTCTACATGGGGAATTGATCTCATTGGGAAGATAATATTTACTTATTCAAATGGCCACAAACACATCATCACTGCCACTATGTATTATACTAAGTGGATTGAAGTTATACTCTCACTTATGTAATCAAGAAGCAAATTTATAAATTCATCCTAAATCACCTCATTTGTTATTACATCATCCCTTTGGACCTCATTTTTTATAATGATAATTCATTCAAAAATATAGATATGAAATCACTCTACACACAATATCATATTCAAAAAATATTTTCTCATCCTTTCTTTTCCAAGGAAACAATCAGATTGAGGCCTCTAACAAGACTCTTATTAACATCCTCAAGAAAATTGTTAATACTATTGGCTGAGATTGGCACTTGTAGTTATTTTCTACCCTTTGGGCATATAGAACCAATTCTCATACCCCTATAGGATCACTCCATATTAACTAATTTTTGGCTCTGAATAAGTTCTTCCCATTGAGGTTAAGATTCCTCCCTTATGTATTTATTTGCAGAACATCCTCGATGATGACGATTATAGAGTAGCTTAGTTAAAAGAATTGGAGCTCTTAGATGAGAAATGAGTATACACATTGAAAAAAATCACATTCTATTACAATTAGCCATGTCATAGCTACAACAAAAGAATAAATCATAGAGAATTTGAAATTAGTGATCTGGTACTAAAAAACATCAGAAGAACACCAATGCAGAGTGAGAAAAGAAAGGTAATTTTGAACCAAATTAACTAGGTCCCTTCATTATCACAAGATAATATGGGTTAAGAGCATACATATTAGCCACACCTAGGGTGATAAGTTCACCAAATCCATGAACAATGTCCATCTAAAGCGTTTTCATGCTTGACTTGGTTCAACACAATGTCTATAAAGAACTCTTCTTGGGGGTAACCCATGTGTATTTAATTTCTCCAATATAGTTTATCCTTTCCTTTCCCCTTAATCCCTTGACCTTTTTGATCTTGGTTCTAATTAATTAGTACAATTAAAACATTTTGAGGAAACATTCAATAGAAAAATTCTAAAAATAGGTAGTTTAGATTTGGTCACTATCGATATTTGTAGGCAACATGATAGAGTACTCCAACATAGTTTCCTTGTGTAGTATTCTTGAACCTACCTTATTTCACTTATGGCCAAATTTTATCCTTTTTCACCTTGTTATCATATCCTAATCACCCTTTCCAATTTCTTCATAATATTTGATGCATCACCCCAAATTATGAAGGATTATTTTGTCATGATTTTCATTTGAGAATATATTTGTTGTTGATTCAGAGTTTGAACCATTATTATTAAACTAAATTAGTATAAAGTCCATAGAATATGTTGTTTATATTAAATTTTTGAGGGCATCTTGGCCATTAAAAACTTATTACCACCCTCATTCTTCATTTTTTCTTCTCACTGATTGTCCATTACTAACAACACCCTCTTTCTTAGGGAATTATACATCAAGGAAGATTTGACATTTTCTTAGCCTCCTTATATTTTAACATTATCTAAAACTTCTTTTATTTCCTCACATTTTTAGGATAACTACATTTTGTTGAGGTATTTTTGGATTATGTAGGTAGTGCTTAGTTACTAAGGCCAGCTTATCCATTCCTTATTTTGTCTCCCTTTTCCACCTAATTCCTCTTCCCCTTCAATTTATCTAACTATTTATTCAATACCTCATCCCCTTCATCTTTTCAATATCTTTTAACCACCTTTCCATCTTGTCAATCTCTTTTAACAAAATGATTGATAGCCTTCCTCATTTTCCTCTATTAGCTCCTATAAATCCCCCATCTGATTTACTTCGCCTGTCACTTACCCATCCCTATCCTCTTATCCTAATTTCCTTTGACCACATCCCTATCCATACATATTCTTCATCCTCTTTCATTTTATTCCACGTTTTCCCCTTTCCTTGGTAGTTTTACATACCCTCTTCATCACTCTCCTTTCCTCACCCCTTCCACATTATCTTGTACCCTTGTGCAATAGTGGACATTTTATTAGTTACCCTTTTTAGCTAATGAATAATTATATTCATAGCTACCACCTTCTTACTTTTGTATCTATAATTGATTCTGAGCCATTTTTGTTCCAATTATTGGTTTTTATTTTTTATATTTCACACCTTTCATTATTTCTATTTCTTATGGTTCTTTTATCCCCCATCTGTGAACATCTTCTTCTCCTTGCGTGTTATCCCTTGTCTTATGCATCTGTATTTTATTTTTATTTGTTCTATAAGTTTTCCTTTCCATTCTTCATTATCATTTTCCAGATTATTTTCATCTTTCCACCTTTTCCATCTTATGCTTTGTCTCTAAAACTAGCTTCTATTTGAGTATTTATACTTTGACAAACCTTTCATAATTATCCTTTTCTTCTTATCTATGAAAGACTTTTTGATTTGTTATCCACTTTTCCTCTTTCCATATTCGCATGCAATTATGGTTTTCACCTATGTGAGCATTCATGCTTTGTATCCTTATCAACCCTCATATTTCATCCTCCTTTTTTCTTCTTATTATCCCTTATCTTCATCTCTAATATTCATATTCATCCCCTTCATTTTCCAAATTTAAAAATTCATTTATTCGATATCCTATTCTTCATTTTCCATTCTCTCTCCAATTATTTATTCACCACCTCATCTTTTTTTAACTTTTCAATCTCTTCTAATCACCCATTCAGCCAGTAAATCTCTTTTAATGAGATTATTGACACCCATCCTATCTCTTCACCTTCTTATCCACCCATCCTTTGATTCCCCCCATTTTTCTTAGCCCATTTCACATCTTCAACCCCATTCTTATCTCCAAATCCACCATCTAATTTGTTTTGTTGTTCATCTCCTTACTTTTCATCATTTATCCTATCAATGCTCAGTTGGTCATGATACCACCTATTTCTCCACTCTCCTATCATCATTTTTATCTCCTTATACTCATTTTCCCTCCCATTTCCATTTCTTCCATGTATTTACTTATTCTTAATTTTCATCACCAAACTATTTTGTACTTGGTCTAATTTATATATCTTTTCACTGCTTTCATTTCTTACCACATCTCTCCTCATCTTGTTCCCATGCACAACTGCTAACATTATCTCACATCCACTTTCAGTTCCCTAATATGTTATTTTATTATCACATTATTTTCACCCTCATCTTTTTCATTTTTTTTTCTCATTTCATTTCATTTAAATTGTCTTCCTTGATTTTACTTGTTTACTTTCCAAGTTTCACATCAATCCTTCTTCCCAACACCAACTCCTTCAAAGGCATCTATCCTTTGAGAAGCCATCCATAATTTTTATTATCTTATTATTTGTGTAAAAAATGTTTGTTTTTCATTCCCCTTGTCTTATTCTTTATTTTGACATCTGTGATTTCTAAATCCCATTTTACTCTTTTAATTTTCTCTATGTTAATACTTGCACTCAACACTACTATTTTCTTCTTATTTGAGTTAGAATTTGTATTTAGAGCTTCTTATTTCTTCTTATCATCCCTTATCTTCATCTATTATATTCATATTCATCCTCTTCATTTTATTTTTCATCCTCCTTCCTTCGTATCCACATCAAAATTCAATGATACCTCTCCCTAAGATTCATCTATTAACAATCAATCTCCTCATCCATAAGGGCATGCTCGCTAGTTTGTACTACTCCTAATTTCATGTCCATGCATGTTTACGCATACCTTATGCTCTCTTTATTTAATGAATGAAATATTATACTACTTAAAGTATATTCATCTATTCCTTCAATGTCTTTGCATGTTATGCATTGGTACTCCTTTTGTGCCTTATCCCTCTCTAGTTACTCCATTCACCTCAAAGCTAGTTTCCACCACTTTTTCCCATTGTGGGATGGGTCATATAACCTCATAAAAAGGTTGCATTATCAAATATCCCTCAAAAAATCATCCTCACCATCCTATCTATCACATTTTTCCTATCCATAAACTTGGTCACTCTTTATGCTTATAATCACATAGCTCCCTAGCTCATGTTGGCCATGCCATATTTCATCACATATCCAAAAACGTAGTACTATATATTTTGAGTTAATATCATCTATGGGTTAATATATTATCCTCTTGAATTGATGGTGTACCCATGCTCATTTTCTAAGTTAGTTTCATCTCTAGGTTAATATCCTCTTGTATTCTAGTCTTTCAATATCTTTTTCAATAGCCCATCCACATCCTACATGACCTGTTAAGGGGGAATCATCATGGATTAATACACTGAATATTTCATAAACTCTTAAATCATCTTCCTTTCTTTCATACCCATTGAACTACACTAGCTTGAGGTCCACTCTTTGGAATATATAGGCAACATTTAGTTTTTTAAGTCTAGTTTATCCACCCTTATCCTAGGCTTTTTCCCTTTTACAATTATATTCTATGCTCTCACCCTTTTGTGAGCTCCATTTTTAGGCTCTCATCCTTTTAAAATAAATTCCATTTTACATACTCATTGTTTTTTGAAATGATATTATTCTAACCCTAGATGAAGTGGAAACCATGCTTGCATTAGTCACTATGCAAGTTCCCTCTCATTTATTATTTTTATTACCTCAGATGTAGTGGACATTATGAATATATCAATCACTCTACAAGTGCCTAATTTTATCCCCCTAGATATAGTACCCTTAATGACTAGGGCAAGTGTACAAAGTTGGAGGATAAAATGTGGCCTCCCATGGACATGATTTCCCTAAAAATTTATAAATTTAAACTTCTATAGATAATTCGACATATTTGCACTCCAAATTTGAAGATGGTGTAAGAACATGAAATGTAGCATTTTGAGTCTAGTTTTAAAAAGACTATTTTCTTAAAAAAATTGTTAGTTATAACTAGTTCAATCATCTCAAATTTGAAGAGGAACTTTTTTTTTTTAAAAAACAAAGTAGATAGATGACTTTGTGGTGCACCTTTTTTTAGTAGCATTTAATATTATTTGAAACCCTTTGGGGAAAATTTAGATAATATCATCTAGTTTATGACCAATATTTTTTATATTTTTTCAATGAATACATTTTTTTTATGAATTTTGAAATTAAAAAGATCCTGAAAACTAACAACAAAATGGATAGCCATCCACGTGATGCGTTTAACTACCTCAAAAAATGAAAATCAAATTTTTTTGAATGTGTGTAGAATTAGGTCTATTTTGTGACCATATAACTTGTTTTTTAGTTGGATCAATGAATTAAAAATTAAATTAACATGCATATGCATGTATGTTTATGTCATATAGTGGCCTAAAAAAGGTATAGTTATAAATCAACATAGTTTGAAACCTTAAAACATAAGCATAATATGTCTTGAAAAATTGAAGCATATGCATAATTTTTTCAAACAATCATGTAAAAAAATAAAACATAAATAATATTCATGACCTTAAAAAATTCTCCAAATTTATTATACTTCATTACATAGGGCAAAAAGACTTAAACCCTTCTTTACAAGTAGCCTAGTCAGAACTGTCAACTAAACTAAAAAATAGTCATGGAAACAATGACCTAAAACACATATAGAACCAATTTAAGATAATTAAGATGAATTATATGATCACATGAATTAATTATATTATTTTTAGATAGATATGTAGATAATATGGTCATATGGCAATATTGGTCTTGCAGACCAATCTCATAGTCTTATGCCTCACTGTCCAATCTAAACAAGATAGGTCAACTTATGAGAAACATTTTCATCATATCCACAGACCTAAAAAACTATATATACCATGAAAATGTATTACATGTCTTTATAAACTTATCCATTCACTTGTATTCATCCCTAATCCATGATAACACATCCCTAATCAACTTCTCTCACTTTTACTTGTTTTTCTCACTATCTGCACCATTAAGCCTATTAGCGATAGGTCAAATTATTTGATTGGTTTAGAACATCTATAACTTGATCATAAATCACAATGTAAATAATATAGTATGTATTATTTTTGAGTTATATATGGATTACATCTAACTAATTTAAACTACTCAAATCTCAAGCCACTAAGTGAAGTCTAAAGCCACTAGAACTGAGTGTATTTAGATGAACAAGATATTCAATCATACAATTAAATCCTAAAGATAAATTATTTAAACCAAGATCCAATAGAATTAAAATAAAGATATTAGGATGATTGATTACCTTGACTCAGATTGTGAACATTATGATGCCATGATGAGGATGCTTGATTATTGATTCAATAAAGGATTGGATTGACATGGATGTGTTATGATTTTTGTTAGATGGATCTAATGGAGGATAAAAGTGGTTTAAATATAAATATTATGGAAAGATGTATTGTTTAAATTAAAGGTTAGTTTGGAGAGATCAAGGGTTGATGTTTATTCAAGGAATTTAAAATTCCTTGGAAGCCTCTAGATTTAGAGGCTTCTAGAGAGGAGAGGTGAGAAATAGAGAAGGTTCTATATTTAGATGGTTCTATAATATTTATTAGGGGTTAAAGATGATTATATGGGGGATTAGATATGGATTAGGTGAATATTAGGGACTAGGGGTGTATGAGATCCTAGGAGTAGGCTAGTGTAGGTGGGTAGGTGGGTCATTGGGAATTAACAATTCCCAAATAATAGATAAATGGGATTAGGATGGGATAATATGGATTTAGGATAAATTAATTAATTAGTGGGGATGAATAAGGTTATTGTATGAATAAATATTAAGGGGGATGTTAGATAAAAGGATAGGAAGGGGGGATAAATTAACAAAATTAATAAGAATAAATGAGATGAGCATAATTAGTGTTGACTAATAAGAATATTAGTGAAATTAAAAGAATAAAGTGGATTTGGATGCATAAATTTTTCCCTTATTTGAAAGGGAATTGAAAAAAAATGAAGTGGAAGGAGTAATGGTCTTTAAAATAAAATCCATTTTATGAATGAATATTAGTAGATGATGTTAGTGGATATGATTCCCTCTCGACGGTACATGTGGAGAAGAATGAGAAGGATGGACACTCAAAAGAAGAAATGAGGGGTGGGATGTAATATATAGATATGGGGATGAGATGTCAAGTTTGAGATAGAAGATGAACAAAATGATCATATTGAGTACTAAGCTAAAAATTGATGATGCATAGGGCGTAAAGATGATGGGTGTCATAGTTATCGACACATCCCAAGGGGGAATAAACCTTAACATGATGATGATAAGATTAAAAGGATATAAGATTTCAATGTATCCCAAGTAGGAATAAATGTAAGGTAGAGATTTTGGCCAAGGATAAGATAAGGATTTGATAATAGTAATGATGGTTATAGCTAAACGCTAAAGTTGATTTAATATGGTGAAGAGGATAAGAGAGATTAAAGGATGTGATTGAGTTACCAAAATACTATGGGATGAGGTCGGATGATAGAGATAGTGGCCAAGGTATCCTTGTGTATTGAAACATGGCCAAGTGTTGCCTACATAGTCTAAAAAGATATTAGGCTGATGTAGTTCTGACTCAGGGATAAACGATAAGTGATAGAAGAGATGACAATGATGATGGTGAGGATTAGTGATTAGAGGATTATGTTAGTGATTAGAGAATATGACTTATATGATGAAATGAGGATTAATGATTGGATTTTATCTAAATAGGTTGAAAAAAATTATACTAGTGATGAGAATAAGGATGATTAGATGATTAGATAGATGATGAGGTGTAGGTTATCAAACATAAAAAACGTAATAAATATCATCATAGTCTAAGTAATCCTTTAAATATGGCACTTGTTATTATGCCCTATGATATATACATTACCAAGAGGATGTGGTGCCAAAATGCATGGGAAAGTAGTGAATTTTACATCCTTGAGGGCACTTTTGGTGTCCTCAGAGCATCCATATTCATTATCCAATAGAAAAAAGACATGATTTAATCAAAACATAAGATAAACAAGATATATACATGATAAAATAATTTCAAACAAGAAAAAAAAAATGAACAAGTAACACACACATGTATATACATGTTGTATCCCAATGTTTTATCTAATTATGGGATAAGTGACTAGATGATGGGTTGAATAATCATGATGTGACTATGTACTTAGATAATAACACAAAATAAATTACATATAACAATTTGGGTAAAAAATTAATTAGATATACTTTTGGCAGCAAGCTTTATTCAACCCATGGATTACTTAGAGTGGATTTACAAATTAATCATAATGAGAAAGAATCCATATATAATTAGAATTTTCATGGATTTATATGACATCAATAACTCCTATCCAAAGGATGATTTTCATTTACCAAACATTGATACAATCGTGGATTCTATAATGGGGTATGAGATGTTGCCCTATATGGATAGATTTTTAGGCTACAACTAGATTAAAATAACACTAGAATGTTAATTAAGAACTATGTTCACCACTCCTTGGTGAACATTATGCTACCAAATTCATGCCTTTTGGCATGAAAAATGTTGGTTATACCTACCAATGTTCCAATGACATTGATTTTTCATGACATGATACATGGTATTGCAGAAGACTATGTGGATAACAGTTTAGTCAAATATAGAACCATAACAAAAAATCCAATAGTTTTGTGGAGGATATTTGAATGACTATGTGAATATTAATCCCATATTAATCCTAATAAATGTATATTTGGCATCACTTCCAAAATGTTACTTGGATTCATCATCTCTTTTATAGGCATTGAAGTGGATCCAAATAAGGTTAATTCCATTATAAACATGCCTCCTCATTCTAACCTAAATCAAATTCATAGTTTACAAGGAAAGATTCAATCTATTAGATGCTTCATCTCTAAATTGGCAGACATATGCCACCCCTTAACTCACCTTCTCAATCAAGGCACCATATTTTTGTGGAATATCAATATAAAAAGGATTATGAGAAGATAATGGATTATTTAGATAATCCTCCTATTTTAGTTCAACCCACACTAGGAAAACCTCTTCTTAATTTACATTTCACCTAGACAACATGTGTTGGGGGAACTTCTTGCTCATCATGATGATCATAGAAAAGAAATGGTCATTTATTACTTGATATTAACATTGGTGGATTATGAAAATAATTATATGTCTATTAAAAAGCCATGCTTGGAATTGGTGTTGACAACTCATAAGTTGTAGCATTACATGTAAAATAATAAGATCATTGTCATTTCCAAGGATGATCCCCTCAAGCACTTACTTTCTAATGTATTTGTTAGAGGCTGCATGGAAAAATGGGTAATGTTATTAAGTGAGTTAGAAATTGAGTATACATATTAGAAATCCATTAAGGACCAAGAACTTGTAGATGAAATTGTAGAGGCTCCTATTTCATATTCTCAATAGCTCACATTTGATTTTATAAATGATTCCATTTTGACTCTAGATATCTCAAATCCTAAATAACCTTCTGCATAAACATTTTTGTCTACACAATGGACCTTCTAACTTGATGGATCCTTCATTACTAAAAAATTAGGAGTTATAATTTTATTGGTTACACCCTAGGGAGATCTTATTCCTAGGTCTTTCTATATTTGATTTTAGTGTATTAATAATATTTTTGGATATGAAGTCTTTATTGTAGGGCTCTACTTAGTTGTATAGTGGAACATCAAAAAGCTACTTGTTCATGAAACTCTAAATTAATTTTAAACCAAGTCATATACTAATTCCAAACTAAGGATGACAATCTCATCCCATAAAAATCCATGGTTGACAATGTCAAGCAATAATTTGAACATATTCAGTTTGAAGAAGTGTTATGAGCCAACAACAAATCTATTGATGCAATGGAAAGATAGGTTCCTATTGAGGTATAGTTTTATGTTCACATTATTAATACCAATGTAAATATTATTGTTAACAATATTATGTTAATAGTATATATTTTAGTTAGTCAAATATATTGTGAATCACAATATATTCATATTTTAGTGTGTTGTTAGTGTTTTTTAGTTTACAGAAGATTTGGGTGAGAGTTTATAAGGATATATGATCTTGAATATAGGAATGTCATTTCCCATATATTTGTACTCCATATGGTTTGTGATACATAGTATAATACTATAATGTGTGAATATTATTGTGTTTAAAATATTGTCTTTTCATATGGTTTATTATTCTTGCATAATTTGGTGAAGACTCTGATACACTCCATTTGGTATCAGAGCAGGGTAGATTGCCTTTATATTAAAAGTATAAATTAATTATGAGGGGAAGACATATTTTGGTATATTTCCCTGACTGATAGAAATATTATTTCTCCATGTTCATCTACATATTATTCCATATTTGAAATCTTTCTTGTTAAATGTGTTAATCAGATTTTCCATTTCGTAGTGGATGAGCAATCGATATAGGGAACCAAGGATAATGTCCTTCATCAACATCCTTAGAACAATGTCAAATCTATTGAGATTCATGCTAATCTAAGGACATTTCATATAGATCCAAATGTCATCGAGCCATTATCATAGTGAATGTAATAAAATCAAAGTGTTGAAGGATTTTGCATGTCTACTAAACTAAATACAAAGATAAATCTAATCGTACACCATTCAGATTTGTCTACTATTGATGTTCATTATGGTTTTAGAGATTATTCTTATTTTTTGTTTTGCCTCTTCCACATTTAATTGTACTACATAATATTTATTTGCGAACATCTGTGCTTAGTTTGAACAAATTATTCTCATGCGATAGTCAAATTTTTATCAGATCTATTAGCATTAAGTGAGATTACATTAATTCAGATATGTTAGCGTTATAAGTTGCACATTTTTCAATAGTTAATGTGAATAATCAATTAAAAAATCTCAAAGATGATTCCATGTGTGTTTTGTCATACAAAATCATCATTTCTAACAAATAGTCCAATCTTTTTTATTAATGATAGGTTTTTAGGATTAGTATTGGAAAAGTCAATTAGATAGTTTTTTGTTATATGTCTTGTTTATATATATATATATATATATTAGTTTTTTAAGATTTAAAGTTTTTAGTTTATAAATTTTTTTCATATTATAGGGGTTTAATGTATAGATTGATTTATTTTTCAAAATATAGTCTTTGGTAGTTTGTTATCAATCTAAACCAAATAAATTAGTGTATGTCATTAGTATTTTAAAATATTCCTTGTTGTCAAAATCAAAAAGTCATCAAAATGAGATAAGTTAAAAATTAAAAGTTATTTTATTAATGTCTGTAAAAGTGTCTTTGTGTTTGTATATGTACATTATTTAAGTCATTTAGTTAGAGGTTTTCTAAATTAGTGTCCATATGTCAAAAAATTCAAAGTTGTTTAGGCTTAGGTCATTATCAAAATTGTAAAAATAAAAAATATTTGCCTTACAGATGCATTTTCACTTGTATATTACATCCAAATTATGGGAAGGGTCTCTCCTCAACTAAGCTTCATCAACACATAAGGGTAAGTAAGTAGAAAATATTGGAAGATGGATGAAATAGAGGCTAGAGGATCCAGAGCCTCTCGTTAGTTACCCACAATGAGGCCCAAAATGATTTGGTGACTTGTGTGTGTCTGAATAAATAATATAAGGACATGCATGTTCACATGTGTGGTGTGTTTTTTTAATTTATTCAGTGTGGTGTGACCTATGCCAAACCAAATAATTCCAAGGATGATTCTTCAATGGTAGTGAAAACCGTCTATGCTATTTTTGTTTGGGTGGCAACAGACATTAATAGAGGCTTCATCAAATAATAATAAGGATTGGTTCCTCATGATATTTTCATTTTTTTTGAGTTAGATGTGTTTTCATTCCCTTAATTGTTTGAAACACCTCTATTGTTTGGAGACAAGGGAGAGTGTGGACATAATGGAATGTGGTAAACAAGTGTATAGGAGGGAAACTAACTATAGAAATCCTTTGACTATAGAGATCCTCTGACTACTTTACTTCTTTATGGAGATGTTCAGCTAATGACACATCTATTAAAATCACATGGATTAAATGTGGGATGTGTTCCTTTGCATAATAGTGGTTATATTTAGTAAGATGAAAACAATAAGATTCAGATAGTAGTACGTAGACCTAAAAGTATGTGTTGGCATATGATTCTGTTCATGCCAATTCTTGAAGATGTATATTCTCCCCATGCTCACATTAAGGGGGTGTAGGATAGGATTAAAAATGTTCACAAAGGGGTGAATATTGAGGTATAGTTTTATGTTCACATTATTAATACCAACGTAAATATTGTTGTTAACAATATTACATTAATATTATATATTTTAGTTATCTGAATATATTGTGAGTCACAATATATTTATATTTTAGTGTATTGTTAGTTTATGGAAGATTTGGGTGAGTGTTTGTAGGGATATATCATCTCGAATATAGGAATGTAATTTCCTATATATTTTTACTTTGTATGGTTTGTAAAACATAGTATAATATTATAATGTGTGAATATTATTGTGTCTAAAATATTGTCTCTATGTATGATTTATTATTCCTGCATAATTTGGTGAAGAATTTGATATAAGACATCATTTACCTCATCCAAAGGGTAAATGATGAGAGGGAATACTAAAGTTTGGTGGAACACCTTCTAAAACCAACTCAAATTCATTTCTATTATAAAATGGTATGAAAAATTATTGGTCCCATCCTCCCCTAGTACCAAGACATCCTTGACTATTCACAAACCATACCCTTCCTCTTAACCTTTCAAAAAACTAACACAAATCCTATATTCAAAAACCTCTCAATACATAATCCTTGTCAGAACCCTTTATCATAAAGGTTATGATGGAACTTTTCTTCATTACTTACCTTTGATAGAGTCTCAATTAGTGAGTATGGAAGTCCATGAAGGGATCTGCAAGGCCCACACTAGTAGGATGGTCTTGGCTAAGAAACTCCTATGTGTTGGATATTATTGGCTCACAATGGAGATATATACATTTTTATATGTCAAAAAGTGTGTACTTTGTTAGAACCATGAGAATTTCATTCATGCACATTCACTACCCTTATAGTCGATTACTACACCTTGGCCATTCTCTACATGGGGAATTGATCTCATTGGGAAGATAAAATTTACTTATTCAAATGGCCACAAACACATCATCACTGCCACTGTGTATTTTACTAAGTGGATTGAAGTTATACTCTCACTTATGTAATCAAGAAGCAAATTTATAAATTCATCCTAAATCACCTCATTTGTTATTACAACATCCCTTTGGACCTCATTTTTGATAATGATAATTCATTCAAAAATATAGATATGAAATCACTCTACACACAATATCATATTCAAAAAATATTTTCTCATCCTTACTTTTCCAAGGAAACAGTCAGATTGAGGCCTCTAACAAGACTCTTATTAACATCCTCAAGAAAATTGTTAATACTATTGGCTGAGATTGGCACTTGTAGTTATTTGCTACCCTTTGGGCATATAGAACCAATTCTCATACCCATATAGGATCACTCCATATTACCTAATTTTTGGTTCTAAATAAGTGCTTCCCATTGAGGTTAAGATTCCTCCCTTATGTATTTATTTGCAGAACATCCTCGATGATGACGATTATAGAGTAGCTTAGTTAAAAGAATTGGAGCTCTTAGATGAGAAATGAGTATACACATTGAAAAAACTCACATTATATTACAATTAGCCATGTCATAGCTACAACAAAAGAATAAATCATAGAGAATTTGAAATTAGTGATCTGGTACTAAAAAACATCAGAAGAACACCAATGTAGAGTGAGAAAAGAAAGGTAATTTTAAACCAAATTAACTAGGTCCCTTCATTATCACAGGATAATATGGGTTAAGAGCATACATATTAGCCACACCTTGGGTGATAAGTTCACCAAATCCATGAACAATGTCCATCTAAAGCGTTTTCATGCTTGACTTGCTTCAACACATTGTCTATAAGGACCCCTTCTTGGGGGTAACCCATGTGTATTTCATTTCTCCAATCTAGTTTATCCTTTCCTTTCCCCTTCATCCCTTGAAATTTTTGATCTTGGTTCTAATTAATTAGTACAATTAACACATTTTGAGGAAACATTCAATAGAAAAATCCAAAAATAGGTAGTTCAGATTTGGTCACTATCGATCTTTGTAGGCAACATGATAGAGTACTCCAACATAGTTTCCTTGTGTAGTATTCTTGAACCTACCTTATTTCACTTATGGCCAAATTTTATCCTTTTTCACCTTGTTATCAGATCCTAATCACCCTTTCCAATTTCTTCATAATATTTGATGCATCACCCCAAATTATGAAGGATTCTTTTGTCATGATTTTCATTTGAGAATATATTTGTTGTTGATTCATAGTTTGAACCATTATTATTAAACTAAATTAGCATAAAGTCCATAGACTATGTCAGTTATATTAAATTTTTGAGGGCATCTTGGCCATTAAAAACTTATTACCACCCTCATTCTTCATCTTTTCTTCTCACTGATTGTCCATTACTAACAACACCCTCTTTCTTAGGGCATTATACATCAAGGAAGCTTTGACATTTTCTTAGCCTCCTTATATTTTAACATCATCTAAACCTTCTTCTTTTTTTTTCCTCACATTTCTAGGATAACTACATTATCTTGAGGTATTTTTGGATTATGTAGGTAGTGCTTAGTTACTGAGGCCAGCTTATCCATCCCTTATTTTGTCTCCCTTTTCCACCTGATTCCTCTTCCCCTTTAATTTATCTAACTATTTATTCACTACCTCATCCCCTTCATCTTGTCAATATCTTTTAACCACCTTTCCATCTTGTCAATCTCTTTTAACAAAAGATTGATAGCCTTCCTCATTTGCCTCTATTATCTCCTATAAATCCCCCATCTGATTTACTTCGCCTGTCACTTACCCATCCCTATCCTCTTATCCTAATTTCCTTTGACCACATCCCTATCCATACATATTCTTCATCCTCTTTCATTTTATTCCACGTTTTCCCCTTTCCTTGGTAGTTTTCCATACCCTCTTCATCACTCTCCTTTCCTCACCCATTCCACATTATCTTGTACCCTTGTGTAATAGTGGACATTTTATTAGTTACCCTTTTTAGCTAATGAATCATTATATTCTTAGCTACCACCTTCTTAATTTTGTATCTTCCATTGATTCTGAGCCATTTTTGTTCCAATTATTGGTTTTTATTTTTCATATTTCACATCTTTCATTATTTCTATTTCTTATGTTTCTTCTATCCCCCATCTGTGCACATCTTCTTCTCCTTGCGTGTTATCCCTTGTCTTATGCATCTGTATTTTATTTTTATTTGTTCTAGAATTTTGCCTTTCCATTCTTCATTATTATTTTCTAGATTATTTTCATCCTTTCCACCTTTTCCATCTTATGCTTTTTCTCTAAAACTAGCTTCTATTTGGGTATTTATACTTTGACAAGCCTTTCATAATTATCCTTTTCTTCTTATCTATGAAAGATTTTTGCTTTGTTATCCACTTTTCCTCTTTCCATATTTGCATTCAATTATGGTTTTCACCTATGTGAGCATTCATGCTTTGTATCCTTGTCAACCCTCATATTTCATCCTCCTTTTTTCTTCTTATTATCCCTTATCTTCATCTCTAATATTCATATTCATCCCCTTCATTTTACTTATTTAAAAATTCATTTATTCGATATCCTATTCTTCATTTTCCATTCTCTCTCCAATTATTTATTCACCACCTCATCTTTTTTTAACTTTTCAATCTCTTCTAATCACCCATTCAGCCTGTAAATCTATTCTAACAAGATTATTGACACCCATCCTATCTCTTCACCTTCTTATCCACCCATTCTTTGCTTCCCCCCATTTTTATCATCCCATTTCACATCTTCGACCCCATTCTCATCTCCAAATCCACCATCTGATTTGTTTTGTTGTTCATCTCCTTACTTGTCATCATTTATCCTATCAATGCTTAGTTGGTCATGATACCACCTACTTTTCCACTCTCTATCATCATTTTTGTCTCCTTATACTCATTTTCCCTCCCATTTCCCTTTCTTCCATGTATTTACTTATTCTTAATTTTCATCACCAAACTATTTTGTACTTGGTCTAATTTATATATCTTTTCACTGCTTTCATTTCTTACCACATCTCTCCTCATCTTGTTCCCATGCACAACTGCTAACATTATCTCACATCCACTTTCAATTCCCTAATATGTTATTTTATTATCACATTACTTTCACCCTCATCTTTTTATTTTTTTTTCTCATTTCATTTCATTTAAATTGTCTTTATTGATTTTACTTGTTTACTTTCCAAGTTGCACATCAATCCTTCTTCCCAACACCAACTCCTTCAAAGGCATTTATCCTTTGAGAAGCCATCCATAATTTTTATTATCTTATTATTTGTGTAAAAAAATTGTGTTTTTCATTCCCATTGTCTTATTATTTATGACATCTCTGATTTTTGAATCCCATTTTACTCTTTTAATTTTCTCTATGTTAATACTTGCACTCAACACTACTATTTTCTTCTTACTTGAGTTAGAATTTGTATTTAGAGCTCCTTATTTCTTCTTATCATCCCTTATCTTCATCTATTATATTCATATTCATCCTCTTCATTTTATTTTTCATCTTCTTCCTCTTTATCCACATCAACATTCATTAATACCTCTCCCTAAGATTCATCTATTAACAATCAATCTCCTCATCCATAAGGGTGTGGTCGCTAGTTTGTACTACTCCTACTTTCATCTCCATGCATGTTTACCCATACCTTATGCTCTCTTTATTTAATGCATGAAATATTATTAGGTTCACTACTTAAATTACATTCATCTATTCCTTCAATGTCTTTGCATGTTATGCATTTGTACTCCTTTTGTGCCTTATCCCTCTCTAGTTACTCCATTCACCTCAAAGCTAGTTTCCACCACTTTTTCCCATTGTGGGATGGGTCATATAACCTCATACCAAGGTTGATTTATCAAATATCCCTCAAAACATCATCCTCACCATCCTATCTATCACATTTTTCCTATCCATAAACTTGATCACTCTTCATGCTTATAATCACATAGCTCCCTAGCTCATGTTGGCCATGCCATATTTCATCACATATCCAAAAACATAGTACTATATATTTTGAGTTAATATCATCTATGGGTTAATATCTTATCCTCTTGAATTGATGGTGTACCCATGCTCATTGTCTAAGTTAGTTTCATCTCTAGGTTAATATCCTCTTGTATTCTAGTCTTTCAATATCTTTTTTAATAGCCCATCCACATCCTACATGACCTGTTAAGGGGGAATCATCATGGATTAGTACACTGAATATTTCATAAACTCTTAAATCATCTTCCTTTCTTTCATACCCATTGAACTACACTATCTTGAGGTCCACTCTTTGGAATATATAGGCAACATTTAGTTTTTTAAGTCTAGTTTATCCACCCTTATCCTAGGCTTTTTACCTTTTACAATTATATTCTATGCTCTCACCCTTTTGTGAGCTCCATTTTTAGGCTCTCATCCTTTTAAAATAAATTCCATTTTACATACTCATTGTTTTGTGAAATGATATTATTCTAACCCTAGATGAAGTGGAAACCATGCTTGCATTAGTCACTATGCAAGTTCCCTCTCATTTATTATTTCTATTACCTCAGATGTAGTGGACATTATGAATATATCAATCACTCTACAAGTGCCTAATTTTATCCCCCTAGATATAGTACCCACTATGACTAGGGTAAGTGTACAAAGTTGGGGGATAAAAAGTGGCCTCCCATGGACATGATTTTCCTAAAAATTTATAAATTTAAACTTCTATAGATAATTCGCGATATCTGCACTCCAAATTTGAAGATGGTGTAAGAACATGAAATGTAGCATTTTGAGTCTAGTTTTCAAAACACTATTTTACAAAAAAATGGTTAATTATAACTAGTTCAATCATCTCAAATTTGAAGAGGAACTTCTATTTTTTTTAAAAACAAAGTAGATAGATGACTGTGTGGTGCACCTTTTTTTAGTAGCATTTAATATTATTTGAAACCCTTTGGGGAAACTTTAGATAATATCATCTAGTTTGTGACCAATATTTTTTCAATGAATACTTTTTTTTATGAATTTTGAAATTAAAAAGATCCTGAAAACTAACAAAAAAATGGATAGCCATCCATGTGACGCGTTTAACTACCTCAAAAAATGAAAATCAATTTTTTTTTAATGTGTGTAGAATTAGGCCTAGTTTGTGACCATATGAACTTGTTTTTTAGTTGGATCAATGAAATAAAAATTAAATGAACATGCATAGGCATGTATGTTTATGGCATCATAGTGGCCTAAAAAAGGTATAGTTATAAATCAATATAGTTTGAAACCTTAAAACATAAGACACAATTTGTCTTGAAAAATTGAAGCATATGCATAATTTTGTCAAACAACCATGTAAAAAAATAAAACATAAATAATACTCATGACCTTAAAAAATTAACCAAATTTATTATACTTCATTACATAGGGGAAAAAAGACTCAAACCCTTCTCTACAAGTAGCCTAGTCAGAACTGACAACTAACCTAAAAAATAGTCATGGAAACAATCACCTAAAACACTTGTAAAACCAATTTAAGAGAATTAAAATGAATTTATATGATCATATGAATTAATTATATTATTTTTAGATAGATATGTAGACAATATGGTCTTATGGAAATATTGGTCTTGCAGACCAATCTCATAGTCTTATGCCTCACTGTCTCATCTAAACAAGAAAGGTCAAATTATGAGCAACATTTTCATCATATCCACGGACCTAAAAAACATATATATAACATGAAAATGTACTACATGTCTTTAAAAACTTATCCATTCACTTTTATTCATCCCTAATCCATGATAACACAGTCCTAATCAACTTCTCTCACTTTTACTTGTTTTTATCACTATCTGTACCATTAGGCCTATTAGCGACAGGTCAACTTGTATGACTGGTTTAGAACAGCTATAATTTTATCATAAATCACAATTTAAATAATATAATATGGATTATTTTTGAGTTATATATGGATTAAATCTAACTAATTTAAACTACTCAAATCTCAAACAACTTAGTAAAGTCTAAAGCCATTAGAACTAAGTGTAATTAGATGAACAAGCTATTCAATCATACACTCAAAGCCTAAAGCTAAATTATTTAAACCAAGATCAAATATAATTAAAACAAAGACATTAGGATGATTGATTACCTTGACTCAAATTGTTAACATTATGATGACATGATGAGGATGCTTGATTATTGATTCAATGAAGGATTAGATTGACTTGGATTTGTTATGATTTTTGTTAAATGGATCTAGTGGAGGATAAAAGTGGTTTAAATATAAATATTAAGGAAATATGTATTGTTTAAATTAAATGTTAGTTTGGGAGATTAAGGGTTGATGTTTATTCAAGGAATTTAAAATTCCTTAGAAGCTTCTAGAGAGGAGGGGGTGAGAAATAGAGAAGGTGATATATTTAGATGGTTATATAATCCTTATTAGGGGTTAATGATGATTATATGGGGGATTATATATGTATTAGGTTAATATTAGGGACTAGGGGTTGTATGAGAGCCTAGGAGTAGGCTAGTGTAGGTGGGTAGGTAGGTCATTGGGAATTTAAAATTCCCAAATAATAGATAAATGGGATTAGGATGGGATAATATGGATTTAGGATAAATTAATTAATTAGTGGGGATGAATAAGGTTATTGTATGAATAAATATTAAGGGGGGTGTTAGATAAAAGGATAGGAAGGGGGGGCATAAATTAATAGAATCAATTAGAATAAATGAGATGAGCGTAATTAGTGTTGACTAAGAAGAATATTAGTGAAATTAAATGAATCAAGTGGATTTGGATTCATAAATTTTTCCCTTATTTGAAAGGTAATTGAAAAATAATGAAGTGTAAGGATTAATGGTCTTTAAAAGAAAAGCCATTTTATGAATGAATGTTAATAGATGATGTTAGTGGATATGATTCCCTCTCGATGGTACATGTGGGGAAGAATGAGATGGATGGACACTCGAAAGAAGAAATGAGGGGTGGGATGAAATATATAGATATGGCAATGAGATTTCAAGTGCGAGATAGAAGATGAAGAAGATGATCATATTGAGTACTAAGCTAAAAAATGATGATGCATAGGGAGTAAAGATGATGGGTGTCAAGTTATCAACACATCCCAAGGGGGAATCAACCTTAACATGATGATGATAAGATTAAAATGATACAAGATTTCAATGTATCCTAAGTAATCATACATGTAAGGGAGAGATTTTAGCCAAGGATAAGATAAGAATTTTATAATAGTAATGATGGTTATAGCTAAAAGCTAAAGTTGATTTAATATGGTGAAGAGGATAAGAGAGAATAAAGGATGTGATTGAGTTAAAAAAATATTAGGGGATGAGGATAGATGATAGAGATAGTGGCCAAGGTATCCTTGTGTATTGAAACATGGCCAAGTGTTGCCTACATAGTCTAAAAAGACTGTAGGCTGATGTAGTTCTGACTCAGGGATAAATGATAAGTGATAGAAGAGATGACAATGATGATGGTGAGGATTAGTGATTAGAGAATATGAATTATATGATGATATGAGGATTAATGATTGGATGTTATCTAAATATGTTGAAAATAATTATACTAGTTGATGAGAATAAGGATGATTAGATGATTAGATAAATGATGAGGTGTAGGTTATCAAAACATCACAAATGTCATAAATCTCATCATAGTCTATGTAATCCTTTAAATATGGCACTTGGTATTATGCCCCATGATATATACATGACCAAGAGGATGTGGTGCCAAAATGCATGGGAAATTAGTGAATTTTACATCGTTGAGGGCACTTTTGGTGTCCTCATAGCATCCCTATTCATTACCCAATAAGAAAAAGACATGATTTAATCAAAACATAAGATAAAAAAGATATATACATGATAAAATAAATTCAAACAAGAAAAAAAAAATGAACAAGTAACACACACAAGTATCTATATGTCGTATCCCAATGTCTTATCTAATGATGGGATGAGTGACTAGATGATGGGTTGAATGATCATGATGTGAGTATGGACTTTGAATACATGTTACCAAGGATAAAATTGATGACCAAGGATTACCAATAAAAAAGGCCTTAAAATAATCCAATCTAGTGGTAAGAGGAGATAATGATGGGATAAAATGCCTTCTATGCTAGAAAAAGAGTGATTGTATGAGTGCTATGTATGAAAAGGCATTGATAAGGAAAGTGATGGGTGTCGTATTAAAATCTTTGACAAGGTGATGCATTTTAATAACACTTAGTAAAAAGAATGAGGAAGATATAGGGATATGTGAGACCAAACCAAATTGGTTCCAAGATGGAATTTGGTATCTAAATATGGATAAATATAAGATGGATAGAGATGGATATTACTAGGGAATTAGGCATAAGACAAGACATAATGGGCTTGTTTTTGGCTTTTTTAGATTTTTAGGGTTTTTGACGTTTTTCAAGTTTTAGGGATTTTTTTGGAATATGTATGTATACTATACAAAGGGGGGTTAATATAAAATGTAATACCAAGCCTATAACATAAGATGAGGATGGATGAAATGATGGATGTATGATAAGAGGATGAAGGTGATGTGGAAAAGGGGATGAGGACCAAGAAAGAATGGAATAGGGATTGCAAATGACCACATCATGAAGGAACTAGATGTTTAGTTTATTGAGTATCCATTAAAGGATATGCCAAAATGGTTAGGTAATAGTTATCAAGACACATTACATTATTTATGAATGCTAAGGTAGGAATGAATGAAATATGCTGGCAGATGATTGGTTAGGCCAATGGATAAGATAGACATGGATGGGTGATATAGATAAAGTTTACAAGGGATGAGACCAATATAGATGGATTGATAAAGGATATGAAATTGATGAAGTTGGCCCCCAAGTGTTTTAGGTACAATGTGGACAATTGATTATGTTACCATGATAATGGAAACTAATTTTCCTCATGGTACTTTCCCAAGGCACTAGAAGATTGGTTTTCATCATTGGATGATTTTTTCTGTTTGGATTTATTGGGAATCTTGATATATTATATATTTATCAAGATGTAAGATGTCAGAATTATTGTGATTATCAACTAACACCTATTTTGGAGATATGTGATGTTATGATCATGTTTTTGGATGTATTAGGGTCTATGTGACCTTTATTGACACTTGATAGAGACCCCTCCATATATCTAGACCAGGTGTCTTCATTACCCCTAAGAGAGACAATATTCATGGGGGAGGTAATGTGAGGTATGGATTCAATTATAGATTGATTTTGATGGATGATAAGATCAAGACAGGATGGTATGATGGGTGATGGAGTATTAGGACTAAAATTAATGATAGGATCATGATAGGATAGGGTTATGGGTGATGGGAGAATAGGACTGGCAGTCGCATATGTCATTGGAGAAGTGGGACTTGATTCATTTGATTGGTGCCAATTGATAGAAGACTGTAAGAGATATAAAACATTTTAAATATATGATTCATCTTTGATCTGATCACTTGATAGATGATCATCCATGTTTTTGACATTATTTAGATTTTAATTTTCATTGCTCATTGGTGCCTAATTTTGGGCTTCACCATGGGAGATTAATTTTTGACTTGATAAATGATGATTGTGACTTTGACATTCCTATAGTGCCTAATATTAGGCTTCACTAGGGGAAGACATATTCATATTGGTATAATGACTGGAATCCTCTTGATTTAGATTGTGGGGATCAAAGATGACTTGATTATTATTTATAACTTATGGAATAAAGTCTTGGACCTTCATACTTATGGCACACATTATATTTCTCAAGGAAGGGTGTAACGATGCATTTTCTTGTTTGTCCTTATGGAGGGAGGTGATTAAATGATCATCAATAAAAATAAAGGGTTATATGATGGATGAAGGTGGTAGAGATGGTATGATAAGATCAATGAGGGGTGATGGGGAAACATGGTCTTCATAGGGGTTCCTAGGAGACCCAATTTTGACATTGGAGAAAATATCCTCAATATCGATAAAAGGATCACTAAGACTAGTTGTAGTAGATACATCCAACATAGGATCAGATTCACGTTGATAATCTTTGATACATAAAACTTATAAGAACTCTATTATGACTTCATCATCCTGATCGGGATCAATAGGTATGCCTCATGATGGGTTAGAGTTATATGGATTAGGATTATCCTCAAGAAGATAGGCATTATTATTAGTCATAGTGATATAAAAAAGGGATGATGTTTCTAATGGGGAATCTAATTTAGATGTTGGTGTTAAACATGATCTTGAGGTAGATAAGACTTGTGTTGGCTCTGATGCTAAATTTGGTGTACAAGATGCAATACTTATATTAAGATATTATTCATTTGTAAATGACCTCTCATGGGGGATTTGATGTGGTGGGTGAGAGAGAGATGGTTGAGGACTAATGGGTTTGAAAAAGATAAGCCCGTAGAAGGGATCATGGGATATAGGAGGACTAGGATCATGGAGAATAGACTTGGATTCAATGGGGGTACCATGGAGGATGGGTGTGGTGTCTTGACCTTGGCTTGGAAGGGGAAGGGCTTGATTGTGATTGAGAATAAAATCTTGGCATTATTATTTTTGTTCATCTAGGGATTGAGACTAATCTGGTTCATTCTCGATTATTATGTCACCATGATCAATGAGGTCTTGGACATAATCATGGAAAGGTCAACATCGATTAATGGTATGCCCCCAAGTTTAATGATATGGATAGTATTGGTTTTATTTATATTAGGAAGGCTTAGGTTTAGTGGGATCAAGATGTTAGATACGTGGATAGACCATCAAGTTCGTGGTGACTAATTATTTGAAAAGGGCTTCCAAGGATATATTAAGGGGAGTATAATGACTTGCTTTACTTTGTGATTTATATGTGGAAGTATTATATTTTAGATCAAATAGTTTTTGATGTGATTAGGTGGATGGACTAGAAGTAGGTGAGGTGGCCAATATTAAATTCCCTTTACTAGTATGGGAAGGGTAAGATGATGGTTTATGATTAGCAGATGGAGGATTGGTATGAGATTCACATGAAGTGGCTTGGATGGGAGGTGCAATGAGTTGAAATGTATAAATACCTTCAATAATTATTATACCTATTAGGATAAGCAACAATAATATCTCATCCATAATGGTAGTTATGTATTAATCTATAAAAGTGGGGTCTAGCTTCATGGTGATGGATGAAGAGCGATGGATGATGAAAGTAGGATAATTATTGGGGATGGGTTATTGAACAAAATAGGTTAGAAAGACTAAGCTATTATGATGGATGAGGATAAGATAGAATAATGGATTAAAGACTATAATCAGATTTTAGACTAATATTAAAATAGGTGCTAATGACCTATTAATAATTCCTAATGTTCAAGCTAGAAAAAGGATTGAGGGTTTGATGGGTGCCTAGATTAAAACTAGCGATAAGATGATATGATGGGTGATAGTTATGAATAGGCAAGGATGATAAAGACTATATTAATGATGATGGGTTTCTAGATTGAAACCAACGAAGTAATAAGATGTTAGTATTATATTCAATAGTGTATGAGACTTAATCAAATGATAAATGATAGTGGATTGGGATGATGTGGATGATAAGACTAGCTCAAAACATTAGACTAATTTTGACTCAAGATAAGATGGGATAGGATTATGTGATGGAGATGGTAGGATAAAGACAAGTATGATGATAGGTGAGGATAATAAGATAGAGGGGTAATCTATGATGGTTTATACATTGTTGTGACCTAAAGAGAAATCTAGGATATGATAGGATGAGGCTAGACTATATGGTTGATGAGGACAAGGTCAAGACAAGTGATTGGGTATGGACTTAGGATAGGATGTGGAGGATGAGATATGATTAGGATATGTAGGTGATGGGGGGATGAACTAATGACATGTGGATCTAGTGATAAGATGTGACTAGAAGGATGTACTAAATAATAAAGATATGTATAATAACTTAAGTCAAGGATATACAAGGGGATGGGAAGAATAAGACAAGATGTTATGGGGATTATTAGGATTATGTAGGATAAGACATAGATGACAAGGTGTGACTAGGATATGCGATAAGTGGGATATGACTAATGATAGATGGATGTAGTGAGACTAGGTGGAAAATTAAGAAAAGATGGTGATGGAAAATAGCATGGGACATGTAAAAGTATGTACAAAAGGAAAATATTTACAATGGGATGATGATGAGGATGTGTAAGACATGATTATAATATGTAGGTTATGGAGGATTATCAAGGATGGATGGATATGGTTAAACTAGGATGAAATGAGATATTTGTGATGGGGGTGTGACCAATGATGAATGGATATAATGATAAGAGGGGATAAAAGGATGTAAAAGATAAAAATGATATGTATAAGAGGGTAAGACAAGGATATACAAGATGATGATTAGGATATTTAATCGATGAGGTAATGATCATGATGAAGGGGATGAGGAAAAGATGAGAGATAGGATAGGCTAAAGGCAATAAGAAGATGATGAGATATGTACAAAATGATATGTATAAAATACAAGGATATACAAGGTGTTCTTGGGACAAAGTGTGGAGGACTATAGGTGATTAGGATATGTGAGTAATGGAGTGTGATCAATGGTGAGTGGATATGACTAGACTGGGATGGGATGAAGACAAGATGGGAGATGAGACAATTTAAGGATATACAAGATGGTATGTATAAGAGGATGATGATAAAATGATGAGGCAAGTATATAAAAGATTATGGATTATGTAAATAATTAGATATGTGTGTCTAGGTTTAGGTGAAGGCTAACTTAGCTCACAAATAGCATGGGTCTCACATAACACATACCCAAGTAAGAAAGTTAAAACCTATGATTAGTAAACTTAAGGGTGTGTAACCTAATGCTCACACCATCAAATGGATTTGTGGGTGAGGCTATAGGCTGATGAAACATTATGGAATTGGCTAAACCCTCCAAAACACATGTGAGGTGCTGACTATTACAACTAAAGGATCCTATGATAGGTTTTCACAAGGCTTTATAGGTTCATCTCCTATATACATAATATTACATTGTGGCCCAAGTCCATATAGGATGTTGTCTAATTGCCTTGTGTATTAGAGCTTAATTTTACCTCACTCCATAGAACCCTTTATGGGAAATTCTACTTAGGTACCTCATGATAGCTCTCCTAATTTTTAGACTCTACTAGAACATGAAAATTAGTCATGTGAATGATGGTGAAATCCATGTCACCAAACCCTAAATAAAAAATGGAAGGGGTTTATAGGTGGGTTTTGATCCCCTGAAAATCATCGTAAGGATGTAAAGGGGAGAGCATACACCAACCATAGCCCTCGGGATACAAACAGACAGCTCAAAAGGAGATTAATTAATTGATTACGATTATGTGTGAGATATTTACAAGAATAAAAAAATATACAAAAGAGATATATACATAAAAAATGATGAAAACAATACAAAATGGTTGAAATGATTTTTAAAGTGCTAAAAAAAGTCTTTGACAAGTGTCTTACAAACACATAGTTAGTAGTTTAACTTTGGCACTCAAAAAGAGGTAATGTGCAAGACCAATGATTAGTAGTTTAGATAATTTTTACTTGGACATTCATATTTACTTTAAAAATATGTCAATTTGTGTCAAGAATTAAATGATTTTAAAAAGTTGATATTTTTATCCGATTTCAAAACTGATCAACCTGCAAAATAGATTAGTATGTTCAATTGATTTCAATATTTGACCAATCATTATATAATATAAGGTAACCTATAATAAATAATTAACTTTGTAAATACCCAAGTATTGAAAATTTTCCCTTTTTCTATTAGTTATTTTGACACTACATGATTAGTTTAAAAAGGTCTCAATTGCTATGACAAAATTATCAAACTAGTGATAAGGGGTCAGTTAAAGCAAACTACTACCTATCTTATATCTCTTTCTAAATTAAGTGGCTGAAAAGTAATATTAAATATTAATGATATGGTAATTTGATGACTATTAGATGAAAATTTAAAATAAAATCTTTAAAACATAAATACAAAGACACTTTTTATGACTATTTTACTCAAAATGGAATCTAGTCAAGATCTATTTGATATGATCTTATAATTACTAAAATATTATCAGCTATTGTTAAAAAAAATTGTTTTGATAACTCACTATTTTAACTTCCAAACTATAAAATTATAAAAAATTTAGAAATTTGAAATTGGCACCTAAAAACCCAAGAATATCTCAATGTTATAAAAAGATTGGATGCCCAACTTGAGATGGACTATAGGTTTGGAATGGTGGCATGATATTAAGGGAGATGGAATAAGGGAGAGAAGAATGGATACTACACATAAACCTTTCATAGATTCCAATACATATCTTCAAATATTGTAGACCTGCATTGCCTAAATACACTTTCCCAAGGTAAATTAATCCACTCACTTAGCACTCATAGGGGAATTTGCATTTGCATAATTTTCAAAAGAGACTTATCAACATGTATATCAAGTGCAAGAGTTTGTAAATATTTGAATGATATGCAAGAATGAGATTAATTATCATGGAACATGATTATTTTAGAATATAAAAGACATGGGTATATGTAGGAGGCATTAACACTGTTTCACCATCCAACCTGATTAGTTCACCTTTACCCACATACTCCCATGTTGTGGAAAAATAAGATCTTTGAAGTGGGGTATCCACGAGGTTTTAAGGCTTTTCAAATAAATGACTCAACTAGATGTTATCTCATAGAATGTGATTATTATAGTATATGCATAAAAATGGGTTTGTTGAAAAAGCTTAGATGCATATAATTAAATGAAATTATAAATCATATAACAAAGACTCAGCCACCATTACCAGCATACTACCATGGAGTGCTAAAATAGGAACTTCATAATAGAGTATAGATGCTCACCATAAATAATGGAGGGCATGTGAACCATTTGATAAAATGATACAAAGAACAATACGTTAGACAACTAGATAAAATTACTCAAAGAAGCAGTGTCTCATGGGATGCCACAATTGCAAGGTATGCCCAGGATTGATGGAAAAGGATTTGGAAGTTTTGAGTCAAACTTTATAATAGAACAATGACATCTATCAAGACATAAGTAAAGTCAGTTGGATAAATATATTACAAAAATCCATGAACATTAAAATGATGAAGCATAATGATGTTGGAGTGGGTCTAACTGACAAGACAGACTTTGTACATAATATTTGCCAATACTGCCAAATCCAAATATTAATTCAAACTGAGTACATATAGATCAATTTTGATAAAATGGCCTGAAAACCTTAAATGAACTAGAAAATTTTTAAGTTTTTATTTATTTATTTATTTATTTTAATTTTTTATTTATTTGATATAATATCATAGATCAAACCATTAAAACATAGTATTAACAAATAGTAGTACAAGCCAATCTCAATCAAAAGCACAAATTATCATTAACAAAGAGAAAGAATATAGTATTGTGACAAATATGAATCCTAAAGCCACTAACTTCTTCTTTGATCTATCCTAAAATCTCAATAAAACATACTCAAGAAAAAATATGTCATTTCTAAAGGAGGCTCAGTCACATCGTGGTTGTCAAAATATGGATGATTTTGGAGCTATATATGGATTAAATCTAACTAACTGAAACTATTCAAAACTCGAGCCACTAAGTAAATTCTAAACCCATTAACTAAGTGTAATTAGATGAACAATCTATTCAATCATACACTTAAATCTTAAAGCTAAATGATTTAAACCAAATCAAACAAAATGAAAACAAAGAGATTAGGATGATTCATTACCTTGACTAAGATTATGAATAGTATGATGCCATGATGAAGATGCTTGATGATTGATTCAATGAAGGATTGGATTGACATGTACTTGTTATGATTTTTCATAGATGGATCCAATGGAGGAGAGAAGCGATTTAAATAGAAATAGGTAAATATCTATGGTTGAAATTCAAAGTTATTTTAGAGAGATTAAGGTTTGAGGTTTATTTAAGGAATTTAAAATTCCTTATAAGCCTCTAGATTTAGAGGCTTCTAGAGAGGAGGGGTGATAAATAGAGAAGGTTATAGATTGAGTGGGTTATATAATCCTTCTTAGGGGTTAATGATGATTATATGGGGGATTATATAGGGATTAGGTGAGGATTAAGGACTAGGGGTGTAGGAGATGCCTAGAAGTAGGATAGTATAGGTGGGTAGGTGGGCCATTGGGAATTTATAGTTCCCAAATAATAGGTAAATGGGATTAGGATGGGATAATAGGGATTTAAGATAAATTAATTTATTTGTGGGGATGAATAAGGTTATTACATGAATAAATATTAAGGGGGATATTAGATAAATGGATAGGAAAGGGGGGATAAATTAACAAAATTAATTAGAATAAATGAGATGAGTGGAAATAGTGTCAACTAATAGGAATATTAGTGACATTAAATGAATTTAGTGGATTTGGATGCATACAAATACAAGTCTCAAGCTTCAAACTTCATCCATTTAGTAATTTTGAATCGGTTAACTCTGACTGCTACAAGAAATCTCTAAGAAATAAGGCCATTCCTATAGGGTCCACTCACTCACCTGACAAACCAATCATACCTAGAGGTTCTTGGGAGAGTTTAATATAACCTCCAATCAGTTAACTAGTCATGAAAAACCATTATCATCACTTTATAATAAGATCAATCTCATCATGTTATTATTCGGGTTATTTGAGGGTTTAAACCATATTATAATACAAACAATCATTCATAAAGCTTATCCCCTCATTCCAGAAACCAATGCTTAGAAATTTGAGTTAGGACCCTTCCCCATATAACATGAATATCTCAATTTATAATTTAGAGGTTACACATGCCATTGAACACTTGTAATTTCTTCTCAGGTTGAGAATCCTTCATTTTGTTCACATGAGGGACCTCAAAACACTTTTTATTGACTTAACCAAAATTTGACCTAAACTTGGTAAACATACTTAAAAAAACATGAAATACCTATTTCAATGCACACATACTCACACTTTCTTTGAAAACTAATCTTGATACCTCATTTGGACACCATCTCTCTCTTTGCTCTTTAGGCCTTTGTCCTGTAAGTCATATTAGGTCTTGAAACTGACCTTCTAACCATTGTCCAAGCTATCAATTCCTCATATACATGTCTTAAAAACTATTACAATGCTCAAAAACTATCATACATTATTCATATGCCTTGAAAATACCTCATGACACCTCATTAGGTCAGGTAGGGTCTAGAACTAGTCTAGTTGCATGCTAGGTTTGTAGGTCTTACCCCTATAGGCTCACTTTAAGACTCTCATGAGTGATACAATTATTGATATGAATTATTTAAAAACCTCATAAATTAAATTATTCCTTTTTGCATATATATCACTATGCCATTATGCTCTTTCATGCATAAGAATAGGCATCTTATACACAAGCCTTCTGAAGTCTCTAGCTAGTCAGACATTTGACAACTTTGGCACCTGATCTTGAAAAATAATTTGATGCTTCTACACCTTACTCACATGAATTATATGTTTCTTAACTAATTTAATACATCTTAAGTATGTAATCAAACAAAAACATTATTCAATGACCTCATGAATAACCTTTGACATCAATGATAATTTCAATGCCAGACCTTAAAAATAGAAACAATGCTCAACAATCTCCCCTTTGTCAATGATGGAAAACCATACTAAAAATTGATCATCCTTATATACCCATTCTATTCTTTCTCCCCCTTTAACATAAATTACAAATTGATGTCTTTAATTCCTTGGATCACACACCTTGCAACCAAAATACTCAACACACAGAACTATGAGTTTATGAGACATAAAACACACATGTTCCCCCTATCTACATGCATACATTTTTGTAAAAACTCACCTATTCTTGGAGATAATGATCATGATTCTCTCCCCCTAATTACTTGGATTCTTCAATGATTTTTAGGGGTAGGAATTAAACCTAATTCATATCTCAAGTGTTCAAAAGCTACCTTTGGAAGTGTCTTGGTCAAGATGTCTACAATCTAACCCTATATATAAACATATTCAAGTTTTAAACTTTGTTCACTTACCTATTATTTTAGAAAATGATTCCTAATGGAAATGTGTTTTGTCCTTGAGTTTATGATAGGGTTATTTGAGACACTTATATCACTTGTATTATCACAATAGATAGGCCTAGCACCATCATACTCCACCTTATAGTCTTTAGGGTCTATCTCATCTATAAGACCTAAGTGCAACATGAATATACTACAATTTACTTAGACTCAAAAGTGGACAATGCACTAATGGTTATTTCTTACTTAATAATGAAACTATGCACCCACCTAGGAAGAAGGTTCCTTCACTAGTACTCTTCTTATCATCTATACTTCATGTCCAATCTACATCTGTGTAGGATATCAAATTGAACTCTCTACTTCTTGGATACAATAATCCATACTCCATAATCCACTTGATACACTTGAGTATCCTTTTGACTATGTGTAGATGATTCTCTTTTTGATATGCTTGAAACCTTCCCACAAGACTTATTGCTTGCATGATGTCAAGTTTAAAGGTAGTGGTGTATAAAAAACCTCCAATCATTGACCTATATTAAATTTTATTGAACTTTAAATACTAATCTTCCTTACTCAATTTACATCTTGTGATCATGGGTGTACTAACTTCCTTGTAATCCTCCATCTCAAACATCTTCAACATCTCTCTTATGTACTTGGCTTATGAGATGAATATACCTTTTTCAAATTGAGTGATTTTCAACCCAAGAAATAATGATATCTCTCCTATCATATACATCTCAAACTCTTTCTTCATCACCTCTACAAAGGCCTTTGTCATGTTCTCATTATTTTCACCAAAGATGATGTCATCCATGTAGACAATTGCTATTAACTAATGGTCATCTTTTGTCTTGATGTATAGATTACTATCTACAGCTCCTCTTCTAAATCCTTGATCTAACAGATACTTATCCAATATAGCATACCAAGATCTAGGAGCTTTCATTAGACCATATAAAGCCTTTTTCAATATGCCAACATAGACTTTGTCATCTAATAGTGAGAACCTTTTAGGTTTTTCAACATACACTTCTTCTAAATTCCCATTCAAAAAGGTACATTTGACATCCATCTATTACACCTTCAATCTTTTAAATACTACATATGCTAGAAACAATATGATGGCCTCAAATATTGATATTAGTGCAAAGGTCTCCTCAAAGTCTACCCCTTTAACTTGTGCATATCCCTTGCATACCAATCTATCTTTGTTTTTAGTGACTTCTCCATCTTCATTAAACTTGTTTCTAAACACCCATTTTATGCCAATGACATTCTTGTCTTTAGTTCTAGGAACTAATTCCAAAGTCTAAGTATTCTCTATTTGTTCTAACACCTCATTCATATCACCTATCTATAATTTGTCTTTGCTTGCTTGTATAATACTCTTAGGTTCAATCTTGGATAATAGGGAATAATTCTCTTGATTTATATTACTTATCAGTCTTCTCTTTGTTTACATACCTGCATTCTTATTTCCAATGATTTGAGATTTAGGGTGATCTCTCTGAATTTGTCTTGAGGGTCCTTTTGGTCTTATCTCTCTTCAACTTATTCTTCCTCATCAAAATCTATAGTCTCTTATTCATTCTCAAAGTCTAGATTGTCTAAAGTATTCTTTGACTATGAGTGAGATTTATTTGTTTCATTAATCTTCACATTGGTGTTTTCCACTATCTTTTACAGTATCTTATTATAATATCTATAGGCTAAGCTCATTGATGAGTATCCTAATAATATTCCTTCATCATATCTAGAATTAAACTTTCCCAAGTCTTCATCATCTCTTTTGAATAAATAACATTAGTATGTCTACCCTTCCATAGTTCATAAGGAGTCTTGTTGCCATTAGTCTTTATCTATCACATATTCAAAATGTAGACATAATTGCTTACTGCCTTTCTCTAATAGCCATTAGATAATATAGATTCATTTAGCATAGTTATATCCATCTCTTAAATTGTCTTATTCTTCCTTTCCACTACCCCATTTTATTGAGGTGTCTTAGCAATTAAGAATTGTCGCTTTATTTCTTAAACCTCATATAATTCATCAAACTCATTGGAATAAAACTCTCCTCCTCTATTAGATATTAGGCACTTGATCTTGCTATTCTTATCATTCTCAAAAAGAGCCTTGAATGCCTTAAACTTGTCAAGAGCTTCTAATTTCTCTTTTAGGAACATAACCCAAGTCATTCTTGTGCAATCATAAATGAGTAACATAAATTAGTTATCTCCTTGAATGATTTGAATTATTTTAGACCCATAGATATTAGTGTGTATTAACTCCAAGGGTCTTGTAGTAGAGTACTCCTTGGACTTGAACCTTCTTCTAGTTTTATTACCATGTTGACATGCCTTATAAATTATGTTTATAGGTTTGTTTATCTTAGGCATGTTATTTACATACTTCTTAGTACTAATCTTGACCAGGTTGTCAAAGTTTACATGGCCTAACCTTCTATGCCATAGCCAACTTTCATCTATCTTGCTCATGAAACATCTCTCCTTCTTGATCTCATTCAATATATATAAGTTGTTCTCAGTCCTCTTGGCATTAGCAATTAAACTTCCTAATTTATCTTTCCTTATCTCATAAACTCTATCATGAAAGGTTATTATGTGTCCTTGATTTCACATTTGACTAACACTAAGCAGGTTATGTTTCAAACCTTCCACATACAACACTTTTGGTGTCTTGGTCTTTCCATTGTCCAAACTCAAGACACCCTTACCAGCTAGATTGGATGTTGTATTGTCTCCAAACCTCATTGTTCCTTTAGCATTATTATTTAATGAGATGAACTTATATTTTTCTCCTATCATGTGGCTTACACAAACACTATACACACACACACACACACACACACACACACACACACACACACACACACATACACACACACACATACATACATATATACACACACACACACACACACACACACACACACACACACACACACACACACACACACACACACACACCATTCCATGCCTTCATCTTGAATGTGAAAGGTAGTTTGGGTTAGCATAGAGTCCTCTTTGGTCTTTGGTTCCTCTTTGGTAAATATTCCATCTTACTTCTTGAGCTTAATCTCATCTATCATAACTTTATTTATCTTCCATATAAATGTTTAATCCTTCTTATGCACTATATGAGCTTCATATGTCTTATTTAATATTGTGGACCTTCTAACTCTAGTGGAGCAGAATATTGCAATGTGTCCTATATTGTGAAGGTGTAGCAAACAACATTTTTATACTTACCATGATTCCATGATGACTTATCATTCATTTCATTAGGATTATTGATTAGTATTTTCATGTTGATATTCTTGACTTGTACTAACCTCTCACACTCTCTCTCAAACTTTCTCATTTTGTCTATGAGATTCTCATGCTCAACCTTATAGGAATATAGTTATGTATTTAACTGGTCATACTCAACTTATTTTAAATTTAGCCTTGTGTTGACATCTTATAACTAAATATTAAGATCATTTACAATATTCTTTGATGCTTCAAATAATCAAGTGATTTTATGAGCTTAGATTCAAGGACTACTTAAGCTTCTCCTTATTCACTATCATAGTATACTTATTCACCATATAAGTTGTCTTCTTCTTTTTAATCACAAGACATATTGTGTTCTTAGGATCACCTTCAAGATATTAGAATTGTCACAACAGACCAAGATCTTATATCAATTTTTTGAAACACAAAAACTAAGATGGGGGGGTGAATTAGTCATGAAAACATTTACAACTTTATATTTCATTCATGAACTATCAAAATAATATAGTAAACTAGTAACACATTAAGAGCCATGAGAATGAGAGAAGAGCATGATACACAATACACTTATTTGAGTGGGAAAACCTCAATGGGAAGAAAATCAATGATGATTCAAATATACTATTGTCCTATAATTCAAACATCAAGATTTATTCAAGCACTAACTTCACTTTGAGCACCAACCCCAACTAGCCAAACACCAACTTGACTAAGCTTTAGCAAGCACACAATTTCAAGGAGAACCAAACCCATAGATGACTTAACACTAAATCAACCACATAAAACCTTTGATCAACTTTAAAAACCTTTGTTTCTCATATAATAGATCATGATTTCCTTCTTCATCTCTTCACATACTTCTATCCTTCTCAAACTGATCTCTAGTCTTCTTCACTCATTTAGGTCTATTGAAGATAGATTAGGTCATTTGGCCTTGATAGTCATATATAGTACCACTATTATATCTTCATGATACATTATCTACACATTTATGATGGTCTATAAGACCTATTTTAGCTCTTAAAAATGCTATATATTTTGATTCAACTCTTATTATTGTTAATGAGCCAATTATGCCTATTAGGCCTTATTATTATACTAGGCTCTTTGCTTATACACCTATTATTTATCCATGCACACTTTCCCACTTATAATTTTAATTAAATAATCCTTAGAACATTTCAAAAACATGAATCAAATAATACAATAGGCCAGGCATAACATAGAGTACCAAATCCCCTTTTTAGGACTTAAAGAGACCTAATTCAATTAAGCTTTCATTAGTAGACGTCACCATTTAAACTTTTTGGAAAAAATATCAAACTTATAATATGCAAGGAAAATATTATTAGTGGTGATATTTTTTCCCTCCTAGTTGTGCATTGAATCTCTAGCCTTTCTACAAAATACTGATGCAAGAGGATCATATTACAATTTGTGTAGTGTTAAGTTAGTTCTATTATTTATTTTTCACCTAAAAATGAGTGGTAGTGGTCAATAAATTTTGTGCATCACCTATTTTACTTTCACATTAAATTTTTCTCTCTCCCTTTTCCTTGTACTTTAGTAGGTTTAGTGTTAGTCTTAGGTGTAGAATCAAGGGAGCCAACCCTCTCTAGAGATTCACTCCACTATTTAAGTCACCCACAACCTAGGAGTTTTTTTTTTTTTTGTCAATTAAGTGAGGAGACTTTAAACACCTCCTATTTTTTCCAAGTAATTAGCCTTTATTCTCTATTTCCACATGAAGTTTCATGGTTGAGTTTGAATTAGGTTCTAACTTGATCTAAGCTATTGATCTTTATAAATCCTATGAAGAGAAATACTAACCCTATAATTAACCCGCTTTCCCCTCATATGGCTCTAAATATGCATCAAACCAACCTTTCCAAGCATGCCATTAGTCCTTTATACCCCCTTTTATTCTAAGTTAGCCTTCTCCTAATCTTAGTATATCCCAAATTGTTAGTGATATCAAGGCCAAGCTTACAAAAATTGATCAAAAAGAGAATATAATTAGAAACTTGCTTCCTCAAGTTCTTAAAAATCCTCTAGCAAGGAAGTTTCCAAGATTTTCACTCACTCCCCATATGCTAATCTAAAATCAAGAGAGGGATAAAGTTGTAGAAGCCAAACCAAAAAATATTCCAAGTTTCGCAAGGCCCTCATCCACTCCTCCAATTATAATTATTCATAAATATGAAGGTATACTATATTTGATAGGATGATTTCTATTTGGAAACAAGAGAATAAAGAAAACTTTAGCCAAAGCCTCTTTTCCTCTTCCCCAAGAGTTCCTAAATTAGCCCATTACCCCCAAGTTTTTAAGTTGGAATATTAATCCTTCAAACCCCAAACCAATTCATGAGAATATCCATCCCACTATACCGAATGAGACATTTTCCCATCCCATCATATCCCTTTGCAAAGGAGGACCTATTGTATGGAGAGAAACTAGAGATAATTTTTGGTTAAGAGGAGGGTACTTCAAGTGAATATGATGAGGATATAATCATTGGCAACCCTCTTTCTACCACTAAATTATAAAAATTAGACCTATAAAAACATGAAGAAGATAGTCTTGATGAGAAGAAGATAATTCTCCATAGTCAAGAATGAATTTTGAGGCATGAAAAATACCTCTATTGGGAAAATGAGCTTTCATTCAACATTAAAGAGGAATAAGATCAACCTAGTTGGCATGGATTTGATATCAATTAGGATGAAGTGGTTCTTGAATATGATGGGTTAAAAACCCTTCATAACTCATATTTTTATACCTTTAAAGTCTATCCATCCACTAAATAAGAAGCAAATTTATTTCCTCCTACTCCTAGGGAAGAACTCAAGGAGAGATAGGTTGGAACTATCAACTTATTTGATAAGCTCCCACTTTATGTGATGGAGGAGGAATTTGAGCATGAAAAAAAACTTCAAGTGTAGTATGTTATTCAAAAGAAAGTCCCTTATCATATTAATATTAGTTTGCAGACACGATCGCAATAAAAATATACCAATCATAATGAGATTGTTATACCAACTAAAGAGACTCTTGATTTTTGATTTGAGGAATGGGCCAAGGGTTTTTATTATCTTGGTTAGAAATACTATTTGGAAGATGAGGCTTAAAAATTCATTGTGTTTAAGATGAATACCCCTTCTTACTTGATCTCTTGAGGTCATGAGATAATATTGATGAGACTTGATAGGAGTATTTTGGCATAGTTTAAGAGTTTGAGGATATAATCCAATCAATTGCTCCTAGGATGAAAATAAAAAACATAAATGAGGTTGAAATAGGTAAGTATTAGTTTGATATCCTAAACAAAACTATCCTACATATCCCTTTAGATATAAAATAAGGCTTGGATTAGGCATGGTAGTAGTACCTCAAAGTCCTCCATGAATTTGAGACATCAACAAAAGAATGGAGTTGAGAAAAATCTTGAAGATACCCATGAAGTCATAGCTATCATACCACATTTTTATTGGTACAAATATAACATGGATAGCTTGTGATACTAAAAGTAAGGTTTGTTATTCCCACAAATCAAGTAGATTGGCCTGATCTTAATGGGAAGTTAAAAATTACTCAGTCCTTCCTAGAGGAGACAATTTTTTTTAAGATGTTAACCAAAGTGGTTATGTGAAGATCATAACCAAGTTGTGAAATTAAGTGTCAATGAACCACCATAATATTTTTTATACATAGGTATCATGTTTGATTTATCCAATCCATTATAAATCCATCCAATGAGGTGGGTTATCAAGGAGGAAGTTGATTGGCCAAGAGTGCCATATGAACAAAAGGCTTCCCTTCACCCCTTTCAATCATATGGGAGAGACTTCAAAGGTTTTTACTTTGATCCAAGGGAGATAGAGGTGCATTAAAAATTTGTACATAGTAGGTTAGCGATCTTTGCTTTCCCTAAGTGTTGATGCCCATTTGTTATTGAGTAGGTATAGTTTCCTTTCTCTTTCCCTAAGTGATTTTTCATAGTTATTCTTATTTTATTATCTATTGTGTGTGTGTGTTCAAGGGAAATAATCAATATTTTTAGTGTATCCAATGTTGGGCCATCATGTTACAATTGGTTTTCTATCTTTAGAACAAGTGTGTTGATTTCTTGCAAGACTCCATTCCCAATGGATGTATCAAGGTATATGGTCTCATTATTTAAACATGCCAACACCATTGGGAAGTCACAAATTTTTTGGCTATTTTAGCCACCAAGAGGCCTAAAGCACTTATATACAAGGAGAGGTACATTTTTTTCAAAACCAAATAGATAGAGTCCATTATAAGCATCTTGATGGTGTCTAAATTGTAGGAATATAAGTGTGATTAAATTTCAATTTGGAGCATTAGAAGGGTAGACACAATTTCTATATGTTGTGTTTATAATACATCTAGGAAGTCTTCAAGTACAAAGCAAAGATGGTAGAGTTGTAGGTCATTGGATTTTGGAGAGCTTTTAGACTATGAATATGATATAGGCATGGAAAAATGAACTAATAATATGTAATGATTTTTTAATGCATAGGATAAATGTTTCAAGTTTTATTATTTCCAAAGGCCAAAGTCAAAATCAAAAGCCTTAGCATATTTTAAAAATTGACCTTCACAGATTTTGGAAAGGAGAATAGTCTTCATGTTTTTTGTCAAAAGGATCAGTTATAGATTTTGTGAAAATGAGAGTCTACAAAAGTTTTGAATACTTCTCAAGAATTATCTAAGTCTTTTAGGTCTTCAATAAAATTTTCAAGACTTGCATTAGAATATTTGTACAAAATAAGTTTTAAAAAAAGACAAAGGCTTAAGTCTTTAGAACAATTATTTTGAAAAAATACAAGACAAAAGTCTTGACAATAAAATTCATGAAGAAGAGAAAAGAGGGTTACACGTTTACAAGAATTGTGTTAGAAGTTTTGTGTGAGAGCTTAGCAACAAAACTTGTGAAGACTAGTCATAAATTTTATGACAATAAAAAATTTCAAATAAAATTTATGACTAAGAGAGAGGGACTCACTTTCATGAATATTATGTCAAAGATTTTGCATGAAATCTTAGTGACATTTTTTGTGAAGGCAAGATGTATGAAAGATGGTTCAAATTTTTTTATGAAATGTGAAGATAATAAAAGTTTTTTAAGATACATATCTGAGTGAGGTAGATGAAGATATACAACCCAAAAAACTACCATGTGTCCTCAGGAGAATGTAGTAGATCAAATTTGATAGGCATCCACTTGTCACAAAGACATCTTGTCTAACTAGCTTAGCAATGTTGAATAAGCTCTAATAGGTTTAGGAGCTATTATGGTAGAGAAGATGGTGGTGGATAAATCCAGATCATAAGTATCATTATCCATGAATGAAATACATACTCAATGGGCAATAGAAAATAATTATATCTTAAGAGGCTATGAGTGGTAAATGAATGAGGGCTAAATGCAATTTCTAACTACCAATTCATGACTGACCATGCCTATTGTTTTCCCACAATGAGAACATGGTCTAGTTAATAACATATGGAGACAAGTGTCAACTTATAACTCCTATATCAAAAAGAGAGGTTAGTTTCAAGTAGACAAGATGAGTTATAGAAAGCCAAGAGACTCCTACACCACCTTTCATGAATCTATAATCAAGCAAAACCAACACATGTAGAAGGGGAATCTAAGACTTTTTTCTCAATCTTCTTTAAGGTTTTAACTACTCTCATGTTTGTATGATAGCCATCATAAAATTTTCCATGCCATCCTCTCTTTCCTCTATATTCTCCTATATGTACTATAGTAAGTGAAGTGGAAAGCATCCTCCAAATGAGTATGGTAAATCCCTACTGCTTTTGTAATCCCTTTGAATCAATAGATGATTGATTTTTACTTTCTTATATGATTTTGTTTAGTGTGTATTCATAAATGGTTGATTTGATCATGTGATTGACTTAGTTCTCTTTGTTTGATGTCCCATTTTTTTCACCTATATGCAGTTTAAAGTCACTCTTGTAGGTTTTAGTTAGTGTCACATATGTTTCATGCAATGATTATTAGTGTAGATATTTATTCCCTCTTAGTTTTGTATCTAATCTCTATCCTCTCTATAAAATATTGACGTAAGAGGATCATATTAGGAGTTGTGTATTGTTAACTCAGTTCTATTATTCATTTATGCACTAGAAAATGAGAGGTTGTGGTTAATAAATTTGGTGAATCACCTTTTTTATTTCATGTTATGTTTCTCTCTCTCCTTTTTCCTTGCAGGTAAGTAGGTGGTGTTAGTATTAGGTGTAGCATCAAGGGAGAGGACCCTCTCTAGATATTCACTCCACCATTTGGGTCACCCATAACCTAGGAATGTTTCCATTTTGTCAATTAAGGAGACCTAAAACACCTCAATAGAGGGTGCAACTCAAAGTGACAATAATTGTTTAATAGTGTTGATATTTTGATTTAAATGTGGGTTATCTATAAATGAAGGAAGAAGTCCCAAAATATAAATGGAATAGTAGTTGGTGTTAGAAGAGGAGATATATTTAACCTGAATATTGGCCACTTGACTACTTGTAATATGACCAACAATGTTTTTATAGTTGAATGGCATATTGTGGTAACTAAATTGACTATATTGGTTCGAGTCGATTGGTTTTGGTTCTAACCCTAATTATAAATATTGACCTAGTTTTATTATGTAGGAGGTTGTCATAGATAGGTAGACTAGTGTTGAGGAAATGGATTCTAATAAATACCTAGATTTTGATTAGAGTTTGGAGCACCATTTTTAAGATCAATATCTCTATGGTCTATTAGATCCTAAACATGCACACAATTATGAAGATGGTGGAATTTGGCTCTATGGTATTCAAAATATTCATCATCTCTATACCAATTATGTTTTATTTGGCCTTGTGGAAAGGATCAAGCATTCGATCAAATCACCATGTTTTAACCAACCAATTTGATAAATACTATTGCAAGGGGTTTGTCAAGGTCTTGTGATGTCTTATTTTGTTATAGTTCCTTTGGGGTATTTATATTTTTAAAGTGAGTGGTTGTGATGAATATTTATTTTTTATAGGTTGTATTTTCACTATTTATACATGTCTTGATTATATTACTCCATTCCCCACAATGTTTTTATTATGATTAAAAGGTTTTTGTTTTTTAAGAATACTAGTTTGGACTAGTGTTGAAGGACACACTTGGTTTTGTGAGTATATATTAATTTTAACCTTATCAATGAGTGATTTATTAATATATAATCCTTTATCAAGGATTTCCTCTAAATTTATGGCACATTATAGTCTGATATTATGTGCCAAGTCACCTTGTAAGTTGTAAGCAAAAATACCTACCAACTACTTATCTAGAAGCATATGAGGAATTCAACTAGCTAAAGCTTTCCATCTTTTGAGATATGTGGAGCCCCCCACACCCCCCCCCCATTATTCGGTACTAAAAAAAAAACCATATTTAATTCATGTTCCATGTTGTAGGATAAATGTTTCACAAACTTCTCATATAATTCATCAAAGTATTGCAATGATACCTTAGGAAGGTGCATGAACCATTCTAGCACTTACCCAACTAAAATTTAAGGGAATAATCACATCAAATAAATATTGATATAAACCACTTCCTATAAAGAAATAAAGATATCCATTAAAATATATCCAAACTTAGGCATCTCAAAATGATGTAGGAAAGGGATTTGGAAGTAGCTCATATCAAAAGGATAAAAACAAATCTCATCTAGTTTGAACTTGTGACCTTGTTTCCATGTTTGTATCCCCAAAATGATCTCTTTCATTTATTATAACTCTTGGGAAGTGGAAGAATTGATAAATTGAGAAATAGATTAGGGATGAACTTTTTTATACTGGGGATGAAGTAAGTAGGGATAGACACCCTGTTTACATTTTGATTTAGGATATAGACTCTATGACTAACATCTTGGATTGGAAATAATTGTTAGATAAGTGGTGGAAGGATATATTTATTAGGGTATGGAACTTGTTGGTTATATAAAGGTACATGTTGTTCATTCATAGGAACCCTTTATGAAGTGGGAGGGAACTATTTTTTGCTAAAATAGGTGACATGTTGATTTGAAAAAGTAACGTTCTAATTTGAAGAAGTAAGTTATTGATTAGAATAAAAATATTGGATATATTGTTGATTAAAAGTGGCCATTTTTTGGGAGGGAGTAACACATTATTGACATGTTAACTAATATTAGGTATTGGTGACCACCTTTTGAGGTGGTGGATTAATAACTTTTTGTTGTAGGTTGGCTGAAATTTGTTGGGCCTTAGGTGGAAGAGTTTGAGTGATATAAGAAATGTATAGTGTAGGATTTATTTTCCTCGCATTTTATTGTTTATTTCCTACTTAGATATTCCATGTCATTTAGATTTCCTACATTTTTGTATATTATTTCTTAGGTGTGAAGTCATAAGAGTTTATATTGACTTGTCATATGTCATAGCAGTTATCTTATGCCTCATTCACTATGGGGGTTACTCTGTTGATTGGTTATTCTTAGACTGGAGAGTTACACTCTATTTTGAGGCATCCTTGATCACATTTCATGGAGGATTTACATCCACTCCTATTTTTAATTGTAATTTATATAGATTATCTAATTTGAATGTATTGAGTTGGAGCCATTAAATTTGTTATGTGCAAATTAATCTTGGTGTATTCATAATTTGCAGATGTATGTGTTTGCCTCGATTTGGCCTTCATACAAATGGTGTTTCACATCAATTATGGTGCACTTCCATGAACCAACAGATCTATAATGTCCTTGATATGGTATCAAAGCCACACTAGAATCGCTAGTTTTTGGTTTATTATTGCAATTAGTTTTAAATTCATGATTAATTACATTTTCAATAAGAAATTTCTAGTTATTATGGTATTGTTATTTGTTGGTTTGGTTGTGGTTTTGGTCTATTTTTTAGGAAAAATCAATTTTTAGGTTTACAAGGGGGTTTCAATAGCTCCTTTATAGTGTTTTTCAACTCTGTAAAGGATCTCCACATCCCTCCCAACGTCTTATACTCTAATATAAAAATTAGACCACATTTTTTGCTCTCTAGTGGAAGTTTGGCACCTCAAAATCTTTGTTTTAAGTATGAAATAGAGTATAAATGAATATTTACCAATTGTGAACCCTCGGGAAGATTTATTTTAGCCTCTACCTGCAACCTCAAATTTGTGGGAGGCCTTTTTAAAGGCTCTAATTGTAATAACATCCCTTCAACCATGTTTTTGTACTTGGTGTTATAAAAAACTATGTTTTTTCCATCTTCAAGTCTCTGGTAACTACTCATAGCCTTCTTAAACCTCCTATAAACCTCCTAGTTCATCTTCAAACCTACATTTTTCCTTTGGTGGTGCCCAAAATTAGTTAAACTACCAGCAAACAGAAGAAACTAGGGTTTGGGTGCTTCATTTTGGCACTTCTCTTTGGTGGGCCCACTTCAAATCCAAATAATATTTCAAATTGTCTTTTCTTGTTATTTATTGGGTGCTTCATTTTGGCACTTCTCTTGGGTGGGCCCACTTCAAATCCAAATAATATTTCAAATTGTCTTTTCTTGTTATTTATTTCTCATTTGATTTATCTTTATATTCTAAAATCAAACTCTATGATTTTATTAAGTCATTTTTGAAAAATTAGCATTTAAGTCAATTTAGAGGTTTTTTAAGCCTTGTATCTCTACTTGATGAAGATGAAGGGTGAGGCTCAGATTGGTAAGAGGAAAATTCCATCTCAAAATAAAAAATTCTACATTATACACTTTGAACTAGTTCTAATGACTATTTTGAAGGCTAGGTAACTATAGATGCTAAGAAACTACACACTATGGTTCCAAGTGTCGAATCACCCCTATACCTACTAGGGACTAACTCTAAACTATCGACCATAAACCAAACCTAACTTAAACTAACCCAAATTTTACCAAACTTTAGATTTGAACCTAGACTATTGATGGTCACCCTAACCATTGATGATTAGGCATGACCACCAATAATCAGGTTTCCATCGCCTGAATAATCAAACTCCAACTTCAACTATAACTTGTTTTTCTATATTTAGCTCATCCAAATTGTGTGCAAACCAATGCATGAAAAATCCAAAAATAAACTACTTTTTGAGATTATTATAAACATATTATTGCACATCTCCTTCCTTTCTACAAAAAGAGAGGAAGAGAGAGTGAATCCAGGTCTAGAATCAATCAATCATTCGTATCTCAAGTCAGAGACCCTTGCATCAACATTCCCTTTTATAAGTGTTCTTCTAATAATATAGTGAACTAGTAAGTGTGATAGAGATCCAAAGTGTTGTTGTACATTGGCCAATATCCAAGAACCACTACTCTATCAAAATTACCCTAGACTCCATCCAATGAGTTTATCAGCCAACCACCTTAACCGTTCATCAAATTAACAACTAGTAAGCTAAGTATATATTTTCAATCACTTATCTACATTTTTTTGTTTCATAACCAACCCAAATAAAACCCATTTATCAAAACCCCATTCTGTAACCTCATCTAAATAGCCTTTTTCTTGACCAGATCCAACCCACAATAACCATCAATGGTCACTCTAACTATTGATGGTCTGTCATAACCACCAACGGTTAACCCAACCATCGATGGTCACCCCAACCACTAAGGGCCTTTGTATAAAAAAATAATATTAAGTTATTTTCACCCATTAAACCTCAACCAAATCCTAATCTGAAACCTTCTTCCTAACCATAGAAACCTACCCTACTTTATGAACCATAGCCAAGCTATTTAGCATTAGTATTGACCCACTTATTATTATAATTAGTCAACTTTATCTATTATTTTAGAAAGCACTTCTTGTATTCAATTTTAGTATATTCTATTGTTTATGAAAGTAATTTATCTTTCAAAACTTTATTGTTTAAAAGCATGGATTGATAGCCTCCAAGAAAGCTTGTGCTTCTTGGATCTATCTTTCTAGGCAATCCACCCTACTATATAACTAATCAAACCATCTCTTTGAGTGATTTCTTATCTATAGGTGATTCCTCCCAAGCTAAAGAGGAGTATCTACACTCTTTTGGATCAACACATGCACAACATATCATGTTTTTCTACCATACCCTTCTCAAGTTTCTTTTCTCTTTCTTTCAAGAACATAAGCAAAAAAAAATTGAAATATTTTGACACACCTGGTGGGACCCTTGAGTCTTTTCTTGGGTTCATAGTTTCATCTAGGTGATTTTTTATTCTTGCCTGTCTGCTCATATAGTGAAATCAAAGTTTCCTTTTGGAGATAAAATTGGTTGCATCCATTATCTGCTTGTTTATATTAACTCACATAGCTTAATTAAATCAAATTAATTAACCATAGTTCCACTCTTATGACACACATAAGACAAAACCACTTACATCTCAATAAGCATCAAACATTGACATAAGGCCTAACTAGGATTTCATTACCTAGCAGATACCTTCCCTAGCTATCCTACTTGGATTTCATCACCAAGGAGAGAACCGACTCAACTCTCTGGTCGAGTATAATCTCTAGCAGAAAATATGTCTTGGCTAAGCACTTGACATCCTTATCGTTATGGTGTGTGAAGTGAGGGGGTCAACCCTAATATCAAGACACATATTGATATACAATATAGATCCCTTTGAGATATTGAATACAACCTAAAACTAACCTAGACTTATTTTCTAGTACCTTCTCTACAAGCCAAATTCCATCATACAATTCTTAAATCTTAAGGCATAAGCCACAAGAGAGACAAAATATTACCTTAGGATTTAATGTACTTTAGTGTGTGTTTTGCTTCCTTGAATTTTCTTGTCTTTTATTTTTTTGAGTTGTGAGATTATTTGCATCTTCTTATTTTACTTAATTGCATGGTTTTAATTAGGCAACAACTAAGAAACCAATCAAATCAAGACCCACCTCCTAATCATCCATCTTCTTCTTCTCCCTCATCTATGGAGTAAATATCAGATGCAAAGAGTTCTCCTCATATTTTTGAGATTCCTATCATCCCTGAGATGGTCATCCAAGGTGATGCCAACATTGCCACCTTTTTGGATAACAACCCCATAGCTCTTCAACATTACCTTAATGTCATATTCCATTGTACCCCTACTTTAGTTCCACCTATTGACAAACCCTACAACATGCCATCCCACCTTATGGGTGACACTTTTATAGCCACTATCTCCACCCAACCTCTAGTCACCCAGGCATCATCCTCTACCAATAACCCCATTGATACTACCATTTGGAACCAACCCATGTGACCAAATAACACCCAATCACCTTCTTACCTAACTAATAACCCTCTTAGTACAAGAACCCAACCTTTGGGCATTGATACTATAGGATTACCATCTTCTAGTGCCACCATTATTCCCCTTGTCCCCAACCTACCTACCTCCACTCTTTTTCAGAGCTTGGTGGTTCCTATACCTTCCACCCTTCAACCCATTAGTACCAAAGTTACCACCTACCCTCTATTTACTAACCCAACCATACCTCCTACCCAACCTATGTTAAAATATCAATAGGTACCCATTGCACCAAACCTAAGCCATGTGCCTAACTCATAAGGGTATGTACCTCTACCTTCCACCCAACCACCTATCTCCACATATTCATATATGGCATCATCTCAACCATAAATGATCACATGCCAGTACATGGTATCTTATAAACCCCCCACAAGATACTTATCTAGTAAACCTACCTAAACCCAACATAATCTACCTTATAACTATGAGGGTACACAACCCCAAACTAACCTTGTCAAAAATTTAATAGATAAAATGACTACTTTAGAGTCATCAATTTTTGGAACCCATAATATTTTGTCATATGAATAAATATGTAATGAACCAATTCACCCTTCCATCCCCATTTTACCATACCTTCCTCAATCAAAACTTCTAAAGATCTTGCAATTTAAAATTAAAGAGGACCCCTCTAAGAGCATTTAGGTATTCATGATATATGATTACCTACGATGATGTTCTCTTTCTTCGTACCTTCCCCATGTCTCTATCAGATCCAACACTAGATTGGTATAGTGATATTACAAAGCACTCCTTTTTTTCCCAACTAGCTTAGATTTTATTAGATCACATTTCCATAAACATCTCTAAGAAAGTCTCCATCACTAAACTCTACTCCATTAAGAAATTTGATGATGAATCCATTACCTAATTCATGGCCTATTGGAGAAGTCTAATAAACCAACTCTCTTTCTCTATACCCCAACCTGAACTAATCAAACTCTTTGCCTAGGATTGTGCCAAACACATCTCTCTACCTTATGGGTTCAAAGCCTCAAGACATTTGATGAATCTTTCACCATGGCATCAAAACTGAGAGAATAGAGCCATTGATGAGTGGAAGTTGAATTTGAGAAACAAGAATTTGACCTTTAAATCAAATGTGGTTTCCACCTCCAAACCGAATAACCAAACCAATAATAATTCCAATAATAGTGGAACCATGAATGTGGTTGTCCTTAAGACAACCCCTCCACCTATTTTTAACCAATCTAACTCTTCTAATTCCTCTAATAAAAATACCAAGAACCCAAACTGCAACACTTTGAAGTAATTTAATCTACTTGGGGATTCATATGCTTTGGTCTTAGAGAAATTATTAAATTCTAATATCATACAAATTACCCTAAGCAAAACCCCATAACAATTTGATTATTCTCATTTTACACCTAGTTGGTATAAAGAGAGTGAATTATGCACCTTCCACCGAGTCATTGGGCATGACGTTAGTAGATATAACACCTTCAAGAATGTTTTCCAAACCCTCACTAACAAGGGGGAACTTGTTTTGGATAACCCCAATAGACCCTTGAACCAATCACTTAAAATATTCAGAGAACTGTTCCCCAAACATGCTCCTTTTGCCAATAGCAAAAACAAAGTAGAATCTTCTCATGCTCACGAGACCCATACTATCAATATGGTTCTTGGTGAACTCATTACTAAGGAGACCATAGACCAAATCACCTCTTCCCCTACTCCACTTATTTAGGTAGTGGATTCACCAACCTCTCCCTTGATGTGCACACCAAAAGAAGAAACCCTTCCTAATTTATCATTTTACTTAATCATACAACAATCCACTCTTCCTCTAGCAATCACCCTAAGAAAGAAACAACTTTACCTACACCTCCCACAAAGGAATTACCTTCCTAGAGACTAGGACCTCTTAATTAGGAAAAGGATGAAGTAATCACTCCTCCCCTTTAACCCTTGGGTCTATCTTTTGAATCCATTACTGGAAGATTTAGACCTATCTATAAACCTTTCTCTAGACTAGTTAAAAACTTAGAATTCATATCTAAACCTAACTTTGACTGGGCTACCTTTTGGTAATTATTTGGTCTCCTGTATAAATCCAAACATGAATTTCCTTTATCAGATCAACCCACCCTTTCTACTCTTAAATCCACTATTACCACAATGCAACCTTTGGACACCTCTACCCATCAAACTATGGTATCACCATCAAAACCAAACTCACCCAAAGTCACTAAATCACCTCCTACCATCCCAACAAAACCCACCAAGAACCTTGGAACATTTCCTACCCAAAAATTTACTCACTCATCAATCAAGTTGGATTTAAACCCACTAAACCTACCAAACAAACCCCAATTTAACCAATAAAGAAATTAAAGCCACCTAAGAGCCCAAAAATTAGAACTTTCCTTCCTTCCCTGATTTTCCCTCTGTAGACACCAAAATTGTGTCGACTCTCCTTGGTCCCTTACACACTTATTAATTTAAAATAAAATATTATTTTAAATTAATAACATCACCCTTGACATCACCCATGACACCTCACCCCTAAGATCATTTCCTACCCCATGACTCACCCTATGACTAAGTCATCCCAATCATAACTAACTAAGACTTATTCTCACCCCCTATTTATTCACTAACCAAATCTTGTGCATATTTAGCCCAACCTTTGACAATTCTCCAACAAACTATGCACTTGGCGGATGGAGAATGGGCTATTAAGCCCTTTTACCAGTTCTCTACCTGCCGACATCGATCAACTATCGGCCGATGCCAGAGGGATCACCAACTTCAGTTACATAAACTGACGTCTAACACTGAGTTAAGCCCTTAGCTCTTATCAATCAGTTCTTAGACTCTGTTACGGGCTCTTGGATGCTGGAAATCACTCTGGGACTCTTTCAATCATTCTTCTCTCTCTCACTCTTGGACGCGTAGACTCTGAGACATCACCAGGCGTCAAACTTCAACTAACGCTCCCTTGGCCACAAAGACTCTACACAAATCACTCCAAATTGAATTAGAACATTGCATGAAGTCTTCAGCATCAAGCCACAATAGGTACAAGCGTTCAACACCTTGGTTCTTCATCTCACCAGAGCTAAGTCTTTCTTCTACCCTTTCATTTTAGTAATTTAGAAAGCATTAGTAAATAGTTTCTATTTACTATTTTCTAAATACTATCAACCAGACTAGACCCAACCTTCAACCAGACCCAGCTTTCTCCCTGGGGAGGCTGAGAAGCCTCCCTCTCACCCTTACCCTTTTTTGACAACCTAGCATCTATCTTTGTCCTTCAGTGGACCTTATTCATTTCCCTGCAACCCTGCACAGACCTTTTAGACCTAGACTCCTTCTAGACCTCTCTATCGACCACAAACCCATCCAAAACCCATCCAAGGCTATTGCCCTGACCGACATCGACCATTTCCCCTACTGATGTCAGTAGCATAACTGATGTCATCAACATTGACCAACCGATGCCGGCAGACTAACCGACGTTAGCGACTATGGAAGGCTTATAGCAGAACATAGGTACACGTTGTCTACTTTTTGTTTTTTAGTCTTTCATTATTTCTCTTTATTCGACACTCTTTTTATCAATAAGTGGACTGTCATCCCTCAAAGAAGTCTTTGCACTTCTGGGACCAAGCTTTGCTTGGCAGTCTACCATATATCTATCTAACATTTTCTTTGTTTAAGTCTTTCTTATCTACAGGTGTCATCCTCCATAGCTAGAGGAGATCCTTCAATCATCTAGATACAGTGCACAGCTTAATCTGGGTATCATCTAACCCTTGACCATTATCTTTAGTTTTTTATTTCTTTTGAATATTAAATAGCAAAAATGAGTAGAAACACCTTCTATTTTGGGACCCCATCCTTCTACCCTAATTGGGAAACCAAACATCCCAATCAATACCCAACCACCACTTTTGGTTACACCATCACTTTTACTTTCATCCACACATATTTTCACTGAGCTACCAATGGGCATACCTCTTATCTCCTAATCAGATTTAAATAAACCAATTATCTCCCAAATGTCTACCCTAACACTTTTTAACCCCAAACCCTCACACTCTCTACCAAAACCCAAACCATCCACCAAAAACATCCCTTCACCCAAGACTTTGAACATCAAGACCACTCATAAAAATGTTTCCACCCCCATTTCCAAACCTCTACCACCATTGTATGAATCTTACTCCACCATCTCATAGAGGTTATTATGAGCATCTTGCTTAACCTTGCCACCTATCATACCATTTGACCCACACAGTACTAAACCATCTGGGTACAATGACAAATTGATATGTTCATACCATAAGACACCTAAGCATGACATGGAGAACTATAAATCTCTCCAAGTGATAGCCCATCAACTATATCACAAGGATGACTTATTATCAAATGAGCCTCCTATGAGCTTGGCATTGATTGAAGAACCAACCTTTATTAACTAACACCTACCTACCCTTTCACTCTCACTTTAGAGTGAATAAGAACTAAATAAATCACCTCACTTGACTCCTCTCCCAATCCATACAATCCACATGGTCACAAAATCACAACCAAAGGATAAAGGGAAGAAAAAGGTTTAAATTACTTGGACATATCCCTCTTCCACCACCAAACCATCCATCCAATATTAAGCACCTTCACCTTTAACAAAACCCAAAGTGTCTATCTTGGGACCCTCTCACCCCAATCCCTCTGAATCAATCTAACAAGTAGTTTTTAAATAACTTCACCAAACCTCGATGAAGATGAGATTGTATGAACTAATCAACACCTCACCCAATCATCACCTATAAATGATAAAAGTGTTGTAATCCATAGAAGTTTGAGCAAAAGACCCTCAACCTTTAGTAGCCTTGGTCGGAGCACTTCACATTTCCAACCTTATTACCTCTAAGGATTAAAAAATATCTTCCATCCATCTAGATGATACATATCCTCCCTTCTTCATTACCACTTATATCAACCAAACCTGCATCAAGAGGTTTATGATTAATGGAGGAGATAATATCAATATCATCTCCTCCCATGCCTAAAACTAGCTCAAAACACCCAAGAACATTATGTCAAAAATTTGAGTAGTGCTTTGATTATTTAATGATACCATGACCATGACTTTAGAATCTATTGTCCATCACATTCACTTAGGACCTTGCACCCTTCCTAAACTCTTCTATGTATTAGAAGGAGAGTTCTAGTAAAACATCTTGTTGGGATGCCATTGGATTCATTGCATGGGTTTTTTGCCATCCACTCTACATCAGTGCATCAAATTTGAGCAAGAAGGTCAAGTTGTTACCATACAAGCTGACTCCAATCCCTTTACATCATGTAATATGACATACTAACCTAATGATGTCCTTCTTCCCCCATCCAACTAGCCATCATCAATAAAAGATGAAACCCCATCTTATTCTACCAATGAAGTATCCACCAGTTCTTCCATCCCTTCCATCCAAATCCCCATAAAGGACCCTTTGGAATCAACCTTCCAATGTATTTTTTTGGGGGAGTTTCACCTTCTTACCATTGATGTTTTTCCTAGTCCTCAAGAGTATGGAAAATTTGACAACCAACCTAATTATGACCCCAATATAGAAATAATTATTCATTTCAGACCTCAACTTATCAAACCAATTTCATTTATGGGGAACTTGACAATCCCCTTGGTATTTCTGCCACCTCTTCCTCACTGTGACCATTCACCTCCAGTTTTTTCTATCTGGATAAACCTAAATTTGATAAAAACATACCTCTATAAGTATGTTTGGAAGGGATTTGTCCTAGTTTATTATGAACATGGATCACATGAGTTTCTTCCAATCAAAACCCAAAAACCTCATGAAAAACATGGTCTCAATTTCATGCCACCTAAATAATAAACCAACCCACATCCTATTACTAGCATTGATGAACACATACCTTCCTTGTCAACTCTTTCTCTATCAATAATTAAGGATTTTGATATCACCCCCCCTAACTTTTTTTTCATCAACATGATCAACCTCAAACCCCTGACTTATCAAAAGGATGGGGTAATCGTAACCATCCCTATGACCCATCATAAGATGATAATAGATGACTCTCCTACCATTAATAGCATTCAGTATCAGGATGATGATTCCATTCTCACCTACCTTAGTACACCAGATTCTTCTATAAATAAATCCCTTCCCCCAAAGACATTAACCATGTTGAATGAATCCACCATAGATATCAACTTAGGCCCATTGAACAACCCATGTATTATCAAAATTGGCTAGTCTCTCAATTTCTAAGAGCTTCCAGACTTCCCCTCCTTCCTTCAAGACTACAACATAGCATTTGCTTGGTCCTACAGTGACATGCTATGAATTTACCCCTCCATTACTACCCAAAACATAGTCACCAACCATGATGCTAAGCCTATTACATATAAACTTTGATGAATACACCCTCACATAGCCCTTCTCATCAAATAAGAGCTTCAATATCTCCTATCCATCAATTTCATTTAACCCATTGACTATCCATAATGGGTCTCAAACATCATACCTATCACCAAATCTAACTCCCTACTCCTTAAAAGTATGGGAAAATTGACCACTAACATGGTTATGACCCCAATATCATAACCATTTTTCATTTTGGACCCTCAACTTGTCAAACCAATTTCATCTATGGAAGGCTTGATAAATCCCTTGGCACTTCTGCCATCTCTTTTTCACCTCAACCATTCACCTCCAAATTTTCTATCTAGATAAACCAAAATTTTCCAAAACATACCTCTACATGTGTTCTTGTAAGGGATTTGGCCTAGGTCAGTATGAACATGGGTAGCATAAGTTTCTTCTAATCAAAACCCAAAAACCTCATGAAAAACATGGCCTTAATTTCATGCCACCTAAACAACAAACTAACCAACCTCTCGTTACCATCATTAATGAAGACATCCCTTCCTCGCCGACCCCTTTTCTATCAATAGTTGAGGATTATAATATCATCCCCCTTGTAACCATCCCTATGACCCATCCTAAGATGATAGGAAATGACTCTCCTATCACTAATTCCATTTAGTGTCAAGATGATGATTCCATTCTCACCTACCTTGGTACACCAAATTCCTCTATCCAAAAATCCCTTCCTCTAAAGACTTCAACCATATTGAACAAATACACCATAAATATCAACTTAAGCACTCTGTATAACCCATGCATTATCAAAATTTATCCAATCACTCAATTCCAAAGAGCTTCAATAACTCCCCTCCTTTGTTTAATACCACATCATAGCATTTGCTTAGTCCTACAATGATATGCTAAGAATTGACCCCTCCATCACTACCCACAACATAGTCACCAACCATGATGATAAGCTTGTTAGTTAGAAACTTTAGTGAATGCACCCTTGCATAGCCTTTCTCATCAAAGAAGAACTCCAATGTCTCATATCCATCAATTTCATTCAACCCATTGACTATCCCTAATGGGTCTCAAGTGTCATGCCTATCACTAAAGTTATAGGGGGACTATGCATTTATGTAGAATTTCATGACCTCAACCTTGCTTGCCCAAAAGATGACTTTCCTCTACTAAGCATTGACTAGCTAGTTGATCTTACATCTAGCCATGATATGTTATCTCTTATGGATAGATTTTCAAGTTATAATCAAATCGTAATTACCCATAAATATTAACACAAAACTACATTCATCACCCCATGGGGGACCTTTGGCTATAGGATCATGCCTTTTAGACTAAATAATGTTGGAATAACCTACCAAAGCACTTTCACTTACATCTTCCATGACCTTTTTCATAAAATCAAAGAAGACTATGTTGATGACCTTATTAGAAAATCCAAATGTTATAAGGATCATTTGATCATTCTCAACATTATCTTTGAGTGACTTATCCATTACCATGTCTACCTTAACCCCCAAAAGTGCATTTTTGGGGTCTTGCTAGGAAAACTCCTTAGCTTTATTATCTATCTTTAGGGAATCAAAGTTGATCTTTTCAAAATAAAATCAATTCTTGACATGATTCCTCCAATCAACCTCAAACAACTCCACAATTTGTAGGGGAAGCTCTAATCCATTTGTCACTTTATCTCCTAGCTCTCAGACCAATGCCTACCCTTCTATTACCTTTTAAAGAAGGATGTATCTTTTAAGTGGAGCAACAACTATCAAAATGCCTTTGATTCACTCAAAGAGTACCTTTTATCTCCACCTATCCTCACCCCTCCCAATGATGATCAAGATTTATACCTTTATATCTCTGGCACCAACCACTTCGTAGGGGCCATGCTTGCTCATGAGGATGAACAACAATAAGAGTAAGTTATTTACTACATCAAATACACACTTGTAAAATATGAAACTCAGTACACCCATATTGAAAATCTTTTCTTAGCCTTAGTATTTATGGCCACAAAGCTTCACCACTACCTTCTCAACCACAAGACCTATGTCATACCCAACATTGACCCTCTCAAGTATATGCACTCCAAGCCATACCAAAACCAAGATATGGACAAGTGGGTCCTACTCTTAGCTGAGTTTGACCTTTAGTTTCTCCAATAGAATTTAATTAACCCTCATGAGTCCATCATGACCCTCTCTTACCCAGACTTAACCTATCAATTGACCATGTTTTTTTATGAATAAAAGTGTCAACATGGCGGGGGAGCTAGAATCATCTTTATACCCCTTTATGATGAACCTCTTCCTTTATCCTTCAAGCTAGATTTTGAATGTATGAACAACATGGCTGAGTATGAAGCCTTAATAATAGGCCTTCAAATAGCATTAGCCTTGGGAGTCAAAATGATCAACATTTTTGGTGACTCTCAACTTGTGGTCAATAAAATCAATGTATCTTACCAATGTAAGAATGATGTTTTTCAATAGTAAAAATAACTAGTTGATGTGATCTTAGCCTCATTTAAACACAATTGTATCCAAACCACCCCATGATCTATGAATAAATTTGTTAATATGATGGCTTCCCTTGCCTCTCATATCCCATCTGCACCCTCTAACTCTAATATATTTGTCATTATCCATAGACTTACCTAGAAATCTTATGTCAAACCAAAATCTCCCACCATATTCAATGTGGAGGAGACCCAACTGAACCTTTGGTATCAATATACCTTTGACTATCTTAACCTTGCCATCATTCCTTTTGGTATTTTAAGGAATCAAAGATTGTTTATCCAAATTACCTCATGTTATACCATTTTAGGGGGAATTATTTATAAGCCTAGCTTTGATGGTCTCCTCTTTTGGTGCCTACTTAGTCATGAGACCTCTCATGTTATTAGGGAAATATATGACAAGATCTGTAGGGGACACTTTAGTGGCCTAGCCATTGCTAAATTCATCCTTCACCTTGGATACTACTGGCTTACCTTTAACCAATACTATTATGATTATGTGAAAAAATGTATTAAGTGTCAACAACATGCTAATCTATATCACGCACCTAGCCATAGTCTTCATGTATCCACATATTTTTAGACCTTCTCATAATGGGTTCTGGACCTTGTTGATGAAATTAAGCCCCATTATTTACAGTGACATCATTCTATCATTATTATGATTGAGTATTTTAAAAAATGGGTATAGGTTATTCCTCTTGTCTTAACTAAAGCTAAAAATATTATTGACTTTACCAATCATCACATCATCTATTATTTTAGTGTTCCTCATAAAATCATCATCGATAAAGGCAAATTTTTTAAAACAAACAAGTCCAAGGTCTTTAAAATGCATTTGGCATCAATTTAAGTTTCTCTTCACCCTATCATCCTTAAGAAAATGGATTGGTATAATCCTCTAAGAAAACCCTCAACAACATGCTAACTAAAATGGTTATTGCATCTGGTTGAGATTGGCATTTACACATCCCATTTACCTTATATGAATATCATACTAGAATTTGAACTCCTATGGGTGCTACCCCTTTCTCTCTAGTTTTTGGATCAAAGGATATCTTACCTCTAGAAGTCCAAATTCCCTCTCTTTGCATATCCTTGCAAGATCTTGTCTCTGATGGTGATTATCATCAATAACGTTTAACCCAACTTGAGTTACTTAATGAGCATCATTTAGAATAACTCATTCACTTTCATGTCTATCAAGAATGAATCAAATATGCCTATAACAAACACCTTAAAGAGCAAGAATTTAATATTGGAGACCTCATCCTAAAGGAAAATCAACATGTCACCAATATGGAGAAAAGCAAGTGAGGAAAATTTGCTTTAAATTGGCTTGGACCTTATATCATAACACACAAGTATGAACTAGGAGCTTACCAATTATCCTCTCTTGAGGGAAACCTAGAGCCCGAACCCCTCAATGCTTCGCATCTACGTCCTTTCTTTTATTAAAAATGATCAAACTCATCTTTTGTATATCTTCAGCTCATCCCATGATTTCACACCACATTAATCTCCCTATGTTAGGTGGAAACTAATTAAAAATTAAATCATGTGATTATCCATCATAATTATAGCCTAAATCTTGAACAATGGGTATTATGGATCTACACATGGCATGATTCTCATGTTACTTTCTGCCCCTTTCCTAGGATATATTCCCATGGTTTTTTTCACCTAAACCTCTTTCACACCTACTCAATATTCTTGTGATTTTATCTTTTCCTTCATACAAGGAGACCCTTATGCCTATATAAGCAAGTCTATGTCAATCAAAATTAAAAGTAAAGTCATAACCAAAAACAATCATGGGTCAATCCTAGTATTCATAGATTGCTCCCTTGAAAAAAAAATTGCTGAAAACATATATAAAATTACTCAAAATAAGGTAGACTACTCCCTTGAAGGATAGTTATCAAAATTATTAAATAAAGCACACAAATTTAGGCCACTCCCTTGAAGGATGGTTGAGTAAAGTATTTGTAAAAGTGTAGTAATTTATTGGAAGCTTCCCACATTGATAAACTTCCCCAGCCCTCCCAAGAAACAAAAAAATAAGAAAAAAACCCATTATCAATCATCAATAAACTCAAAAGAATTTTGAAATCCACAATTAGATCTCATAATCATAATAATTTTGAAACCTAAAATTGACTCTCATGAGTAGACTTCCTAAATCAATCAGTCTACATTTTATATGACATAGACATGTTTATATTAACTCTTTGATAACCTCTTGAAGAGGCATGGTATTATCAAAAGAAGGTTTTGTTTTCATCCATCTCCCCTTTATACACTATAAGCAAGTGATTTTTTAGCTCACTTGACATAATGTGATCAAGACACCATTTTAACAAACTAATGAATGATAATGTGAATCACTCAATGGGCTTATATTCATTAAACCAATCCAACTTTGGTTTTGTTTTAGTCATTTCCAAAGAAGAAACATCATGCCCTTTTCTTATCCTTTCATAATTAGTTGATATATTCCCTTAGACATTTATCTCTTGATTATCCACCCTTTCTCACAAATAGTTTTGTTATTTAACTTACTTTATATGCTTCACCTTAAAAAAATGACCATAATCATAACCACATCATATCATCATCATATCATAAATAAAAATAGACATCATTAGAATAAAGCATATCCATGCACATACTCATTACCATCAACATCATCGCATCCATGAATAATAAAGCAATAAACCAATTTAAACACATGTCTACATATAAATGAGGAAGCATATACTCATTAAAACAATAAACCAATTTCACGACAACAATATTAGCATACCAACATCATAGCAAAAACCATCCATAAACAACATCATCAATAACAATAGTCATAACTATCATAAACCTCATCCTAATCATCCATAAACAACATCATCAAGAACAATAGTCATAACTGTCATAAACCTCATCCTAATCATCCATAAACAACATCATCATCATAGAAAATTAAAAAAAAAACCATAAATAATAATCAATGTGATCAACACCATAGCATTATCAATTCATCATACTAATTATTATCATATCAAACGTACCAACTATAACCATCATATCAATATCATCATGAACATAAATAAAAATCCATCTCATCACATTCCTAGCTAGGTGAGTCTATATCAACATCCATGTCCCTATTATCATGAGCATGACCATAATCAATAATCACATCATTAAAAATCAACATGAGCATCACAACCGTGAACCATAATCAATAGACAAAGATCATATCTATAAATCAAGAGTATATAATCAACGATAAACATCATCATGTATACAAAAATATACATCTATCTCTCAAAATAAATATGCATCTCACTACATCAACTCATAGGCTGATATCAAAATTATATACATTAACATATGTGATGTCTCATAAAAAAACTAAGAACCTGAGGCACCACTACCTCCTAGTGTACCACTATCCCCTAGAGCCTATCCTCTTATACATGTCTAGTCAAGTATAGATGTATCCCACTAGCCTAGTGTTGTTTTACCTAGACCACCTATGATCCCAACCCTAAACTCACCCCATCAGAGCTCATCTAGATATTTATTGAATACTATGGCCTCATAATACTATAGCTCCTACATAGTCTCTATGTATCTCTATATAGGGATAGTCCCTGAGAGTGCTACCACTATTGGGACTCCACTTCCTACCTATCGGAGAGAATCTCTCTCCTATGTCACCAAAGCTAGCATATCTCTAGCTTGATCTCTCTCACTTGTGACAATATCCAAATGACCCTATGTTGTTATCAATGATGCCTATAATATTATCATGGAGGCTTATGTTGCGGCTAGTGCTACTCGTGCTTAGTCCCTTTGACCAATAATTATTTGTATATCTAGGGAAAATCCTACCCTAGTACTTACAAACCACCTCCACTAGCTGGGTCAACACCTATTGCCTGCTAACCACCATCATCTACCCCAAAATTAGCCACTGCATATGGCGTTTGGTACCATGGAGGATATACCTATGTAACACCTGCATCATCTTAGTCTATCTACATGGGTAACTCCTCATGATCAAAAAAATATAAACTAGCTATGGCTTTGGAAGTAGTAGCTCTACATCCTCTTGCCTATATCTCAGGAATGTAACTAAGATATTTTTCACTAAGCCAAACTATCACTATACCCTATCAAAGGGAATGAGCTTTGTATCACCCTCTTGCCTACCAAAAATCCATCTAAAACTCTACAAGGATAGTGTATTTCTCCTGTAGTGATCCCACTCTGAAAACTTGACATAGGGTCTCTAGATAATGTCTTTGACAACTAAGGCATCTAGTGTACCTCTAAACCAATCAATCTCATGAACCCCTCCACCTAGTCTAGAAAAGGAAAAATTAGATCTCTACCTCATAAACCTAACTCTAAATTCCATTTACACATACCCCTCATATGGTATCTAAATCAATTTTAGCACCCAGATGTGCTCATAGGCCCAATAGTGGAGAACAAATCCAATGTTGATACCATACCTCATATGGGCTTTGAATCCCCATAGCTCCTTGTATATCTAAACTAGTAACATAGGCACCCAATCAAACACCATGTGGCCCAATAAAATCTCAACCAATACCCCCAGTAATAGAAAAGGAACCTCTCACTACTTTAATTTGGTATGATAAAGCATAAAACTACCATCATCATCATCAATATCTTCCTATCATATCTCACCCTCTAGTATAATGGAGTGTAGTTTAAGCCTCCTACATGCCACCTCATCAAGTTGAGATCATATTTATATAATAGCTCTATGAATTCATATTAATCCTCCCTCTCTTTATGAAAAATTATCTCACCTTGAATGGGTATCCATGTAATCCTATGGACATCCTCTAGTAAGATGGTCATCTCACCTATAGGTAAAAGAAAGGTGTTCATGGTAGGATCCCATCTCTTGATGAGTACCATGATCATTTCCATATCCCATAGCACATGATGGTAATGTATTAAAGCACCAAGGCCCACCTCCTCCATATGAGCCCAAACATATGTAGTCATCCCTTGATAAATCTCAAGAAAGACATGAGGCACTTTATCATGCATCTATATCTGCTCCTGTGCTTGTAAGGTTCGATAGCCAACAAACTTAGTTCTCTATACTATTTTTTGCCTACAAAATCTACCTATCACCCTACATTATTTAACTATTTTACACCTTTGTGCCTCAGCCTTACCTATTCATACCATTACCTATTAACCTCAAACCTTCAAATTACCCTTCAAACATTCACCTTGCAATCACTTTTTCAAACATTACCTTTTTTTTTTCAAAAATGAAACCAAACCTTATTGACTGTCGATGGTCATGGTGACCACCGAAGGTCAAGTAACAACATATGATGGTCCATCATTGAATTTTGATGGTTGATAATGGCCATCAATGGTCACTATGGGTGACTTAAATTGGAATTCCCAAATCTTACCCTCACCCAAAACTACCAAACAATAGTTAAACACTTGCCAATTAATACCCTTACACTCTACCTTACCCCCTACCCAAACCTTGACTATCTAAAATATTAACTACCATTTTAAATTTCAAATTTACACCATAAAAACTAAACCTAGGGCACAACCCAACCATACCTACATATACAACCAAAAAACCACCTAAATTTAAATCACAATGCATTTACTCAATTAAACTACTCTATCAATTGAAAATAACCCCTACCTCATTCATCGACCATCATCGAGGAGGAATCTTGGGACCCACTACTTGGCCACATCCTCATTCACCCTAAATCCTAGCTAGGTCCACCCTCCAAAGCTTGATAAAAAATCTAACTCAACCACTTACCCAATTATCAAACATCATCAATGTTTTCTTGCACAAAATGCCAGGGAGTAAAATGCTAAAGTCAAAATTTTCTAATGAATGAAAATGACCTATGGCCTCACTTTTTGTATCTAACCTTTTAGGATTTTCACCTAACCACCAACGGTCATTGTGACCACCAACGGTTAACCTCAAGAACCCTCATCATTGAAGTCTAGGGGTCTTGGGTGTTTCTCTCCACCCAACCAAATTTTAACAAAAAAATTAAACAAAGCAAGTGCCTATCCAACCCATTGTCTACCACTAAAAACTACCCATTTTTTACCCACCTTACCATTGACCATATCACCTCACCACTGGCCATTTTGTCCCAAAATATTACATACTTTATGATAACCTTTCTTGGTCCTTTTAACCATACCAACTACTCACCATGTTGAATAATTTTGAACTTGCACACACCCAACCATTCGCGTCTTCTTGAGAACACTTCCTACTTTAGATACCTATGAATACACCAACCTCAGCTAAGATACTTGTATTTACAAGTGTAACCCAACCATCACATATAGTTATGTGGTCGACTTTTCACTTGTCTTTTTAGCACTAACCTTAATTTTTCCCAACCATAGTAACCTAGTCAATACACAATCTTGGATATCGCACTTTTTTTGCACTTTATGCACATGTTTGTACTTCATTACCCAACCTATCACTCTCCATCATCACTTTAACCACTCATTAAAACCACATCTAATTATATTTTGCCTCATCACTTCCTAGTTTGAAAGTAAACACCTCTTCCCATCCTAGAGGAAACCAAAACTTCAACCTACAATACATTTTTATTTTATATCTTATTAATACAAATGACATAATAAAATGGGTAAAATATAAATTCTATAAAACCACACACTATGGTTCTAAGTGTCAAAACATCGCTAGACCCTCTAGGGACCAACCCTAACCTATCAACCACAAACCAAACATAAGTCAAACTAACCCACCTTTTATCAAACTTTGCCTTTGACCCTTGACCATCAATGGTCACCCTAACTATTGATGGTTAGGCATGACTGCCAATGGTTAGGTCTCCACTACCTGCATAGTCAAACTTAAACTATAAATTTATTTTTTATATTTAGCTCTTCCAAATTATGTGTAAACTAATGCATGTGGAAGCTAAAAATAAACTTGTTGAGCCTCTTGTTAACATATTACTACACCTCTACTTCTTTCCTACAAAAAGAAAGGAGAGAGTGAATCTAGGTCCAAAATTAGTAAATCATCTATATCCTAAGCTAGACCCCTTTACATCAGCATTCCCTTTTGTAGGTGTTCTTTTAGTAATACAATGAACTAGCAAGTGCGACAAAGATCTGAAGTGGTACCATCCATCAAATAACAACCAAGTATAGTTACTTTGTTTAAATTGCCCCAAAATCCATTTAATGATTTTATCAGCCAGCCACCTCAGCCATTCATCAAATCAATAATTATAAATCTAAGTATCTATTTTTAATCACTTAGTTACTTTGTTTTTGTTTTGCAATTAACCTAGCTTAAACCCATTTCTTAGAACCCCATTCTATGATCTCATCTAAACAACCTTTTTATTGACCAGATCTAATCCATAGTAAGCATTGATAGTCACTCTGACCATCGATGGTATATCCTAACTATTGATGGTTAGCCCAACTATTGATGATTACCCTAACCACTAACAATCACCCTAACCACCAATGGTCATTGTGTGATAAAATAACAAGTTATTTTTACCCACTAGACCTCAACTAAATCCCAATCTCAAATCCTTTGCCTGACCACATAACCCTGACCTATTTTTTGAACCACACTTGAGCTATTTATCATTAGTATTGACCCTCTTATTACTATAATTAGTCAACTTCATATATTCTTTTAGCAAGCACTTCTTGTATTTAATTTTAGTATCTTATATTGTTTATGCAAGTAATTTATCCTTCATAACTTGATTATTTAAAATTATGGATTGAAACCCTCCAAGAAAGTTCATACTTCTTGGATATTACTTGCTAGGCAATCCATCCTACTATATAGCTAATCAAACCATCTCTTTGAGTGTTTTCTTATTTGTAAATCATTCTTCCCAAGCCAAAGGGGAGTGTCTATATTCATCTAGATCAATGTGTACATAGCATATCAAGTTTTTCTACCATACCCTTCTCAAGTTTATTTTATATTTGTTTCAATAACATAAGTGAACTTTCTTTGAAATAGTAACTCCTTAGCATTAGTCATATTTTAATCATTCAGTTCAATTGTTTATTGAAAATGGGCTATTGACATAAATTTGTTTTGTTAATATCTTGTAAATGGTAGCTAGAAATTGAGCACCATATTTTATAAAATTGTGTATTTTTAAATTCCCCACATAGCTAGCCCATTTTCATTATAAAACACATTGACTCATAAAGTTATAAATTTGATTTGGGGGGTGTGTTTTGGTTTGTGATTTTGCTCTACAATTCTCTTCCTTCTATGCATTTGATTTATCCAACAACAAAAACACATTAATATTAATTATTTAATGGATCTTATCATTTTAAATGCACTCACACCCTTCAACCAGTAGAAATGGAAAAGTAATATTATAATATTTTTTCAGGAGTAAAGGGTTATTTCACATAACTATGCGTGTAGAAATTGAGCCCATAGCTCATGTAGACAAGATAAAATGGTTTAATAAATGTGTTGAATATTTTGGGATATTATATCTTTCAATGTCATCAACCTCCTAATTCACAAGGTCAGCCAAATCTCCTAAATAAGTATGGCACACCATAGAAAACTTGTTTGGGAAAGTCGACACCATGAGGGGTCATGAGGTTAATATTGAGATAATTAGTCTAATCCCTAGTAAATTTGACACATTGGATGACTTCTTCACCAATACTAATTCACTTATATTATAGTTAAAGGAGTGTGGAATGAATAATAAAGATGAATAGTTAGTTATTTTTTTTCTTCTAAAACTAGGACCTGATTACTTTGTATTTGTCTTTACATTTTATGCTACCAAGAGAGCCATAGAAGCCCACTGGAAAATACCATCCTTAGATGAATTAATTATAGATTTGACTAAGGAATAGGATAAGTCAATCCATATGGGAACCCTTAAGTCTTCCAAACCTTCAACCCTCATTACTGAGAATGGGAAACAGAAAGCCTCTAGCAGCAAGGATAAGAAACAAAAGAGTAAAGATCTAGAGAAGAAGAAAGGAAAAAAACCACTACAAAAATTATCACATAAACCTCCTCCTCTAAAGGTAAACCTAAGAGATAGAAGGTTAAGTACTCTTATTTCAATAAGAATAAGCATGATGAGCACAAGTGCATGAAGAAATAGGTAGACCACCTTACACATCTCTTAGATAAGAATAAGATAGGGGTCCTTGAGTCCATCAAACAATCTTCATCAATTAAAGAATCCTCTAAGGAAATGTAAAAAGGGAAATAAAAACCTATGGGCAAAGCTTTATTTGTAGTGGATTCCACATCTACTTCATCCTAGCTTATAGACTCTAGTGCTTCACACCATATGGGTTCATCAAAGGTTGAGTTTCTTGACTTAGAGCCCTATAACATGTCCTCCATCACTTTGGTTGATGAAACTCTAGCATTAGTTATAAGGAGAGGGTCTATTGAAGTTTAAGGTGAAACATTCAAAAATGTTCTAAGTGTATCTTCATGATCATCTAATCTATTTTTAGTGTATCAAATTACCCACATAGGGTAGGGTATGAGAGTTGAATTCACACCAGATTTTGTTAAGATCAGAGAGCTACATAGTGACACTATAGTTGTATTGGGGAGGGTTAACCACCATTATAGGTTATACACATTCTCCCATTTTTCTCTATAAGTTTATCCGATTGTATTTCTTACCCATTTAGATGGAGTTAGTAGATTAAACATGAATGTTTTGGCCATCTTAACTACTGCTATCTTAAGTAGTTGAGTCTCTAGGACATGGTTACCAACTTGCCTAAATTTAAATTATCTAAGGGATTTTGTGAGGGTTGTGCCCTTGGAAAACATCCAAAAGAGAAATTTAACAAAGGAAAAGCTATGAGAGATTCAATACCTCTTGATTTGATTCACAGTGATGCCATGGGATAGTTTCCCCATCCTTATTTTACTAGGGCTAGATACATCATCACATTTATTGATGAATTTTATAGATACACATGGTTCTACTTTATCAGACAAAAATCTTAAGTGTTTATTAATTTTTAAGACTTCAAGGATATTACTGAGAAATAATCTAAAAAGTGCATCAGAATCCTTCAGAAAGATAATGGGGGGGAGTATGTCAACCATATATCTGAGTTGTTTTGTACCACATAGGGGATTGATATTTAGTGGATAGTATCATACCCTCCTCAGTATAATTGTGTATTAGAATGAAATAATTAGTCCTTGAAGGAGATGGCAAGTTATATGATTAAATATAGATCATTGGCTCCGTAGTTATAGGTAGAGGCCATCAATTGTGGATACTACATTTAGCATTAGTTTCCTCACAAAATTTAGGGGGAATCACTCCTTTTGAATCTTGGCGTAATAGGAAAATCGTGGTGCAACATTTTAGGGTCTTTAGATCACTAAAAATGGTGTGAATTCCCAAAAAGAAATGCAAGGATATGGAGGCTCAATCCAAACCTTGCATCTTTGTTAGCTATCCATATGGGGTGAAGGGTTATAGGATTCTCCACCCTATGAATCTTTAATTATTCTTTGAGAGAAGTGTTAGGTTTTAGGAGAGTCCCATCGACTCTTTACTAGACACTTCTCCATCTACATTGATTTCACTTAGTTTAGATGAGCAGTCCAAGGATTCATATTATTCATAGTATGTTCTTAAGCCCTTGAGGCTTCTTCTTATTATTCTTCCAATAGCAAGTATAGAAGTGAGTAGAGTGATGGGGAGTCATCCTCATCTACTTTTAGGCATGCATAAAAGGATGAGTATTTATCACCTGACTCACCCATTTCAATCCCTCTTTGGGCAAGGTAGACATTTTAGAGTATAGGCACTTGGGTAGGGGAACTAGATGATGATAAATGTACTCAGTCAGACTTTTAGAGTGGACCATATGCCTTCTTTACTTTCACAACTAATCCATAGAATTTTAGAGAGGCATCAGGCATACCTGAGTGAGATAGAGACATGAATGAAGAATATGATTCCTTAATTAGCAATCACACTTGGGATCTAACTTTACTTCCTAAGGGAAGGAATATGGTTTGATGTCATTGGATATATTGAACCAAGTATGTTGTAGATGGGTCAATTAATAAGTACAAGGATAGATTAGTAGCCAAAGGTTTTTCACAGGTAGCTAGCATCAACTACTCAGAGACCTTTACACTTGTAGCCAAGATGAATTTGATCAAACTCACACTTGTAGTAGCCTCTACACATGGTTAGAGTGTGCATCAGAGGGATGTGAAGAGTACATTTCAACATAGAGACCTTTAGGAGGAGATCTACATGGAGAAACCACTTGGATTTGTTCAATATTATTATTTAGTGTGTAGACTTAGGAAATCTATTTATGGCAACAAATAGGTCCCTCGAGCTTGGTATGCCAAAATGGATTCTTTCCTTCTTGCTTCAAGTTTTACTTGATTCCACTCAGACCCTAATGTATACTTCTTGTGATAGGATGATTCATTATTGATATATTTTGTTTATGTTGATGACATTTTGATCACTAGGATTTCTTCTTCAACTATCTCAATAGTGAACAAAAATCTTTAGGAAAAATTTTCCATGATTGACTTAGGCCTAGTGCACTACTTCCTCAGCATTGAGATCACTCAAACTAATTTAGGGATTTCACTTTCACATCCCAAGTATTCTCTTAATATTTTGGCATGGTTTCACATGGCTAATTTTAAGCCATTTATGACTTTATTCCTATTTAGATTCAAGCTTGAGGCTAACTATTCCACTCCATTGGTTGATGTTACCTTGTATTGACAACTTGTTAGAAGCCTTATTTACTTAACTCACACCAGACCCAACATCTCTTATGATGGTATTATTTAAAGATTCATGTAGGGGCCCAATGAGCTAAACTAGAGAGTAGATAAAATGATCTTTGACTACATTTAAGGTTCACATAGGTATGATATACAGTACAGGGTTGGTTTAGATTTTGACTTGGTCAGCTACATAGACTCTGATTGGGATAGTGAGACTAAGTGTTTTAAGTCCACTTCAAGGTATAATTTATCATTGGGTTTAGGCCCATCAGTTGGTCAAGCAAGAAGAAAAATTCTATTGCTCTATCTTCCATAGAGGCAGAGTACAAGGGAGTTATTAATGCATCTATTGAGGCTATTTGGATTTAAGGGATTTTTTATTAGCTTGATATCTAGATCAGGTAACCTATAGTCATATTTTGTGACAACCAAAGTACCATTTAGATCAAAAATAATTTGGTCCTTCATTAGAGGACCAAACACATCAACATTCAGATGCACTTCATTCAGGGGTTGATTAATGAGCAAGTCATCGACTTAGTATTTTTCCAATCTTTAGAATAGGTTACTGATATCTTCACCAAACCATTTAATAAGAGTAAGTTCATTCATCTATGAGCTATTTTTGGGTGTGGTCCACTTCGGAAACTTCATTATCTTTAGGGGGCCTTCTAGTCTCTTCACTTATCCATTTCTCTCTTTTTTGGTGTATTTTTTCCCATTGGGTTTTTTCTTCTCTATGTATGAGGGATTAGATTGTACATGGGTACTTGATTAAGCCTAATTGTTGAGACCCATTTTTTTAATCATTGCCCACCTAAGTTGCGTTTATGGGGGGATGTTAGTGTAGGATTTATTTTCCTCACATATTCTTGTATTTTTCCTACTCAAATATTCCATGTCATTTAGATTTCATACATTTGTGGATAGTCTTTCTTAGGTGTGTAGATCATTAGAATTTTATATTGACCTATCATATGTCATATCAGTTATTTTATGCCTCATTCATTATGGGGGTTACTCTATTGATCACCTATTCTTAGACCAGGGAGTTACACTCTATTTTGAGGCATCCTTGACTACCTTTCATGGAGGATTTACATCTACTCGTATTTGAACTTGTACTTCATATAGATTATCTAATTCAAATGTATTGAGTTGGAGCCATTAACTTTATTATGTGAAAATTAGTCTTAGTTTATTCATAATTTATAGATGTATTTGTTGTCCTATATTTGGCCTTCATAAAAATAACGTCTCACATCAATTCTAATGCAATTCCATGAACCAGTAGCTCTGTGGCATCCTTGATAGGAAATGCTTTAAGATATAGGTAGAGTGTTTTGATAAATTGAAGATGTGTTTTGGAAATTGAAATGCATGACCAAAGAAGATGGCAGGGTTTTTTGGGTATTAGGAGAATGATTAGTTTAAAAATCATCATTATAAGGAGGATTGTCCAATTGGATTAAAAATAGTGGATCTTATTGAATTTGATCTTTAAATGGTGGGGGTTATTCAATATATAATGGTTACAACAATGGATGAGGTAATGGTTAAAAATGTGCTTGTAGAATAGCCATAGAGCCTATGGAATTAGAAAGATTAACCAATACTTGGAATTCTTGATGGAGTTGAGTGGTCATGTCTTAGGCTTGTGGAGTTGGTTAAATAAGTTGGCCTTTGCCTTTATTGGATGTTATCAAAGCTTGGTTTTGAACCACATATGGAAGTTGACTAGAAGTGGCTTGATGTGGTAAATTTAAAGTGTTTTGTGGTTTAAGGGTCTCCATTTCTAGATCCCTCACCAAATAATGAAAATTTTCAACTTGAAACTCAGGTGGACATTTTGCACAATGTTCTTAAAAATGAAGAAGTTTATCATCCTTGTTTTCATAATAATTATGAGTAAATTGGGTGTGTTGAGTTTTCACATCAGGTGTAGTTACTTCATACTCAAGTTGATAAATTGGATCTTTGACCTCTTCATCATAATCAAATTAGGGATGGGTTCTCTCCTCATCAAAATAAGATTTATACATAGCTCCACTTCGGGTATACCTTGGTATGGATGTTAAATGAAAGGGGTTAAACTCAAATAAGTTGACCAAAGTTAAATAGTTAGTTGATGTGGATTTAACCAAAAAAGGGTTAACCCAAGGTAGACTAACTTGAGTTAAAAATTATGGTTGACTCATGTTTAAATATGAGTCAGATGTGGGTAAAACAAAAGAGGGTTGGCCTAAGTTGGATTGACTTGAGTTAAGAAAAAGGTTGAATCAAAGTGAAATGAGAGGTTGGATTTAAAAAATTGAAGAAATTATTATTTTTAAGTTGTTTTCAAATGATAATTAGGATTTTTTTGAGGAACATTAAAATAATAAAAATTTGGTAGTGTAACTCTTTGAGAAAGGATGAGATTTGACCCAAAAAATAGGTAGAGTTTTGCCTTAGTGTTAAAGTGTCTTACAAACTAAGCCTTTGGACTCTATGTTTTTGACACAACTTATTTGGACGTGGTTCTGGTTTATTTAAAATTAAGTCTTTATTTCAAACATAAACATCACATGTATGCACACATAAGTTTAATACACAATAACATAGATCTTCCTTTAACACAAAGCACAAAATGTGATAAATCTAGGAAAAAGGTCTTGAACAAATTTTAGGCCTTCTTTATAAAATTACTAGTTTATACTCTTAGCTATAACCCAATATTTTAGAGAACTAACTATGTAGGATTCAACCATTCCCATATCCTATTAAGCCCAGTTTCAAGCAATGCATGGAAAGTAACTTCACATCACTAACTGTTAATTGTAGCATCAAAGTTAAACAAGAAATAGATTTACCTAGGCTAAAATTTTACACATGGATCATCTAGTGGCCTTGATATACCTTTTGGTACGTGGGCACAAATTTCATCAATAATGAGATCTAAAATCAAGCAATCAATAAGAAGGGCCTTGTCCCCACCACAATGATTTTAGACTAAACTTGTAAGTAGCAACACTAATAGATTTTATATTCTTTAAAGGTACCATGTGGTGACCTTGAGTATTGAAAGAAACTCCTTAAGGTTTCATCTTATGCGATAGAGTTCAAGCAAAACTGCCAAGTCAAAATATTGGTGGCAACACTCCTTGATTTATATACCTCTTCAGATAAGTAAGGTTTGGTGTAATGTTGGGTGGTCAAATACTAGGTCAAATCACCTCTAAAGACTCACAAGAAGGTAGTGACATCCACCCCACACAAATTGAAATAAAAATAAGGGTATCACCATTCTAATTCACAAAAATCCCTTGAAAGGGCAAGTGAAGAGCTGGGATAAAAATGACTTAAAATCTTATTCTTCTAGGTCACCCAAATGGGGAGAGTATCTGCGTAAATATTCCTCACAAAAACACATAATTTCAAACAAAAAATGGAAAAAAACCAACAAAGAAGGGAAATTGTTAAAAACAAATATTTTTTAAAATCCAAATCGAAGTATGAGTTCCTTTTAAGGCCCAAAACTAAATGTGTGGAGGAAAAAATCCTTAGCTTTAGTTTATCCCACCACTCTCTGACTATGGTCCTATAGTCACACAAGTTAGAAGTATTTTTTATTTTATTTTTTAAAGTGGTCTTTAGGAAAGTGTAACCTAAAAAAATAAGAATATAAAAAAACATCAAAATCTAACAAGTTAGAATATACATAAAATAAATAAACCTGCAAACATAAAAAAGTAACAATTAGTGTTTTAGCAATATCTATATATATATATAAATATATATATATATATATATATATATATATATATATATATATCATAATTTGATGAAAAATTCAAAGATATTAGCTAAGACAAATCTAAACCAATTTTCAAAATTTTAGAATAAAATAGTTTGTAGGTTAGAAAATACAATTGTTTTAAAAACCATTTTCTTAAAAACACAGGCAATTACTAAAATGGTAATATATCCTAAAATATAACTTGGATATTTATTAAATTTAAAGAGGTTTGAATTAGTACAAATATACACTTCCCTAATTTTTTTTATAAAAATACAAATAACAGATCAAAATTTACATCCATTTTCCCAACCATTTTTATTTCAAAATTCTACAAGTAAAAATGTCAACGAATAATCAAAAGAAGATGAGGTGCATAAATAGGTTCCATTGGGCATTATATTATTTAGTTAGGAATATAGATAAATATTAAAAAAAAAATTAGTGCAATAAATCATAGAATAAATTAAATACTAATTAATCTAGGCCTTCTTTGATTGAGAAAACAATAATGCAAAGATGAATCAAATGAAATGAAATAAGAGGTTTACCTCCCCTTGAAGGCTCATTTTTATTGTTGGCTTGATTTTTTATTTTTCTTAGCACGTGAGAAAGAGATACTCATAAATACCTAATAAAAATGGGTAGCATATCCAATTATTCACCTTTTGATGTGTTGTGGCTTGGTTTTGGCTTGGAAGAGGTTAAAGAAATTGAAGCTTCTTAGTATGATTCTTGCATAGTAAGTCTAGGATATATAAGTTTGATAAATATAAAGAATGCCCCATCTATTTATAGGAAATTTAAATCATTTATATCTATTGATATCATTTGCGAGATTAAAGGAGGAGGATGAAAGGTTTGTGAGCCATTGATCTCATTTAGAAGATTAACAAAGGAAAATGAAGAGGCCATGTGAGGGGCATGGTCTTTGTCTCCCACCAATGTGAGTAGGGAATAAAGTGTCATTCTACATGTTTGTCTCTTAGCATGATGTACTTTAAAAGTTTTAATGTTGGAGGATGAAGAGGATAATTAAATTTATTTAATTTTAAATATTCATAAAATATGCATTTTAATTAAGGAATTATTAATTAACTTAATCAAGTGATTGAGTAATTAATATAAAGGAGTATTTGTGATATCATTTGAAATTTATTTGGGTTTTGAATTAATAGGTTAATCAAATGCTTATGAAGGGAAGATTTATTTTGGAAGGATTTTATAATAATTTAATGAAATGATATAGTGTATTATCCTAATCAGGGATGCACTGCTATGATTTAGAAGGTGCATGTCAAATGTATGGAGAAGTTGGGATGATTTGATGATTTCTAGTTAAATTTATGTTGGAATATAAAATATAGTTTTGGTCATAGTTTAAACATGAAATTGATTAAAATGCATCATCTATAATTAGAATTAGTTTCTTCTATATATCTTTGAATAGTTAAAACTAGAATACCATTTTATTTTCATACCTCAGATTAGTTTTCTCCATATTTATTTGAATAGCTAGAACAAGAGTATCATTATCTTTCCATATATTAGGATTATTTACCTCCACATGTTCTAAATAGCAAGGAACCATTTCTTATTTATCTAAAACTTCTTCTAAATTGTTTTAGTAGTAGAATCTTGTAGTTTTTCTAGTATTTTGAATTTCAAGGAAAGCAAAACATCCATAGATTTTCCAATCTTATTTCAAGCTCCTTTGTCTCTTAAAAAAAATTGTTATTCCATCATCAATGAGATTAGATATCTTATCTTTTGAGATTAGACCTTTATTAATCTTATGATCACTTTGATCTACCTACTTGATATTTGGTTTGTGACATAACCCCTCCTTTGTATTACATAGCTCATTCTCTATAAGAATATGACTTTATTCAATTTGATTCTTATTAAAAACAATTTGACATCTATTTTCATCCTTCTTTTTGGTGGCTGCATTGTCCACTTTGTTCCAAAATTTCATATCTTTTGTTTTCAGACCATAATCTTTGAGTTTAGTAGGGCAAGATTTGGTATTATGACCTAACATGGAATAAAAATTGAATTTAAATGGGGATTCATCTAATTATGTCTTCTAATTTCAATCTCCTAGAAAATAATGTAGATAAATTGAATGTGGTAAGGGTTTCCCAACAACATCATTAACACAAATCCTAGCAAATATTTATTTTGATTTAGCTATAGTAGCTACAACTATAGATACTAATGATCCTATCATCTTAGTAATAGCATGAAAATTTTATTCCCAAAACTCATAGGGAAGCCTAAGTAATCTAAACCAAATGGGTAACATATAAATATATTCTTTATCAAGATCAAAACAAGGTTTCCATTTTCTTAGAAACAAACCTATTCTTCCAAAAAACCATGGTCTTCCAAGAAGCACTTTAAAAAAATCATCTTCATAGTTGAATTTGAAAATAAATAAGCCTTTTAATATAGTATAAATTTCCATGTCACCTTTTGTTTTTCATTTATGTTCTACCTATTTACAAACATAATAAATATTAGGTGTTACTCCTAATGAGCACATTATCAATCTAAGAGATTATTTGGTAACCAGAGATGTAGGGATGTATAAGATGTATAGGTGAAATCCCTTATTAGATAATATGGGATCCATCATGATTTTTTTCCCTTTTCAAATATTTGAAGCTGACCTTTGAATCTTTGAATCTTCACCCCACATGTTTTTTCCTTTAAAACAATCAACCCATGAAGACTTACCTTTGTTGTCCATGAATGACTTGATTTTATATAAATATGGACCCCTTATGTAGATTCTTTTATGCAACAATTTCCAATCACCATCCACTTAATCCTAACCATGGCCATTACCCTTCTCCCACTTATAATTTCCACTCCATTTTTTAGATCCTTCCTCTCCCGAATGCTCCATAATTTTTAATGAAATATATAATTTAAATATAATTTTAAATATAGTGTTTTTGAAAAAAAAAACCCTCCACACAAATAAATATGGTATTCCTTCACAAAATATTTATCATTTTGAAAATAATGTGCCCTTAGATTACTACCTCCCTTAATTAATGATGCCTCTCAAAAACCATTAAAACTAACTTCACAAAAAAAAATTGGTACTTGTGACCTCCATAGTGAGTTTAGGCTTTAAGTAAACAGAAATATCCAAAGACAATTTGTAAGTATTTGAGAAATAGTTAATGATACTAGTTATTGAGTCTGTATGGGCTTAAAACATAGTAACTAACTAGTGTGGGGCATAGACTGAGCAAAATAAGGCCTGATAGGATCAAATATTTGGTGATCATGACAAAGTGAAGGCATAAAACGTTAGTGAAACCATAGACTTAATAGACATTTGAATCATCCTAAAAAACTCATAAAACATGTAGCACCTCCTTTAATTAGATGCAATCTTTGGGCCTATGAATTCCCTATTGAAGATATTCTTTAGGATGACCTACTATGAAAGAAATATCAACATGCCTGGCAATCAAGGAGTTGAAACCAACAAGAATATCACTCCAACAAAACTAGGTTGATGTCACTTGATGTTAATTATTAGTTACTATCTCTTCTTATTTAACATTAAAAATAAAAAAGAAAGAATCATCAATTAAGGGCTTGATTGTATCTCAAAATAGTTGAATATTAGATTCAAGTTGTACTCATCACATGACACATTCATGAGAACTTATTACATCTCTCTCAAATTATATTATGTCTCAAATTATAGTTGGATACTCTTCATAGATAGATGTTTTCAGTATATACACATTTTGACTATTAGATGGGTGCATCAATAATGTAATTTTTATCGCTAATATTTCTATCTAATATACCTATATAGGGGTATATATTATATATTAGGGATAGTAGAATAATGAATAGTGGTTTATTACCACATGCATAAGAAGGATGAGTTGGATATATGAGAACTAGTATAAATAAGAGGGCATAGCCTATTGTAATGAATCAAGAAGAATAATTATAATTGAGCATTACTTTTAACAAGGTAGCCCCCTCAAAGATCTAACATTATAGCAAATTATAATTGATATCCTTGGGTAATGGTGACATTAATCTCTATGACCATATCTCTGGGTCATGGTTAAATTACATCTACCTCAACATTCCTATCATCATCATGTTTCATTCATTCTACTTGGTGATTGGCTTCTATGCCAACCAACTATATTTTACATTAGCATGTGGATTTTTTAACAGTTAGATCCATGTTTAGACCTGTATTTGAATTGATCTCTATAGATCATCAATCCAACTGGTTATCTTCTCCACCTCCCTTGGAAAATAATGTTAAGGGGGATGGCATTTACCCTCAGTTGGTTCATAAGGATAACTATTTGATGCACCCTTGTTCTAGATTTGAGATGATCATCATCAAGATTCAACTTTCATTGCTTGACACTTGCTACCGTATTCTAGTTGTGGTTAGTCCACTCATTCATTTTTATGCACATCTACCTCCAATTTTAGTGCTTATATTCACCTTATTATTGTACATGCTCCTATCACAACATAGAAAAAAGAAGTGGAAGATAAAATGGACACATGAACGTGCCTCTATCTAGTCTTCTACATATTTTTGATATGTATGGTCTAGCATTCATTTAGTCCTCCTATTTCTTATCATGTTTTGAGGGTGAAACATATTGAAGGGGGACAGAATGTAATATACCTATATAGGGGTATCTATTATATACTGGGGATACTAGAATAATGAATAGTGGTTTATTACCACATGCATAATAAGGATGAGTTGGATAGATGGGAACTAGTATAAATAAGATGGAATAGCCCATTGTAATGCATCAAGAAGAATAATTTTAATTGAGCATTGATCTTAAGGAGGTATCCCCCTCAAATTGGCAAGCGATTCAGATTTATTCCTTCCATAAAAGGAATAAAGTATTAATATATGTAGTATTTTAATTATATGAGCTTTATTATCTACTTTAGCATATAGGTTATTCTCATTATAATAATATTATTTCCATATAAAAGATATTCGTTATGCAAATGGGAAGACTGTGGAAACTCTTCTGCTTTCACACCTCATAATGTTATGATTAGGGGATTACATAATCTAGAGGATGTCATTGCTACAAGTTTGGATGATCATGGTTCTTTCCTATATATTTAAAAGGTTTAGGTCCATTTTAGGCTTTCCCTTTTTATTCATGTTGATTCTTTGATCAATGTGTGGCATGATTTTTTTGTACATTTTAACGAGAGATATTTATAGTAGTTAAGTACATAACTTAGGTCTTGGCCATCCTAAGGTGTCATGTATTGAGAGTGTTTATCGAGATTGTGTGGAATATCCCACAAAGTTGTGTGGAATATGACAATTAAAGAGGCTTGTTCTCATGTCAAGCCTAATGTATTTACATTATGAGTTTCTGGGAGTGAGGCTTGGGTGTTTGTTCCAAATGAAAAGTACAAATCCATAGAGAAGAAGATCCAAATGTTCATTTTAGGTGGATACTATGAGGATGTAAAATATTATTGCTTGTTTAACATAGTCATTCATGATGTTTTATATTTATAGGATGTTAAATTTTATGATAACTTCAACCTACTAGATCCCACATCTATATCCTATCCCTCACTCAATTCTTCTCCTTATTCATCTAATTTTAAGGTTTACTTACTCCTTCCTAATGATTTTGTATGTTGATTATAATCCTTCATCACCATCTCTTCCTCTAGTTCCTTAGCCTTTTACTGAGGTGGGCCCACAATACTATAAATGTGGTTTATAATTTAGTAAATGGTCCAACCCTAGTCATACCCATTCTTAGACATATCATGTCAAAATTTTGAGTCATGTTGTTTCAAATGATATACAAAGTTCTAAGGATGAATTAGGTAGACATGAGTGGGATGATAGAATAAATGTAGAGTATTATTATTCTATGAATAATAAGAATTTGGATTTGGTACCTTTTCCTAAGGGAATAAAAGTTGTGTGTTATAGGTGGATCTATGAGACCAAGTACGTATGTGATAGATCTATTGATATTTATAAGTATTATATAGTTGACTAAGGGGTCTTTATCGGATTGAATGGATTTATTACTTTAAAACATTTGTCATATTAGTCAAGATGTATTCCATTCAATTTTTAATAACTATATCATAGATATGGTCCATATAACTAATGGATCTGAAGAGTATATTTATGCATGGTGATCTTTAAGAATAAATTTGTATGGAATATCCACCCAGATTCATAAAGGATTCTTAACTTATCTATAGGATATAATCTTCACTCTATGGTCTAAAATAATCTTTCATGACTTGGTATTATAAAATGGGTAATGGTTTCCTTTCTTATTGTTTAACTCGTTTCCATTTAGACCCTACAATCTACATTTAAATAAAAGGGATGAATTTTTTATACCCATCCTTTATGTTGATGACTTGATCCTCATAGGACATTACCCTTATATGATTCAAGATGTTCAACATAATTTTATAGAGTGGTTCAAAATGATATACTTTAGCCTTATACACTAATTTCATAGGCTAAAGATCACTCATTCACCTGATGAAATATCCATTTGTTAGTATAAGTATTATCATGATCTAATTCTCATTTTTGTGTGGTTTATTGAAAACCTAGTCCCACAACTTTCCACCTAGAAATTGTATTATCTACTAGTTACACTTCACCCAAATTTGATTATACTTATATCAATAGTTTGTGGGTAGTCTCTTGTACCTACAACATAATTTTTTAGATAAGGGTAAAGGTTGGTTTTTTGAAAGGGGTCTATACCCTGTTATAAGAGTGTCATAACCCAAATAATCAAAGAAAACTAGTTTGAGATAGCTTAAACAAAAAAACCAACAAAGCTACTACAAAAGAAACCAAAAGGTAACATAATAGAAGCAAAAGCAACTCAAAAAAAGTAGAACACCTTAGTATTTTTGAAGCCTATTGAGGGTGTATTTTTAACTCTTTAATGTTGATATGCATGTTCTAGAGCCTGATAGTGGTATTATTAGTGACTTCTAGAATGTTTATGAATGCTACCTCTACCTACCTTATCTAAAACAATAGAAATATCACTTATGATAGTAGCCTGGGTACCCATAATCTCCACCATACTAGTAGTGATATTATCCAAATCAGTGAACTTACTATAAATAATATTAACCTTCTCACTCAAATTTTGAATCTGCATCTGAGAATTTTTGATGTTATCCCCATTGCAATCCACCTACTTAATCTTATTTTTATACTTTTGATTGAGATTATTCATCTCTTTTCTGACATCATTGACCAAGATTTTGAGATTGTCCAGCTCTTTATGGAAAAAATTGAGGTTGTACTAATCAGAAGGGTTGTTCAAAGAAAAAAGGCCCTAGACTGCATTAGCCTTGTCATAATCCAAAATGTTCCCTTGTATTGAGTGACTATGAAGTACCCTTTTGTTGGGGTCCTTGTTTAAAGTTTTAGAAATGCCCCTTACCCTTTTATGTTTAGAGGAATAAGGCAAGGGGCTCTCAAGTGGAGGGGTTATGGAAGGATTGCTTCTTAGGGTTGAGTTTAGTAAATGGAGATGCAATAGCAGAATAATGGCTTGGTGAGAGGGAGTGGATAGCTTCCTAACTTGTAGTTTTTGAATAGAAGATTCAATAGAATTAAGAAGAAAAAATGGAAAACTCACTAGAATACAATGCCTAAAGTGATTCAAAACAACCAAATAAAAGCCTTTGATAACATGATGTCATCCATCCAAAGTCAAAAACTACATTATGATCCTTGCAAGCTTATCAAATGGCTTAGGTAGAGACATTCTAAGAAAACCTCCATGGTACGAAGTCAGTTGTTCATCCCTAATAGTGAAAGTGTCAAGTTCATATTGTTTGTTGCAATGGTTACCTTGAAACTTATAACCTTCAATACTAAGCCCTATGATGAAGTAGATTAGACCCTCAATAATGGTGAACTCTTTTCCTTTGATATTGACTCTTCTATCTTTCCAAATCATAGTAAAGTTTTGGGAAATGTGAGAGTCATACCCTTTAACCCTGCAGAGAAAATTTACAAACCCTCTAACCTATAGATGCTCCCATAACACTTTATCCTTCTCCCAGGCCTTGTTAAAGGTACCCTAACTTCTAAGATGTTAACCACTCATCCTACTAAAAACTACAGCTAAAACCTAAAGAGACTCTTTCTTGAAGAAACCAAGGAATCTAGAGATAGAAATGAAAAGAAGTTGGAAATGAAATTTCCAAACAAAGGGAGAGATACTTTCAATCCTAGTGATGATTAAGCTCTACGTCCCACAGTGAACTAAATATTAACTTAAATAAGTGTCCTTATAAGCTGAATTAACACATGCTTGTCTCATTATGAAGTTGGATGATGAAGTACTCGAGCATGATTTGTGAATTGGTCTATCTAAATATTTGGTTACTTTGAACACCAACATTAGATAAGAGATTAGAAAGTTGGTTACCCTCTCTGTAAACATGTGAAACTTTAGTCTCAACAAGAGAATTACATATCATAAGGCCTTCATCAATAAAATGTTTAATGGTCCAAATAGGAGTGGAGGAGATATTAAGAAACTTTATGATGTTTAAATAATCTCCTTCAATTTGTAGCTTTTCAATACCCAAACCTTTAGCATAGTGAATACCCCATAGAGCAGCAAGAGATTCAACATAATGATTTGACTAGATTCCCATGTTACTAGCATAGGAAATAATGAAAACACATTTACTATCTTTGAAGACTCCTCCCCCTCCAAAAATTGCTAGATTACCTTTTGAAGCTCCATTAAAATTAAGTTTTATTCAACCTGAAGGAGGACTTTTCCATTTTACAGTTCTCCTGTAGTTATCTTATCCATAATAGAAGAGTCTAAAACTAAAGAAAATTTCTATCTGATAGAAATATCCTCCTCAATCTTAGAATGCTAATGATCCTCCTTGATTTTACAAATGGAATTATTTTCTGTAATCCTAAAGAAAAGAATGATACTAGCCTAGTTAATATTTATGTAAGTTTATTTAAAAAAATTAGTATTCCTCTCATGCCAAATGGTCCATATAGTATGGGGAAAAGACAATTTCCAAAGCGTATTAACTATTTTACTCTTAAAAGGAGATTTTTATTATTTTAAATAATTTTGAATATTGTCTAGTGTGACCCACTAGAGATTAAAAATTTCAAGAACGTTATTCCAAAGAGAAGTTGTAAAAGGACAATGAATAAAAAGATGATTAGTCATTTACTCATGATTCTTACATAAAATGCATCTATTGTGAATCATATAACCTATTATGATTAAGTTTTCCACCATGAGATCTTTATTTTGAACCGTAATCCAAATAAAAATATTGATTTTGTGAAGAAGACTCTTATTCCAAACATCCTTCGAAAGAGTATCAGGTTCAAATTGATTGTTAAAAAGTAAGTAACCCATTTTAACACTATAATACCCATGATTAGTTTATGTCCACTCATCCTAATTGTCACTATAATGGATGCAAACATGCTGTAAATTGTTTTTAAGGGTTTGAATATGGACATGTAACTCTTGATTCCTCCCTTGCAGGCTTAAAATATTCTAAAATTTCCTTGAGTTGTCCACATTGATGTAACCTCTCACCATATCCCCATAGATAGAATAAAAAGGATTCCATAAAGGTTGTCCAAAAGGAAATGAAGAGAGAGGAATTGAAAAGCACAATTTATCCTTCCAAAACGATATGATATTGCCATTACCAAGCCTACATTAGCTTCCATTATAGATGAGAGATCTACAATGAACAAGATTATTCCAAAAAGAGGATCCACTAGGCATATTATTAATGGAGAGAAAATTAAAAATATCCAAATGATTAAGATATTTATTTTTAATAACATCAATCCATAACAAGTTTTCCTTAATAAGATGCCAACACATCTTATCAATAAGACATAAATTCATTAATATTAAGTTATTTAAACCTAAACCACCCAAAGATTTAGGTTGATAAATTTTTTCCCACACTATAACATGATATCTTTTATGCTCATCAGTCCCTGACCACAATAAATTCTTCTAAATCTTCTCAATCTTGTCAATAATACTGGAAGGAATATTAAACAATGACATTAGATAAAGTGGAAATTTTTGAAGAGTACTTTGAATAGGAAGGCACTTGGTAGCTTGAGATAGTGAGGCTCCTTTCCATCTAGAGATCTTCCTTTGAAACCTTTCTAAGGGCAGATTCCAAACCTCTAAAGGTAATCTACTAGAGAAGAGTGGCATGACAAGATAAGAAGTAGGAAGAGTTCCTATTTGGCATTCAAAAGTCCTAGAGATTTTATGTTGGTGTCTTAGTAGAGTGTTATCAAAGTACATAAAACTTTTGTCAAAATTGATAAGCTGACCTAAAACTTGTTCATAAAGAGTAAGTATTCTCTTCAAATTATTAGCTTCCACCATTGATGCATAGAGCATAAAAATAGTATCATCAACAAATTATTGATGAGATAGAGTATTACCAAGAGTTAAAGGTTTGAAACCTTTCAAACTGCCTTCTCTAACAACATTGGAAATAGATTTACTAAGACCTTCAACCATAGGAATGAAGAGAAAGGGTTAAAGAGGATCACCTTGTCTAATGCCACAATTACTAGAGAAAAAACCCATGGGTGAACCATTCATGAAAATATAAAACATTGGAGTGGATATACATTCTTGGACTAGACTTCTAAATTTTTCATCAAAACCTAAACAAGCAAGGACTTTATTCAAAAATCTCAAAGAGACTCTATAAAATGTTTTATTCATGTCCAATTTTAGAATCATACCATCTTTACTGCTTTTTTCCATGGAATGGACTGATTTAGGAACAACCACAATCCCATCTTGAATTTGTCTTTCAATAACATAGTCTCCTTGTTGGATAGAAATGATCTTATTGAGCAAATTTTAAATTCTTAAAACTAAATTATTAGTGATAATTTTATACACTGTATTAGTAAGATTTATAGGCCTAAAATATTTAAATTTATGAACACCAATTTTATTGAGGACCAACACCAAGAAAGTATTTTTTAACTCCTTTAGAAGAGTTCCTTTATCAGTAAATTCATTGACAACCCTAAGAAGATCATTTTTGAAAATATCCCAATAAATTTGAAAAAAAAAAAGCTAGAAAACCATCTGGTCCCAAAGCCTTATCTCCATCCATAGAGAAGATAATGCCTTTGAGCTCCTTCATATCAGTTGGTTTGTATAAGGAGAGAAGCTTAGGAGTACTTATCAAATAATTGGGGATAGAGTCCAAGATGAAGTGTTCCTCTTGTTGAAGTGGCTAAACATTCTGCTAGATATTATCATTGAGAAGAATTTTTTAAAACTTAATTACTTAACTATTGATAACCTCTTTTTCTAAGTTGAGGTTGCCATATTCTTTTATCACTTCAGATATTCTACTAAATCTCCTATGCTTTAGAGTTGTAAGATGGAAGAAATTTGTATTACGATCTCCTTCTTTGAGCCATAAATATGTATATTTTTGCCACCAAAAAGTCTCCTCAAATGCATTAAGATTGTGATACTGACAAAGAAGATCCTTCTTCCAAATAATCTACTTCATTCATACCAATCTGCTCAACAATAGGATTATTATTAGCAAAACTCAAAACAATAAGATTATTATTAGAACCAGTTCTTGGTAGAGTAAAGAGGTAGAAATCTTGCCTTGTGAACCAACTTAAAGAGATTAAAGATATATCAATTTTGCATTGAATGAAGTTAGGACCAATTCTTTTACTGGTCCAAGCTAAAATTAGTGCTTTTGAGATCCATATCCATAAGGTTATTTTTGGCAATAAAGTCTGCTAATTCTTCCATACTCACTGAGAAATCTATATTTCCCCCTTGTTTTTCACTAGGAAATAAGGGCATATTGAAGTCCCCCATTATGATCCAATCAATATCCTGATAAGTATTTATAAAATATGAAATGTTATTCCAAATCCTTATTCTACCGTGTTATGTATTAGGGGCCTAAATATTTGAAAAAATCCAAGTACTATTATTGATAACTGATGTAAAAATAATTGCATGATAACTAACGCTATAAAAAATTACCTCACCTTTGATATTCCTACTATCCCAAAGTGTGGCCAAACCTCTTGAAGCTCTAATAAAAATCAGTGTTATGGAACTCAACCTCCTTCCAAATCAAATTTTTAATCTTACTGAAACCTAAACTACTCATTTTGGTTTCTTGGATTGTTAAAATAGATGACCTATTAGCTATTCTAAGATCCTTTAAAACTCTATGTTTACCACTACCATTAAATCCTCTACTATTCCAAGAGATGTACATCTTTTACCTATTTGAGAGTTTTTACTACAAGTAAAGGACAATTGTTGTTGAGTCCCTTCTTCCAGTTCCTTCTAAATATTGCACTCCCTATATTTTTTATTTTTAAGACTCCCTTTCTTTTTGATGCTTCCCACATCCATGGTATCCTTTGAGCTTCTTGTGCATCTTGAACTGGGTACATCTGAAGTTAGTTTTGCTTTAAATTTGATTGGTGATTTTAGTATGTTTATAATATTATCTAGAGTGTTGATATCCCTATTTTAAAAGTCTTATTTTCTTTATCTAAAAGATAATGCTCTTCCTGTTACATTACTATTACTTCTTCCACTAAACATATTACAACTTCTTCCTCATTACTATCCAATATACCTTAGTTTTGCTTTAAATTTGATTGGTGATTTTAGTATGTTTATAATATTATCTAGAGTGTTGATATCCCTATTTTAAAAAGTCTTATTTTCTTTATCTAAAAGATAATGCTCTTCCTCTTACATTACTATTACTTCTTCCACTAAATATATTACAACTTATTCCTCATTACTATCTAATATACCTTATAATTCTATTTCTTTCTCTAAATAGTGTATGTCTTCTACCTTATTTCCATCGATAGGACCAAGTATTTGACCTTATTCTAGTGGGTTATTTAATTTTCCTTAAACAGTACTCTAAATCAAATTAATTCTTAGCATCATATGTTCCTTCTCCTAGTTGTATTAAATAAGTTCCTTGTTTGGATCTAGCTAAGAAGTATCTTTCATCCCAACTTCTTTTCTATTTGTATATCTCTTCTCTTCTTGTAAACTTTTATCAATTTCTTGTTCAACATATTTGGATTGTAGAAGTTCCTTAGGATGGATCTCTTCTTCTTACAACTTTATATCATCTTGTTGTTTAGTATTTTTTTTTAGCCATGCCAATTTTGTTTTAACTTCCTTTTTCTTAACATTTTTGAGGCATGAATGAAAAGAATTTCCCATAGTATATCATTTGCTACATCTATAATTCTTGTTCTCATATTCGATAACTTGTTTCTAAATACTTAATTTAGAATGCAAAAATATGAAATCTACAAGTATTAATTTGAGAGAACATTAATGAAAAACTATGCATGTGTAAGTCTTGATCTGTATTTTGTTGCTCCATCATAGGCTATTAAGGAGCCCATTGAATCAGCAATACCCTTTAACACCTCTAGATACCAAAATTTTAATGGTAGTCAAGGAAAATGAATCCAAAGAGGCATGACATTGATGTTTTCTTTAGGAGGATCAAAATTAGGGGTTCATTTTTTCAAGAAGAGTCCCATATTTCATAAGAACCATGGTCCTCCCATTAAAGCTTTAAGAGAATCTTCTTGGGTATTGAACTAAATGAATAATAAACCCTTATTCATGGTTGAGATTTTCATGGTATCCTTTGGTGACCATTTCCTCAAAGCCCAATTTCTGAAAGATGTCTATATTTTGATGAGGACCAAGGAATTTACCTATCAGAGCCAAATTATTCCTAGTTATAGATCTGTTAAACACTACATCTAGTATGAGGTAGTGGATGCCTGCTATATTATGATGAAATTTTACTACATCCACTATATTGAGAATTTAAATATTATTTAAAACACTATTTTCCTCCTTTTTCTCCTTTTAGACTATGTCAGTGCATGTGAATATGCATAATTCTATCTGACCTACTATCTTGTCAGGCCTATCCATGTCATTATTTAGTCTCTCTTCCCTACTAACCTTACCTTCTTCTAAATCCTCACTTCCATTTTTCTCTCACCTTTCTTTCTCCCACTCGATTTTGTCATAGACTTCTTAAAATATAGACATATAATATCAATTAAAATATAGTTTATTGGACTTAATCCATAAATTTTACCTAAAACATAGTTATCCTAACATCTCCTTTGTAATTGGAATTATCTCATATTTCTCCTAGGATCATCACGAGATTCACTATAAAGAAACAAAATGTAAGCTAAGATACATTATGGAGTACTTCACACATTGGGATACACTACAAATCACAAGGTACTTCTCTAGTTTTAGGATTCACTAACTCATATTGGGTTAGTGATGTTCATATTCACATGTCCATATAAAAATTAATAAATTGCCTTGGTTTTGGTCATGCCACATGGTCTTGCCAAAAGAAAATTCTATTGCATTATAATTTAATATGGAACATTATCATGGTGTTGTTATTTCTTTTCATGAAGTATTGTGGATTTAATTATTGATGGTTGATTTTTATTTTCAACATGATCATCCCAATACTATTTGGTGTGATAACCAAAGTGTGATCCATATTTATCACAACCCATTGGACCATCAAGACATTAAAAACATTAATATCCACATGCACTCCATACAAAAACAAATACAGGATAGTTTCCTTAACTTGGAGTACATTCTTATTGAGGATAAGGTTTTATACATCTTCACTAAGCCTTTGCCATAAACTCATTAACCTTAGTTTTGTTCAATGATTGTTAGGGTGAAATAAGTTTTTCTTGGGGGGATTCATCATGAATCCTTCCATCCTTATTTTTTCAAATTGTACATGAGTACCTAATTAGGCCTAGTTATTGGGACCCATATATGAGGATATTCCTTTTTCATTCTCTGTTATCTCTCCCTAACTTTCACTAAAGGGAGGGTGTTGTTGTGTTCACACTATGATAGAAGTAGTCTTAAGTTAACTAGCCTAAAATTATCTTTGTTCAAACTAAATTAGGGTTAAAATTAAATTATTTTAAGTGTTTAAATAATTAAAATGTTTTAGAATGGAATTTGGTAATATGCATGTGACATTTGTCCTATGTCTACATATGGCCACCTTATCCAACCACTTGTTTATTTTGAAACAAAATCCCTTGGTTATTAAATCAATGGACTCCATGATGCAATTTAGAAAGTGCATAGTATAAAGATATTAAAAATAGTATTTTTTGTTCTCAAATAAATTGGTGTGTGTTTATATTGGCATAAATTATCTCACTATGGTTTTCCATTTCAGATATATTGATCTTATGGATCAAATCTCTAATTGTTTACAATACATAAATAAAATAGTTTAATGTTTCATCGATGTGGATGGTATGTATGTATATTTTTAAGAGGATATGTGATTTTTTATCTTTGACAATAGATGTGAATTTATATCCCTGATAAAATGTGTGAGACATGTCTCACTATTTTTCATATTAAAAAATGGTACCAATCCTTACAAATAGATGAGAAGTAACATGACTCTTTTTTCTCTTACTATTATCTCACTATTTTAACAATCTAAATTACATCTCACTTATAGCATTTTTTCAACATGACATGAATAGTATAAAAATAAAATATGAAGTGATTCTTCTTGGGATGTGAAGGGTTATGTGAAAATGTTTTCTAAATAATTTTATAGGTTTTTGCATTATCAAAAACTCATAAAATAATATTTTCTATATTATTATATATTTTTATACATTTTTAAAAAAAAAAATGTTTTTATGCCCTTTGTGGTAGTTTTTTGTTTCAAAATGTCTATATGAATATTATAACATTATAATAATCACCAACTAGTTCCTTTCACGATCTTTCCAATGTATATTATAGTTCATAATTTTGATTAAAAATTTATAAAACATGTCATCAATAATTTGACATATTATTGGTATACTCATTTTTTAGTGTTCTTAAAATATTATCCTAAAATTCCACCTAGATCATTCCCCCTTCCTTCAGAAGCAATGTTCCTACTTATTAATTATGATGTAAATTTGAAAATATGAGTACAAAAGTGATTTCCTTACACTTAGGTGGAGTGATCCATTTGAAATCATGTTTATTGATTTCAAAGACCTCCATAAAGGGATGTTAGTGAACCAATTTATAGAACTATCATGGTTTCACTTCTCGCATAATTTAGAAGAATGAAGATTTAAAAAATGAATAGAATTATTATCTCTTTTAATAAAATAAATGAAAATAATGTAATGAAACAAATAACTATCATGCACTATGTGAAATATTATATTTCTCATAACAATGTTGAATAGGTTGTTCTACCTCCATGATTTCTCAAATAAAAGTGAAACTTATGGTGGGTTGAATGTATTCTCTCAAACACCTAAGACTAACATTATTAGGTATATTTTTTTCTTTAATAGTTTTTTGAATTCCTTGCTATATTTTATAAGGCCTTGACCAGTGTATCCCATTTATTTCAACACCTTGAAACCACTACCTTTCGTGTGTGTTTTTAAATTTTTGAATAAATATGGAAAAAGTTAAAAATGTGAAGGACCCAAATAACATACCATGTTTTCCTATATGTATGTCTATGCATATGCAAAAGGTGAATTTTCTCCTTTAATACTTTTGAAATAAACTTATAATAAGGTTAAGTCATTTTGAGATCATCCACATAATGTATATTTTCCTATAATTAGTTATTGATGAAGCTTGTACATAGATTTGTTGCACAATTTATCTACTCAAAATAATCCTTCACCAATGGGGATTTTGGATTAAGACATATTATTATTTATATCTATCATCTACTCCATAAATATGCTAAGTTTATTATGAAACCATTGGTTTTATTCCTTTAACTATTGATTTTCTTCAAGGAAAAACATTTTCTCATTTTTGAGAGATAGAAACTAGCTCTACATCATAATGTTAGTTAAGGAATTCAAATTTATTTTCAATAATCAAATATATGTTAGAAAGAGGTATTCTCTTAATAATATTATAAGACTATTTTCCATAGTTATGGTGAAAAACTAGGATCTGTATTGGTAAACACTATATTCATCACACATGATATTTTTGTCGAATAGATCATTGCACACTTCGAGGGGCCCCTCATCATAAGTAATTTCATCATGAAATAATTTTATTGGATATAGAAGTAAACACTATCACCTAACATGTATTTATATCCAATGATTTAACCAACCAATATTGTATAGTTAAATGTGAGGTGTCGTTGGTAAACTCAAATGTTTGATGACATCTTTTGAAATCATATTATTTTTATTTGCACTATCCATAATAAAACACATGTATGTTTTGTTTACCCAAATTTTTGAGTGGAATAGATGTTCTATATCATATAAATCATTCATTGATGCTCATGTAATGAAAAATTAGAGTGGGGATCAATCATTAAAATTTCCTTTCCATTATCTTATATAGGCATTGGAGTCAATATCAATGATGGGGATGATCATGGACTTGAATTGGATTTGGAATCAAGTGGAAGAGCTTGTAACTTAGATAATAATGTTGTCTAGCATGGAATTAGTCATTTGATAGTTTCTTGTTTGTGTGGGTATCACACCACTTCCCCTTGTTATTCTATGGGGTTTTATCCAAAAAATCCTTCTTCCATTCTATCTTTAGCCTAAGGTATGGACTTGGTTATTTAATTCTTAGTTTATCACCAAGGATAGATTATTTTATCATCTCCCATTTTTAAGTCTCTTCTACCTTGAGTGTTTGATGGTAAACCTCCCCCAATTTTGATGCTTGAAAATTCCAAGTATTCTTTGATGTAAATCTAAAAACCTCCACAACCTTTAATAATTTGGTGCCTCCACTATCATGTGTGCCAATTATTACCAACAAAGAATGAAAGGTATCTTTATAATATTACACCATTTGGTATCAACCCTTATATAATTTACGTAATTTTTAAACCTATCATAATTATTTGAAATATATTATTCCTCTTTAATGGCCTCTAAAAAATCATCCCTCATATTTTGTAGGGCAACTATTATAGTAGTTTTTTCATTTTTTTCTTTTAATTTAATTAACTGAATAAAACTTAATGAAAAATAGGGTTTATGAATAATACCTGGAGATACAAAGATGGTTTCACACTACTTGAATCTATAAAATGAGGGAAATTCTTTTTAGATTGGAAGAATAACATGCACACCAAGAAACAACTTGGACAAAATGGATTAATAGATATATAAGTGAGTTGCCTAGTTAAGAACCAGTCTTGAGAAGTTATTAACTTCCTCAAGTGGATGTCAACTCATTGTTTTCACAATTAAATGAATAAATAAACACTAAAACTATAAAATATTAGATGTGATAATAATAATGATTATGAATTAATCTTCATCTAAACTATTAATGTAAGAAAAGTATTCATCCCAATAATCTATAACAACATTCACATCCTATTGTATAACATCAAGTTGGTCAGAAGTGGCTTCAATTGAGGGAGAGTAAATAATGACACAAAGTGTTAACTCAAAGTCTATGTTTCTCTAGTCAGCAAAAAGGGGTTGAGATACAATGGGCAGATTAGTAATATTAATAACACTGTGCACAATTCCAAGTAGAGTCATCTACACATTAATGCCAAGTTTAAAAACATAGAGAATTAGAATATATTGAAGATAGATTTCTTAGGATTAAAAGGATTGGGTTTAAAAATAAAGTGTAGTGGATTGATGTTACTATAGAATCATTGTCGATCTAGATGAATTAACATCTATTCTATTTGGATTGCACCTATTTAAAAATTGGGAATTATAGGGTGATAGAGGATATTGATAAGGAAAATGAGGATTTATATTGTGTTCAAAGAAAGATATTGGCAATAAGAAATAGGATTATAAATAATAGATGAAATAAACAACTATAATTACCTTAAATTGAGTTATAGGTAGGATGAATTTCTTTGCACAGGTGCAAGCACTCCTTCAGGTTTGTGATGGTGGATGTGGATTGGGTGTGGCAGACTTTTGGTAGATTAATGCTAAGCTTCTCCTTAACTCTTTTAAAATTTTTGAGTAACATTCTAAGAATTAAAATTCATAGTCCTTGAGCCAAAGGTTTGGTTGAGTATAAATATATTTATTTCAATTAGGAGAATTAGGACTGATCGCATAAGAATCAGTAAAGATTCACCCTTTTTAGCAATAGATGGTTTTATCCACATTTGTTTGTTCTAACCATGGGAAATTTTAGGTTTATATGCATGAGGTTGTTAAGAATGGGATTATACATGGGTAACTTGGTTAAAGGGTTACGCTTTATTAGGTTCTAAATATATTTAGGTGGTTAGGGAGGTAAAATAGTAATTTATAAAAATAAATTACCTAGTGGCTAATGGTGAATAATTTAAACTTTAGTATAGGGATATCTAAGATAATAATAAAAATAATAAGGGTCCTAAGACATTGAATAAATCATGTATAACATAGAAAATTATGGTATTTACATTTGCTCTTTTTTGTGGATCCATATGCAATATGTGCCATGAGAAAAAAACAAAGAGGGGTCCAATGCCCCAGGTTTATGTGAGGAGGTATCCTCCTCAAACTGAGAGTTGATGTAGGACGAGGAGTAGGTGACGAGTTTGAAAAATAGATTAATAGATGGGATGGGTAGATAAAAAATGAGAGATAAGAGAATGGATGCATAACATGAAGCATATGTTTTTCACTGATAGGGTGTGAGGTATACAAGCAAAGATGCCTCGAGGTAAATCCCATAATAAAATACCACAACTATGAACACATGGGCTTAAATAAAGGATAAAAAAGAGAATAAGTGATAGGGTTTGGCTGATTGAAGCATACAATGTGCTATATAGTGTGTGCACTACCTACTGACAATTGTTATCAAGATGAAATGCAATCTTGAGACCCATAGAGGGGAGATGCTTAAAGAGTGAATGCCTTACACAGGTTGTGGGACCAATAAGGGGTCTATATCTACAAACTTCAAATGTAATAAGACAAAAAATAGGGTAGGTATGGTAAGGTACCAAGGTGAGGCTAAGGAGTAGGATTGGATGTATGAAAAACACTATAAGTAATGACAAATAGGCAAATTGATGCTGATCCAAAACAAATTGACACCGATCTACCAAATTGACATCGATCTAAAACAAATCAACATTGATCCAAAGCTGGGTATATAAGTAAATCTAACATGGAAAGATCTCATTTTTTATTCATGTGAAATAAATGATGAGTGAAAATTGAATGATGATTATGATGTAAGGTGTAATAGAGGTGAGTGGCAGTGGTTTGAGGCAATGATGATGGTCCCAGGATAAGGTAGGCCATATTGTTTTTCTTGAATTTTTTTATGTTTTTTTATTTTTTTAGATTAAGGTAATGTGTTAGCAATAGGGTAGTATGATGATCAAGAATTAATGTCGATTCTCATGAATTGGAAATGATTTAAGGAGAATTGACATAGATTCAATAGAAATGGCATCGATCGATAATGGATCAACATTGACTCACTAAAAAATGCTAAAGATTAGATTAGAGTGTCTAGGGTTAGACAAAGTAGAGGTTTAGGAAATTTAAGTCTTATATAGGGTGATGGTAACATGAATGGATAATATTATGGATATGGGATTGAGTACCACCTCTATTGGAGTGACTATAGGACTAGTTGAGAAATGATGATTGGGAACACATGAAGGCTGTAGGCCTAGGAGGAGTGTGCTTCTATTGTCTCATTCATAGAAATGTGAGCTTATTAGTTATATTATTAGAGTGATGGGATGTGACTATTGGGAAATTAAGGCTGCCCATAGGAGAGATGATCGTCACTTAAGTGGATATATATAAGATATTATGACTTCTAGTATAGGGGGCTATGATAATACTTGTGGATGAGCAAGGTCACGTAGTAGCATTGACATGGCTATATGGTGGAGATGTTGTAGAAATTACCTTTGTATCTAGTGGTTTTGTGTTTGAGCCTTTATATGATGTAGATATATAGGGGAAGGGGTTTCTGATGATGATGATGCTATCCATCTCATGATACACTCTTTCAGACTTAGAAAGAGGTAGGTTCCCATGGAGCTTGATAGGTGTTGCTGTAGATATGTTAGAGCATCAGACAGTGTGTGTATGGGCCTTGACATTATTGGCATAACTATATAGGTAGTTATGGGGGTAGGGGACCTAAAGGAGTTATGGGTTGGATCTGATTGTCATTTTTCAATGTTAGGCCTATGAGCACATAAGGGTGGTACATCCTATTGGTACCCCATGGAAATGGTGGTATGAGATTGACTATAGTGTTGCCTTTCTTCAATGGAAGGTGGATTAGGTATGATATTATATATATGGTGTGATTGAGGACATGGAATAATATTGAGGGGTCCTCGAGTGGGCTACAAGATGGAGATATTATCTAGAGGCCTTATGTCATATTTCCTACATGGCCTGCACTAAAGGCCAAGATGGTAGACATATGAAGGGAGAGGTGGGTTATAAGGAGGAGGATAGAGTATATGGAGTACTTCTATTTTGGTAGGTGAGGAGATAGTTAAGTCTGATATAGGATATACCATGGTCCCTACATGAATATAGATGGTATTAGATAGATCTAAAACTCTTAGAGCTAGATACGATAGATATTTTGATAAGAGTCAAGAGGGAAGAGGTAGTAGGTTCATATGTAGATGATGTCAGATGCACTCTATAATTTTTCGTCTGGTGGGTAAGACAGTTGGATGTTAAACAAGAGAGGGTGGTGTGACCTCGATAGGAGGGAGTAAATGAAGAGATGCAAGATGCTGAGGAGGATGGAGGAGGAGAGGAGGAGGAGATGGGGGAGGGGATGGGATCAGAGGTGGTGGTGGAGGTTTGGGGAGCATATATTTGATTTGGATCTAGTTTATAGAGTAGCTTATTATTATATTTATTGTATTGGTGAGAGAGCCCATACTTTGTATATGGATATTTATGATGTACATTTTGATCTTTTATATATAGATATACATGATCTTGATTATGAGTTGTGATTTTTATATGTTCTATGGAGTTTATTAGATTATGGATTATGGATGTTTATAGATTATGTTATTATGGATGCTTGTATTGAGATCTATGTGATTATGAATTTAGCTAATTAGATGAAATGATAGATTTATTATGGTTTTTGAAATTTTATGGATGATGATTATTATGGAAGTGGATTAAATTATGGATTATGGATTATAGATTTTATACTATGTGCTTATGGGTTTGGTTAGATTTATGGACTATGGATTTTAAATGTTATGGATTAAATTTTTTTATGGATATGATTATGTTATTATGGATGTAGAGTATGTGTAATAGATTATGGATTATGGATTTTTTTATGTTATGTGATTATGGGTTTGATTAGATTTATGGATTATGGATTTTAAATGTTAGGGATTAAAATGTTTTATGGATATGATTATGTTATTATTGATGTAGAGTAGATGGAATAGATTATGGATTATGGATTACCGATTTTATGTTATGTGATTATGGGTTTGATTAGATTTATGGATTTTAAATGTTAGGGATTAAATTTTTTTATGGATATGATTATGTTATTATGGATATGGATTAGATTATTGTTTAGATTATATTAGGGATTATGGATTTATGTAATGGGAGTATGGATTTTGTATTACTAGATTAGGATGTTTTTATGCTTTGATTAGGATATATGTGGTAATTCTATTTTTAGATAATTAATTAGCACAAATTTTGATTTACTTAGGATAAAGAGAAACAAAGGGTTTTATTGTTCATTAATGTCTTGTACCATAGCCCAACAAAAGGTATTGAAATGAATGTGTGTTCATCCTTAATTGAATGTCAATAAAATACCTTAACAACCTCAGGTCAGCTATGTTCAGAAACTATTGGTTTGAGATGGAAATTTCTAGGAACTTCCAACAAAATTTTGATAAAAAGTGGATCTTTTAAGAAGAAGATAATTTCACCTTGTATACCAAAAACTAAGGGAAACCTTAGGATCCTTTGTACCAATCCATGTAGATTGATCAATGTGGGAAGTCTACTAAGTTAAAGAAAGTTGATCAATATGAGAAGCTTTCTTGGGATATTTCATGTATGATAGCCATCCTTTGAGGGAGTGGTCTATATTTTGAGAGATGATTTTTGAAGCAACTATCCTTCGAGGGAGCAGTCTGCAGTTTTGATATATATGTATGTTTTTGTAGATTTTATAGCTGTCTATCGAGGGATCAGTCTATTATTTTTTCCTATTTTATATATGATTTTCTTGGCTTTTCTTTTAATGCCATTATTATTTTTATATATTGGCTTAAGGTATCCTAGATTAGTTCCCCAAAGCTTTGTTGGATAAGATAATACTCTTATTCTTGAAATGAAATAGTGATAGAGAGGGATTTTGGGAAATAATGATTTGGGGTGCCTTTCCATTATAGGCAAAGTTTTTCTAATTAGAGCATCCTATGAATTGAGCTAGAGTATTCATATTCAAGGTTTAGAATAGAAAATGTTTTCAGATAACCACTTGTCTCTATATATCATTATTTGGTATAAGAATGAAAGGGATATGGTTTTATCTAATCAAACCAAAATAAAATAAACCAGGTTGACTAGGGTGATTAAGACTTATTAACAATGGAAAAGATGCAAATACAATGCATTAAGAGGCTCTTGTTCCAATTGTCCATAAGGAAAGGCCAAATGATATGCCCTAGATTCATATTTATGGGTGATAATATATGATTTGACCTATTTTGTAGCAAATTTTCCTTGTTTTCTCTTTTCCATATTAGTGACAAGTTGATTTTATTTTAAGACAAGGTCACCAATATTAAATTCACAGTCTTTTAGATGTTTAATATAGACACATTATATTCATTTTTGATATATATAGAGATGGTCAAGGGCAGTTGATCGATGCTCATCTAAGATTTCAAGATGGGATAATTGTTCCTAACAAAAGTCATCCTTAGAAATATCATCCTTAAGAGAGATACAAAGGAAAGGAATATAAACCTCAAGAGGAAGTAAAAAATTAGTACCATAGACTAGGGAGAAAGGAGTAACACCCATAGGTGTTCAAATATTAATTCAATAAGCTCATAAGGAAAAAGGAACATGAAGATGCTAGTTCTTTCCTACTTTATTAATGACTTTAGTTAGGATTTTGACAAGATTTTTATTGGATGCCTCAGCCTGTCTATTAGCTTAAGGGTAATAAGGCAAGGAGAAGTTTAGCTTAATTTTAAAAGAATCACAAAAAATTTGAACCCTTTTATTTTTAAAATATTTTTCATTATTTATGATGATCTTATGAGGAACACCAAAGCGACATATAATATGTTGACTAATGAATTCCTTAATCTTGTTTTCTTTAGTTGAGATAAGAGGAATAGCCTCCACCCACTTAGTGAAATAATCAGTGGTAGTGATGATAAATCCATGATGTTGGGAAGATTTAGGATTGATTTGACCTATAAGATCAAGCCCCTACTGGGAAAATGGCCAAAAGTCCTATGTTACCTATAATGCTTGACTATGAATATGTGATAGGTTAACATGCTGTTGGCACTTTAAAAATTTCCTAATATACTCGTTACAATATTGATTTAAAGTGGGACAATAATATCCCAATCTCAATATTATATTAATGATGATGTAGCCACTAAAATGTCCACTACATAACCCATCATGAGCTTCTTTGATAGTGAGGGTAGCTTCATGATTTTGGATACAATGAATAAAGATATCGCTGAAACCAAGCTTATAGAGAAAACCCCCTAGTATGAAAAAATGTGTGATGTAATGCTAGAAAGTTCACTTGCCATTTTTAGATAGATCTAGAAGAATAATCCCCCTTGATAAATAATCAAATATCTATGTGTACCAAAGATCTAATGGATTTTCCTCTACATTATGGATGGAAGGAAGATAAATTTTGGTCAAAGAAAGATGATTAAACTTGTGGATAAGGAAAAATAACTTAGAATCCTAAGACGAAGAGGGGATAAATGAGGCCAAATAAGCCATGGTATCTGGAAACTTGTTAGTTGATCAAGGAGTGGCTTGGATAGCATAATGCATGAAATAAGCTAGTAACTGATCAACCAAGGTCTTATACTTCTAAAGGGTGTCATTTTTATATTGATATATGCCCATTATCTAATTTATCACAAGCTAGGAATCACCATAAATATTAAGTGTTTTAATACCTAAAGCTAGAGTAGTTTAGATAACTGTGATCAAAGCTTCTTACCCTACCATATTATTGGTGCAATTAAAATTAATATTAAAATATAAAGGTATAGGTGTCCCCTAATGAGCTCAGAATATGGCTCATTATTGACA